>PYXC01000305.1:0-15928 GCA_015244755.2 Tenualosa ilisha
GGATTGTCTAAGTGGATGTTCATATCACCGAGAACAAGCATAGGACAGTCATGCTCAGGGATGGAGGAAAGCAGAGTGTCAAGTTCCTCAAGGAAATCGCCCATTTGACCTGGAGGACGATAGATAACACACAGATATACTTTGACCGGTGCCGTTACTAAGATGGCATGGTATTCAAAGGAGCTGTATGTGACAGATGGTACCAGTTGAGTATATTTCCATTTGTCTGATATTAACAGCCCCGTACCACCCCCTCTCCTGGATGGGCGGGAGGTGTGGGAAAAAGCATAGTTGGTGGAGAGTGCAGCAGGAGTGGCAGTGAGAAAGCAAATGATTCACTATTCCTTCGCCAAGAAATATTTCCTCTAGCGGAATGGTTGTCAGATAACGCACAAGTGCAGCCACTTTTCACTATACCTATGGCGCAGTAATATAGAATGAAATGCTGTCGGAGCCCGTGGTATATTGTGGATTTTACAATAGCATTCGAAAACAATTCAACTAATCATCATCAAGGACCGGACCTATCCGTTTTAAAATAAAGAGTAAGTACTGAACTCTAAGTATACTGTAGAATATTATTGGGAAGTCTGTTATTATAAAAATTATCAAGCAGACAACAGTAACAGCAGAGATTCTGTCTTTGAGCTGGATGTACAGTAAACACAGTTATGCACACTCACACACTGCTGGGGAGCATTGGGCCTCATAGCCTCTCACAGTGCAGGAATAATTTCCCTGTTTGGAAGGTCTGCTTGACTTTATTAGCATTGAGCCAGTGGTTTTGTAGAAGCTGTCCATGCTTGTACCAGACATACTGAGAGCCCAAGCTGCAGGAGGTGCTGCAGGTCACTTTAATCTGATTCCGTTTCCCTACAACAGCCTCCTACTTTACCTGCAGGTCTGACATAACAAGACAAGTTTGTTATAATTAGAATTTCATCCACTGTTTACTTAAAAACACAAACAAAAAAAAACAACTATTAACTTAATTGTACTTACCATTGATTGAAAGTGTAACACCATATTTGCCTGTCGTCCAACTGGTGTGAAGGGCTGTGTAAAACCTAAAGTGATAAACGCCAGCGTGATGATCAGCCAGACTGCCTATTTTCAGGCTGCAGGCAGGATATTTATTAGCATTACTGACCTCTCTGACTGTCCCTCTCTTCTCTTTGTTCCACTCTCCACCCACACAGTGACCCATCCAGGAATAGCGGTTTGTCCACGGCAGAACCACCGATGCCCCTTTAAGGCCACAGACTTGTGTAGAGGAATAACTCACACTCCAGGCACACCACACAGCTGAAACAAAACAAATGCTACATTGAACAGTCAGCATAAAACAAAAAACTAAAATTATGAGTAAAATAATAACCATGTGAATATAATTCTCTGACACTTGATGATTTGATTAATTCTACAATTGGCAACATCTAATAATTTACTATGTATATCATGTGCATATTAAATACAGATGCAAAATGTGATTTGACTTTGTGTAACAGCACTACACCTGCTGGACACACGAGGAAATGCACCAAAAATACATTCATGGCTTTTGAGAGCATCACTCTTCTGGCCTGCAATCATAATGAGTACAGTCTAGTTCATTCCCATTAATGTTACCATATTGATTTGGTGATTATGCAACATTGTTTAAGATCAGACAGACATTCATTTAAAAAAGACCTATTTGGATGTTGTAGAAAAAATGAACAAGTCTCTTACCCACCATACACAGTGTAGACAGTACTGTTGGTTCCTCTGCAGGTAAATGAACTGAGAGAGGGTTGACTTGTGGTAAACGTCATACCACAAGTAGGAAAGAAAAGTAGCTATGAAAAGAAATAGGACAATATCACTTCTGGGGGAAAAAAGAAGGATCAGATCAGACTAATGAGATGGTGTTTGATGAGTTTGAGTTATGCAAGACAAAGACAGAAATAGTGAGAAAGAGACAGGGAGAAATACACTTTACAGACTTTATGAGAAATACACTGTACAGACTATCATGCAGGTGTATATGCTGGAGTCAAACTAAAACATTGAAGTGACATTCAACTAACAAATAGACAAAATATTTTAAGCACATTTCTGCAGTCACTTGGTAAGCCAGCATTAAGTATGTCTCCTGAGAAGCTTTAAGTCTGCAGTGAACTTTTGATTTCTCTTTCAAAACTTGCTGATGAAAGTAGATATATGATCTTGCACTGCCCTGATTATGCTGCGTAAGTCAAAGGATGTTTGGAACACAATGAACATCAGTGAACCAACACTATTTTTTTCAATTAATGTGTATAAGATGTGACTGAAACTTTTAAAACCCACCACCCACAGACTGAGAAAGCATGGTCAGCAAGAACTTCAGACTGATACCTGACTTCCAGACAGAAGTGAAACATGGACATCATCAATCAATGTCATCTACACTGTCCCAGGGGTTGCTGTGGTCTCAGTCTAACCAACATGTCATCTTTGGTGAAACACCTGTTGAAAGTGAATTCCATGCATGGTTTGGTTTGTTAATATGTTAAATACATCAGAACACCGTTTCTGAAAACATGCCAGAACCCTCAGTAGTGACCTTGACTGCGTTGTGAAATTTCCCCATTTTATCAGTTGTAGATGTAGGGCTCAGTAGCAGGACAGGTAAACTTTGACATTTCTTTCATATTTTCTTAGATCCCCATTGCTTGATGTGGATAAACTCAGAAAAGTAAGTGGTGACATGCCCTGGAACAGCATGGAAAACACTAAACCTTACAGCCAAAGTTAGTTATTTGCAGCTAAACATATTTGCGTTGCGTTTCACTTCCGCTAGATTTATTTGTGCCATTAATTTCCTAAAATCACACGAAAATATCATGAAATTCACATTTATGTGTAAGTAAAATATAAGTAAGTAAGTATTTAGCTGACGCTTCTATCCAAAGACTGCAAAATGAGGATTATTACAGAAGTGCAGCAAGAGGTGGGCTTACAGGGGTCAAAGGGAGTAGAGACAGGAGAAGGGGAAAGTGTGTGGTAAGTCCATTGAAAGCTACTGAGTCAGCCGTTGCTCAAACTACCGGCCATAGCCTGATGAAGTGGGGGCTGTTTAGTCTTGTGTTTCTTTTGTTTTTGTTATGTTTGAAATATGTTTTGTAAATATCACATTGAGTGTAAACCCTTAGATGTCTGAATATAGCCACAACCCCTCGTATGAGTTGGGCCTACTATTTTGGTCCAGTTAAGGGGCTTTACTTCCAATATTAGTTTGCTTTCACATTACTCCATCTATGTTGTCACTGATGACGGATAGGAAAAGTGTAGGGAAGGTCAAAGGTTATTTAGCATGGATGAGTGGTGTTACAGTAGTTTCCCGGGATGTAAAATTTTTCAAGGTTTTCCAGGGATGTACCGCATCAGGTAAAGGATACAGTACCGTATGAGGTTAAGGAAAGATATGAAGATGAATTCATAGGACTTAAAGAAAGACAGCAGCGATTTTACAAGAATCCAAATCCACTAACACTTAGGGGAAATCAGATGTTATTGATCTGTGTCAAGTTGATTGGTTGTTGTTTCATAGTTTCGAAAGGAATTGTGAGGCGTTTCTTGCCCTCTTACACTTCATGGGGACCACCAGAATACGTCATGCTAAAGGAGATTTGAAAGGAAGCACTGAAGGCCTCTACCACTAAATATTAATGGGGCATGTCATTAGGGAAGGAACTCTCCAGGACAAAAAAGAGACTGCACTCTTTAGCTGCACTCTGACTGTCACACCCCATCTTTGCACTAGGTGATTTTAAATTACATTAATCTGCATAGACACATAGGTAGATACTGTAGATAGATACTTTATGAGACTGTTATAGATTCTCTATACTTTATCTATCCAGAGGGAAATTAAATCATACATTTTTAGAAACAGCATGAAAAGAGCTTTTGGTTTAATGTATGCATAGCCATGTTCCAACTTTCTATGTGCCCAATATCCTCAATTTTTCGTTGCAGAAACCCACCAAAACTGATGCCGAGTGAACCAGATTGAGGTATTTTTCAATGTGACACTGACTGATTTACAACAATCTGCCTTAAATCATACATTTTTAGAAACAGCATGAAGTGAACGTCTGGTTTAATGTATGCATAGCCACGTTCCAACTTTCCATGTGCCCAATATCCTCAATTTTTCGTTGCAGAAACCCACCAAAACTGATGCCGAGTGAACCAGATTGAGGTATTTTTCACTGTGACACTGACTGATTTACAACAATCTGCCTTAAATCATACATTTTTAGAAACAGCATGAAGACAACGTCTGGTTTAATGTATGCATAGCCACGTTCCAACTTTCCACCTGCCCAATATCCTCAATTTTTCGTTGCAGGACCCCACCGAATCTGAACACGAATGAACCACACTGAGGTGTTTTTCACTGTGACACTGACTGATTTACAACAATCTGCCTTAAATCATACATTTTCAGAAACAGCATGATGTGAACGTCTGGTTTAATGTATGCATAGCCACGTTCCAACTTTCCATGTGCCCAATATCCTCAATTTTTCGTTGCAGGACCCCACCGAATCTGAAGACGAGTGAACCACACTGAGGTATTTTTCACTGTGACACTGACTGATTTACAACAATCTGCCTTAAATCATACATTTTTAGAAACAGCATGATGTGAACGTCTGGTTTAATGTATGCATAGCCACGTTCCAACTTTCCATGTGCCCAATATCCTCAATTTTTCGTTGCAGGACCCACCGAATCTGAAGACGAGTGAACCACACTGAGGTATTTTTCACTGTGACACTGACTGATTTACAACAATCTGCCTTAAATCATACATTTTTAGAAACAGCATGAAGACAACGTCTGGTTTAATGTATGCATAGCCACGTTCCAACTTTCCATGTGCCCAATATCCTCAATTTTTCGTTGCAGGACCCACCGAATCTGAAGACGAGTGAACCACACTGAGGTATTTTTCACTGTGACACTGACTGATTTACAACAATCTGCCTTAAATCATACATTTTTAGAAACAGCATGATGAACGTCTGGTTTAATGTATGCATAGCCACGTTCCAACTTTCCATGTGCCCAATATCCTCAATTTTTCGTTGCAGGACCCCACCAAACTGATGCGAGTGAACCAGATGAGGTAATTTTACTGTGACTTTGCTGATTTCCAACAATCTGCCTTAAATCATACATTTTTAGAAACAGCATGAAGACACGTCTGGTTTAATGTATGCATAGCCACGTTCCAACTTTCCATGTGCCCAATATCCTCAATTTTTCGTTGCAGGACCCCACCGAATCTGAAGACGAGTGAACCACACTGAGGTATTTTTCACTGTGACACTGACTGATTTACAACAATCTGCCTTAAATCATACATTTTTAGAAACAGCATGAAGACAACGTCTGGTTTAATGTATGCATAGCCACGTTCCAACTTTCCATGTGCCCAATATCCTCAATTTTTCGTTGCAGGACCCACCGAATCTGAAGACGAGTGAACCACACTGAGGTATTTTTCACTGTGACACTGACTGATTTACAACAATCTGCCTTAAATCATACATTTTTAGAAACAGCATGATGTGAACGTCTGGTTTAATGTATGCATAGCCACGTTCCAACTTTCCATGTGCCCAATATCCTCAATTTTTCGTTGCAGGACCCCACCGAATCTGAAGACGAGTGAACCACACTGAGGTATTTTTCACTGTGACACTGACTGATTTACAACAATCTGCCTTAAATCATACATTTTTAGAAACAGCATGAAGAACGTCTGGTTTAATGTATGCATAGCCACGTTCCAACTTTCCATGTGCCCAATATCCTCAATTTTTCGTTGCAGGACCCCACCGAATCTGAAGACGAGTGAACCACACTGAGGTATTTTTCACTGTGACACTGACTGATTTACAACAATCTGCCTTAAATCATACATTTTTAGAAACAGCATGAAGAACGTCTGGTTTAATGTATGCATAGCCACGTTCCAACTTTCCATGTGCCCAATATCCTCAATTTTTCGTTGCAGGACCCCACCGAATCTGAAGACGAGTGAACCACACTGAGGTATTTTTCACTGTGACACTGACTGATTTACAACAATCTGCCTTAAATCATACATTTTTAGAAACAGCATGAAGAACGTCTGGTTTAATGTATGCATAGCCACGTTCCAACTTTCCATGTGCCCAATATCCTCAATTTTTCGTTGCAGGACCCCACCGAATCTGAAGACGAGTGAACCACACTGAGGTATTTTTCACTGTGACACTGACTGATTTACAACAATCTGCCTTAAATCATACATTTTTAGAAACAGCATGATGTGAACGTCTGGTTTAATGTATGCATAGCCACGTTCCAACTTTCCATGTGCCCAATATCCTCAATTTTTCGTTGCAGGACCCCACCGAATCTGAAGACGAGTGAACCACACTGAGGTATTTTTCACTGTGACACTGACTGATTTACAACAATCTGCCTTAAATCATACATTTTTAGAAACAGCATGAAGACAACGTCTGGTTTAATGTATGCATAGCCACGTTCCAACTTTCCATGTGCCCAATATCCTCAATTTTTCGTTGCAGGACCCCACCGAATCTGAAGACGAGTGAACCACACTGAGGTATTTTTCACTGTGACACTGACTGATTTACAACAATCTGCCTTAAATCATACATTTTTAGAAACAGCATGATGTGAACGTCTGGTTTAATGTATGCATAGCCACGTTCCAACTTTCCATGTGCCCAATATCCTCAATTTTTCGTTGCAGGACCCCACCAAAACTGATGCCGAGTGAACCAGATTGAGGTAAGTTTTACTGTGACTTTGCCTGATTTACAAAATCTACTTAAATCATACATTTTTAGAAACAGCATGAAGACACGTCTGGTTTAATGTATGCATAGCCACGTTCCAACTTTCCATGTGCCCAATATCCTCAATTTTTCGTTGCAGGACCCACCGAATCTGAAGACGAGTGAACCACACTGAGGTATTTTTCACTGTGACACTGACTGATTTACAACAATCTGCCTTAAATCATACATTTTTAGAAACAGCATGATGTGAACGTCTGGTTTAATGTATGCATAGCCACGTTCCAACTTTCCATGTGCCCAATATCCTCAATTTTTCGTTGCAGGACCCCACCGAATCTGAAGACGAGTGAACCACACTGAGGTATTTTTCACTGTGACACTGACTGATTTACAACAATCTGCCTTAAATCATACATTTTTAGAAACAGCATGATGAACGTCTGGTTTAATGTATGCATAGCCACGTTCCAACTTTCCATGTGCCCAATATCCTCAATTTTTCGTTGCAGGACCCCACCGAATCTGAAGACGAGTGAACCACACTGAGGTATTTTTCACTGTGACACTGACTGATTTACAACAATCTGCCTTAAATCATACATTTTTAGAAACAGCATGATGTGAACGTCTGGTTTAATGTATGCATAGCCACGTTCCAACTTTCCATGTGCCCAATATCCTCAATTTTTCGTTGCAGGACCCCACCGAATCTGAAGACGAGTGAACCACACTGAGGTATTTTTCACTGTGACACTGACTGATTTACAACAATCTGCCTTAAATCATACATTTTTAGAAACAGCATGATGTGAACGTCTGGTTTAATGTATGCATAGCCACGTTCCAACTTTCCATGTGCCCAATATCCTCAATTTTTCGTTGCAGGACCCCACCGAATCTGAAGACGAGTGAACCACACTGAGGTATTTTTCACTGTGACACTGACTGATTTACAACAATCTGCCTTAAATCATACATTTTTAGAAACAGCATGATGTGAACGTCTGGTTTAATGTATGCATAGCCACGTTCCAACTTTCCATGTGCCCAATATCCTCAATTTTTCGTTGCAGGACCCCACCAAAACTGATGCGAGTGAACCAGATTGAGGTAAGTTTTACTGTGACTTGCCTGATTTACAAAATCTACCTTAAATCATACATTTTTAGAAACAGCATGAAGACACGTCTGGTTTAATGTATGCATAGCCACGTTCCAACTTTCCATGTGCCCAATATCCTCAATTTTTCGTTGCAGGACCCCACCGAATCTGAAGACGAGTGAACCACACTGAGGTATTTTTCACTGTGACACTGACTGATTTACAACAATCTGCCTTAAATCATACATTTTTAGAAACAGCATGATGTGAACGTCTGGTTTAATGTATGCATAGCCACGTTCCAACTTTCCATGTGCCCAATATCCTCAATTTTTCGTTGCAGGACCCCACCGAATCTGAAGACGAGTGAACCACACTGAGGTATTTTTCACTGTGACACTGACTGATTTACAACAATCTGCCTTAAATCATACATTTTTAGAAACAGCATGAAGTGAACGTCTGGTTTAATGTATGCATAGCCACGTTCCAACTTTCCATGTGCCCAATATCCTCAATTTTTCGTTGCAGGACCCCACCGAATCTGAAGACGAGTGAACCACACTGAGGTATTTTTCACTGTGACACTGACTGATTTACAACAATCTGCCTTAAATCATACATTTTTAGAAACAGCATGATGTGAACGTCTGGTTTAATGTATGCATAGCCACGTTCCAACTTTCCATGTGCCCAATATCCTCAATTTTTCGTTGCAGGACCCCACCAAATCTGAAGACGAGTGAACCACATGAGGTATTTTACTGTGACTTGACTGATTTACAACAATCTGCCTTAAATCATACATTTTTAGAAACAGCATGATGTGAACGTCTGGTTTAATGTATGCATAGCCACGTTCCAACTTTCCATGTGCCCAATATCCTCAATTTTTCGTTGCAGGACCCCACCAAACTGATGCGAGTGAACCAGATGAGGTATTTTACTGTGACTTGCTGATTTACAAAATCTGCCTTAAATCATACATTTTTAGAAACAGCATGAAGACACGTCTGGTTTAATGTATGCATAGCCACGTTCCAACTTTCCATGTGCCCAATATCCTCAATTTTTCGTTGCAGGACCCCACCGAATCTGAAGACGAGTGAACCACACTGAGGTATTTTTCACTGTGACACTGACTGATTTACAACAATCTGCCTTAAATCATACATTTTTAGAAACAGCATGATGTGAACGTCTGGTTTAATGTATGCATAGCCACGTTCCAACTTTCCATGTGCCCAATATCCTCAATTTTTCGTTGCAGGACCCCACCAAACTGATGCGAGTGAACCAGATTGAGGTAATTTTACTGTGACTTTGCTGATTTACAACAATCTGCTTAAATCATACATTTTTAGAAACAGCATGAAGAACGTCTGGTTTAATGTATGCATAGCCACGTTCCAACTTTCCATGTGCCCAATATCCTCAATTTTTCGTTGCAGGACCCCACCGAATCTGAAGACGAGTGAACCACACTGAGGTATTTTTCACTGTGACACTGACTGATTTACAACAATCTGCCTTAAATCATACATTTTTAGAAACAGCATGATGTGAACGTCTGGTTTAATGTATGCATAGCCACGTTCCAACTTTCCATGTGCCCAATATCCTCAATTTTTCGTTGCAGGACCCCACCAAACTGATGCGAGTGAACCAGATTGAGGTAATTTTACTGTGACTTTGCTGATTTCCAAAATCTACTTAAATCATACATTTTTAGAAACAGCATGAAGACACGTCTGGTTTAATGTATGCATAGCCACGTTCCAACTTTCCATGTGCCCAATATCCTCAATTTTTCGTTGCAGGACCCCACCGAATCTGAAGACGAGTGAACCACACTGAGGTATTTTTCACTGTGACACTGACTGATTTACAACAATCTGCCTTAAATCATACATTTTTAGAAACAGCATGATGTGAACGTCTGGTTTAATGTATGCATAGCCACGTTCCAACTTTCCATGTGCCCAATATCCTCAATTTTTCGTTGCAGGACCCCACCGAATCTGAAGACGAGTGAACCACACTGAGGTATTTTTCACTGTGACACTGACTGATTTACAACAATCTGCCTTAAATCATACATTTTTAGAAACAGCATGATGAAACGTCTGGTTTAATGTATGCATAGCCACGTTCCAACTTTCCATGTGCCCAATATCCTCAATTTTTCGTTGCAGGACCCCACCGAATCTGAAGACGAGTGAACCACACTGAGGTATTTTTCACTGTGACACTGACTGATTTACAACAATCTGCCTTAAATCATACATTTTTAGAAACAGCATGATGTGAACGTCTGGTTTAATGTATGCATAGCCACGTTCCAACTTTCCATGTGCCCAATATCCTCAATTTTTCGTTGCAGGACCCCACCGAATCTGAAGACGAGTGAACCACACTGAGGTATTTTTCACTGTGACACTGACTGATTTACAACAATCTGCCTTAAATCATACATTTTTAGAAACAGCATGATGTGAACGTCTGGTTTAATGTATGCATAGCCACGTTCCAACTTTCCATGTGCCCAATATCCTCAATTTTTCGTTGCAGGACCCCACCGAATCTGAAGACGAGTGAACCACACTGAGGTATTTTTCACTGTGACACTGACTGATTTACAACAATCTGCCTTAAATCATACAATTTTTGAAACAGCATGATGTGAACGTCTGGTTTAATGTATGCATAGCCACGTTCCAACTTTCCATGTACCCAATATCCTCAATTTTCGTTGCAGGAACCCACCAAACTGAAGACGAGTGAACCACATGAGGTATTTTACTGTGACTGACTGATTTACAAAATCTGCCTTAAATCATACATTTTAGAAACAGCATGATGTGAACGTCTGGTTTAATGTATGCATAGCCACGTTCCAACTTTCCATGTGCCCAATATCCTCAATTTTTCGTTGCAGGACCCCACCGAATCTGAAGACGAGTGAACCACACTGAGGTATTTTTCACTGTGACACTGACTGATTTACAACAATCTGCCTTAAATCATACAATTTTAGAAACAGCATGAAGTGAACGTCTGGTTTAATGTATGCATAGCCACGTTCCAACTTTCCATGTGCCCAATATCCTCAATTTTTCGTTGCAGGACCCCACCGAATCTGAAGACGAGTGAACCACACTGAGGTATTTTTCACTGTGACACTGACTGATTTACAACAATCTGCCTTAAATCATACATTTTTAGAAACAGCATGATGTGAACGTCTGGTTTAATGTATGCATAGCCACGTTCCAACTTTCCATGTGCCCAATATCCTCAATTTTTCGTTGCAGGACCCCACCGAATCTGAAGACGAGTGAACCACACTGAGGTATTTTTCACTGTGACACTGACTGATTTACAACAATCTGCCTTAAATCATACATTTTTAGAAACAGCATGAAGACAACGTCTGGTTTAATGTATGCATAGCCACGTTCCAACTTTCCATGTGCCCAATATCCTCAATTTTTCGTTGCAGGACCCCACCGAATCTGAAGACGAGTGAACCACACTGAGGTATTTTTCACTGTGACACTGACTGATTTACAACAATCTGCCTTAAATCATACATTTCTAGAAACAGCATGAAGTGAACGTCTGGTTTAATGTATGCATAGCCACGTTCCAACTTTCCATGTGCCCAATATCCTCAATTTTTCGTGCAGGAACCCACCAAAACTGATGTCGAGTGAACCAGATTGAGGTAAGTTTTACTGTGACTTTGCCTGATTTCCAAAAATGTACATTAAATCATACATTTTTAGAAACAGCATGAAGACAATGTCTGGTTTAATGTATGCATAGCCACGTTCCAACTTTCCATGTGCCCAATATCCTCAATTTTTCGTTGCAGGACCTCACCGAATCTGAAGACGAGTGAACCAGATTAGGGTAAGTTTTACTGTGACGTTCACTGATTTCCAACAATCCACCTTAAAGGGACGTTCAGGCAAGTTTTCTCCCACAAAATGGTACCGATGTCGGCTACGCAATTCCGGTGATATGAGGCGAGGAAATGTTAATATTTATATTTCATTTTTGAAAATAAAAATAATGTTTAAACAGTGGGTAGTGTAGTAGATGTAAACTTCATTTCACTTTGTTACCGGTGTAGTGGTGATGCTAGAAACCTACAACATATAGAGTACTAACTTCTGTATTTGTGTAACGTTAGATGACACAGTAGTATGTGTACGTATATTTGTTTGGATGCCTTCTGTTCATGTGCCTTTATGTGTATGCTACTGGACACCTTCATTTCATTCGGGATACATAAAGTATCTCTATCTATCCATCTAACAATGCGTGGTTATTGGTTTTTAAGTAACTTACAATTGCCACCAGCAATGTGTTGCATTGTTATCAACTATTTACTCTTCTCTTAAATGTCAGAAATGTCAACCGAACCATTAAACACTTTTATGAATTAACCACTTTTAAATGTCTTTTTGTTAACATCTGATGCAGCTCAATTGTAATACAAAGTGGGTGACATGGTGTAGAAATTTGTGAACTTATCTGAGTGCAATGTTTTACAGCAGTAGCAGAGGAGGTGAGCCAGGAGGATGAAGTTCCTGAGGAATCTCACAGGACTGTGGCCACACAATGGGAAGACCCTTCTCTCTGGGATCCCAGTTATGCAAGAAGCCAGGGAGTGGATGCACCAATACAGAATCATGTGATGACGGATGGAGCCACACAATCTGGAGAATTCAGCCATTTAATGCTCCAGAGTGATGCTGATGCATACCTGTACACAGGGCTCCCACTAGACACATTCAACACTCTTGTGTCAACATTAGAAAGGTTTTGAAATGGGACTCTTACTCTTTCAGTGCGTGATCAAATTCTTATGACAATCATGAAACTGAAATTAAACCGTGTGCTGGGAGACCTCAGTAGACAGTTCCATGTGTCACAGAGTGTTGCCAGTAGAATCATCACACACTGGATTGATAAAATGGAGGAAGGCCTGCGACCCCTTATTGTCTGGCTACCAAGAAACCATCAAGGCAACAATGCCGGCTTCATTTCAGAAGTTTTTTCCAAATACCACCTGTGTCATTGACTGTGTTAAAGCATGTTGCAGAAGCCCAAAAATCTTGACTCTAGAGGTGAGTCCTACAGCCATTATTATTCCCATAGCACAATCAAGTACCTTGTTGGAATTGCCCCCTGTGGATTAATCATGTTTATATCATCTGCCTATGGAGGACACGCCAGTGACAAGTACATCACCATGAACTCTGGTGTCCTGGACTACTTAAGGCCTGGAGATGAAGTCATGGCAGATCGAGGCTTTTTAATTCGGGACATTCTCTTTGAGAGAAGAGTGAACTTGGTTCTGCCTGCTTTCACCAGAGGTGGTGGTCAGTTAACGGTGGAACAGGTTACCAGCACACGAAGAATCGCAAATGTTCGAATTCACGTTGAGCGAGCTATTAGGCGATTAAAAGTTTACAAGATCTTGTCCCAGGTAGTACCCATAAACATGTCACCAAAGATGGACAAAATCCTTCGCATCTGTGCTGCCTTAGCCAACTGTAGAGATGACCTCATTCGTTAATTGTCTTGTCATTGTCTTGACACGTTTACAAACACATTAGTATTGACTGTAGTGTTTACTCTCTACCACCTTATTGTATCCCTGTTGTTTTCTCTTTCTCTGGCAGCTGGGCCTGGTTGGCCCATGTCGTTGCAGCAGCAGCAGTAGCAGCAGCAACAACAGTAGTGCTTTAACTACCCCTGTGATTAAATTGTTTTGTAATGTACATTCATAACATTTAGGTAATTATTAATGTCATACATACATTAAATCAATAACATATTTAATATATATGTTCATATTTCAACATGTGTACAGTATATTTGATTACAGTTGGGTAAATATTGTGTACATATTAGTGAATATTAGTGGAAATATTGTGTAAATATAGTGAATATTCGTTTTTTTTTAAGATATTTCATATTTTTAACATTTAATCTTTTTTAACAATAAAACTGATTGAGAGGGTGCTCTTGTTATGACATTTTAGTGTCTGAATTCCTTTTCTAGGAATTCATTATGTTTGCATATGCGCTATGCAGATTCAGTCACTGACCAACAAACTCATTGACAAGCTGAGGCAACATTGTGGAGAAGTAAAATCTTTTCAGATGTGCTACCCTCTCCTGAACATAAAGCTCATCAAATGGTACAGAGAATGAAATGGTGTCATTTGGGCTTCAGATAAACAATTTGGCCATCCTAAGGCCGGTACAAAACAATCCCAGCTGCACCTGCATGTAGTATCCGTGGACACCTGTTTTTTGAAGTTGTGGTACTCCATCTATTAGCTTCACATCACTGCCATTTTGGGTAAGCTGATACAAGAGGGTGGGATAGAGCTTGTTGGGGACTGGGCATTTTATTTCCAGTAGGACAGAGGAGTCGATCACCCCATCTGGACTTGCGGAGAGCCATGTGTGTAATGTTCATGCCCTGCTCTTTAAGAGTATTCGAATGTCTGCCCTATCAACTTTCGATGGTACTTTAGGCGCCTACCATGGTGACCACGGGTAACGGGGAATCAGGGTTCGATTCCGGAGAGGGAGCCTGAGAAACGGCTACCACATCCAAGGAAGGCAGCAGGCGCGCAAATTACCCATTACCGACACGGTGAGGTAGTGACGAAAAATAACAATTTCGAGGCCCTGTAATTGGAATGAGCGTATCCTAAACCCATGGGCGAGGACCCATTGGAGGGCAAGTCTGGTGCCAGCAGCCGCGGTAATTCCAGCTCCAATAGCGTATATTAAAGTTGCTGCAGTTAAAAAGCTTGTAGTTGGATTTCGGGAGTGGGCTGGCGGTCCGCCGCGAGGCGTACCACCGTCTGTCCCGTACCCCTGCCTCCCGGCGCTCCCCGGATGCCCTTAGCTGGGTGTCCGACGGGGCCCGGAGCGTTTACTTTGAAAAAATTAGAGTGTTCAAAGCAGGCCGCAGCACGCCTGAATACCGCAGCTAGGAATAATGGAATAGGACTCCGGTTCTATTTTGTGGGTTTTCGGAACCAGGGCCATGATTAAGAGGGACGGCCGGATTGAAATTTTTCAATTTCAGGATCCAGAGGCGTTCTGCTCTCCCACTCTGTGCTAAAGCCAAGCCAGGGTTACTTTCAGGACCACAGACCAGCCAAGGTAAGTAGTGTCTGAAGCTGGGACTGGGGCTGGCAGTCAGGCCTTGGGTGTTGGGGCTGTGACTGTAGCTGGAGCTGGGGCCTGGTGTTGGGGCTGGGGCAGCTCTCCTTCTTACTTTTTTTTTGTTTTCTTTCAATTTCAGGATCCAGAGGCGTTCTGCTCTCCCACTCTGTGCTAAAGCCAAGCCAGGGTTGCTTTCAGGACCACAGACCAGCCAAGGTAAGTAGTGTAAGTAGTGTCTGAAGCTGGGACTGGGGCTGGCAGTCAGGCCTTGGTGTTGGGGCTGGGGCTGGAGCTGGAGCTGGAGCTGGGGCCTGGTGTTGGGGCTGGGGCAGTGTCTGTCAGCCCCAGCTGGAAGTCAGGCCTTGGTCATAGGGACAGGGGCTGGGGCTGGCAGTCAGGCCTTGGGTGTTGGTGTTAGTGTTAGTGTTAGTGTTAGCGTTAGTGTTGGTGTTGGTGTTGGTGCTGGAGCTGGAGCTGGAGCTGTGGCTGGGGCCTGGTGTTGGGGCTGGGGCAGTGTGTGTCAGCCCCAGCTGGAAGTCAGGCCTTGGTCATAGGGGCAGGGGCTGGGGCTGGCAGTCAGGCCTTGGGTGTTGGTGTTAGTGTTAGTGTTAGCGTTGGTGTTGGTGCTGGTGCTGGAGCTGGAGCTGGAGCTGTGGCTGGGGCCTGGTGTTGGGGCTGGGGCAGTGGTCTGTCAGCCCCAGCTGGAAGTCAGGCCTTGGTCATAGGGGCAGGGGCTGGGGCTGGCAGTCAGGCCTTGGGTGTTGGTGTT
>PYXC01000306.1:0-14831 GCA_015244755.2 Tenualosa ilisha
AGCCTACCTATGGCAGCCCTACAGGGCAAAAGCTATTGACATAATCTTAATAACAGCACTTTTTCTTCTCCTCCACCTACAGTCAATGACACCAGCGAGGTATATAAGTATACCTTGGCCAAATGTCAATCACTCCCGTCCCCTCCACTAACCACGCCCCCCTGGTCAATTAGTATGCAGACAGCAGCTCCAGTCTGTACCCATCTACTGCAAACTTCACCCCTGATGAAGTTGATAAGGTCCTAACCCACCTGCCAAATAACAAAGCCAGTGGATATGACAGGGTCACATATGAGATCCTTAAAGCCACAAAACCCTGGTCCACTCAAATGCTGACCAACATATTCAATATTTGCTTGATAAATGGAAAAGTGCCAGATTCTTGGAAGGGGGCCCTTATTCATAGAATACCAAAAAAAGACAATATCCCAAATGACCCATCTACATGGAGAGATATTTCTCTCCTCCCCACTGTTTACAAGGTTTTTATGAAATGCCTACTTGCCCGTATTCTCCCCTGGCTTGTGGATGCAGATATTCTGTCACCCACACGAAAAGCCTATATAGACAGACAAGGCATGAATGAGCATGTGTTCTGCCTGAAAGCCGGGATTGATGATTTTAAGCATGACTCGTGCAAATTCTACACTGTTTTTCTGGACTTTAGAGATGCTTTTGGCACATTACCTCACAATATGATGATTAGTGCACTAGAGGAAATCCATCTACCGCAGCCCTTTCTGAATGTCATAACAGATGTGTACAAGGGATCTTTCCTGCAAGTCATCTGTGCAAAGCAGCTAACAGAGCCAATACCTTTAAAGGTAGGAATTAAAACAGGCTGCCCTTGGAGTGCTGTGAACTTCATCTTAGCCATCAACCAGTGGTTGAAATGGCTTTGTCAGTCTGCACCACCGCAAATAATATCCCCAAACCCTGTCAGCGGTACGCTGATGATGTTCAGGTATCATCCAGGGATGAAAGTGTGATTACCAACATGCTGTCCAGACAGACGAATTCCTGCAATGGTCAAAACTACAGGTCAAACCCACCAAATGTGCAGCATATTATGAACGTCGCAGCGGTGGCAACCGCTGGTACAAGTCCAAAAGTGACAAACCGCCCACTTTTACAGTTATGGGACAGCCTATAAGAGTTTACTCACGCCATGAGACGTATACCTACCTAGGCCATAAGTTTAACATCGCAGGTGAGTGGGGTGAACAGATACAGGAGTTGTCCTGTGCAACAACAACAGAATCTCACTGATTGACTCCTCCCCACTACCTGTAGTCATGAAATTAGAAGCCATCAGAGAAGTGGCCCCAGCAAAAATACACCACCTCTTTGCAAATGTCCATATTCCACAAAATGTCCTTAAGGACCTGGACATTAAAACAGTGGATGCTGTCAGAAAATGGCTGGGACTGAATTCACACACCACACGGGACATTATCTTTCTGTCGCACAGGGAAGGGGGGCTTGGGGTCCCAAACATAGAATGGACCTACACCGCAACAAGGCTGACACACCTCATCAGCATGCTTAACAACGATGACGCTGCAGTCAGAGAGCTAGCGAGAGCCTCTCTCCTGTTGGACCTTAGGAAGAGAAAGGTCCCTCTGTCCACAGCCGACAAAGACAGCTTCCTGGTCAGAAAACACAAAAGCAAACCGGACACACAGGCCACAGGTTTTGGGGTAGGCTCCGACTGGCCGGACCTAAATGACCTGTGCAATAGAATGGCAGTCAACCTAAACTGGACAAAAGACAACACACACATCCTACCAGACCCATCTGATGCAGTGGTCACAGACCCATCGGTTCTTGTGGAGGCCACTGTCTGCTACAGCAGACTACAACACGTACTCCAGGACACAACAGCAAGAAGAACCCTCCTTAACACTAAGCAGATGGCAATAAAACAGCACTGGACAGGACTGAAAATGCCGGGAAAGCTGGCATCTCTGGACTTTGCTGACCATTCTGTCTCTCACTCCATGTACAGAAACGCTGCTGTTGGGGAGGACATTCTATGTTTCATAGTCAAGGCCAGATTGCAGGTTTTACCAACCAAATACAACCGGCATTATGGTACCCTGAAAACCACCACCCACACTGTATAATGCATCCTGACCATGATATGCACCTAGAATCTGTTGCACACATTATAAACGGCTGTAGCATGTACAAGGGACTCTACACTGCACGTCATGACCGTATTGTTAACCTCATTGCCAATACTGTTAAAGTAACCTTTCCAGACAATGTGCCGATGTATAAACACTTACGCTTAGTGCCAGAATGGTTTAATAGCTCTGATGATGTGTTTTGTAACATCCCTAACACCCCTGATGTGTTTCTGGACAACAACAGAAAGCAGGTGATGGTCCTCGAAATAGGGTGTGTCTATGATGGGTATATGGACATGGCTGATAAGATGACCAAGTACCAGCCCCTACTTACAAAGATCAGCGATCTGGGCTACTC
This sequence comes from Tenualosa ilisha, assembly GCA_015244755.2. Classification (NCBI taxonomy): domain Eukaryota; kingdom Metazoa; phylum Chordata; class Actinopteri; order Clupeiformes; family Clupeidae; genus Tenualosa; species Tenualosa ilisha. Next base: position 2,491 of record PYXC01000306.1, read on the forward strand.
CTGTCGACTGATTGTACTGATATTCGGTAGTCTGGGACATGTTCACAGACTAACTACGAGTGGGTTCCGACTGGCAGGGCTAACTAAAAGAAAATCAAAACAGCTGGCAAGGTTTTGCTCTGTATCGGCAGCAATAGGCAGCCTTGCTGTATGGCGCAGGCGATGTTTTTTGTACCCATGATTGTCAAAGCAGTATTGAACCTCTGAAAAATATTTGAAAAATGTGATTGGTGGGCTCAAATAAAGAATTGTGTATGTTCCGGTGCAGATGTGGACGAGTGTGTAGCAAGTGCTCCTGATTGTGGCCCAAAGGGCACCTGCATAAACACACCTGGCAGCTATACCTGCACCTGCCCTGTGGGGTTCAAGAACCGTGACAATGACAGTAGAGCGCCTTGTGAAGGTAAGGGTGTGATTCAGACTACAGTAATTACTACTGTAAAAACTACAGTTCTTGCTCTGGGGTCTGTTTCCCAAAACCAGCTGCTAACTAAGTTTGTTGGTTGCAATGCGTTTGCTCATTTCCAACCAACTGGTTCACATCTATGGTTCTGGGAAATGCATACCTGGTCTTCAGTATGATTTGTGCTTAAGGTACTGGATACATTCCACCCAGCGACCGCTTTTCTTCCAGTGAACTATAGAGAGTTATGTAAAACACAGAGCTAAATTTAAACCAATAAATCACTGGATAAACTGTAAGAATATTTTTCTTGAGTCCCATGTCGTTTCACTGCAACAATGTCATACCATATATATTGCTCTGTGATTGTCATGTATGTTTGTTATGGTGTGTGTGTGTGTGCATGTGTGTGTGTGTGTGCGTGTGTGTGTGCAGAGGAACTTCCATATCCATTGTGCACTGTGGACTGAGGAATGAGAGAAATTATTCTACCGCCTATAGACCAGGATTTACCTTGGATAATTAGTGTGTTACTGTTGCCAGGCTTTACTTTTGATAACTATGTTACTGTTATCGCTTTTTGTTTTTAAAATGAACTAAATATATTATTATCAAATTTGTAATGTAATGTAATTTTTTTTACATCTGAGTAGTTTTGGCATTGAGACGTGACAAATGGATAAAATAGAACTGATCAAATACAACAAGTTCAAAGTTTAAGCATGTGGATACTTGTTAATATTTGTATCAGTAAGTAAAGTATAATGAACAGTCACACAGTCGACCACCAAATGCAATTTCATCTGATACTTGTAACTACTCCCGCCAATCGAAAATGTAGTGGAGTAAAAGTATAGATACTCCCAAAACATATTATATATATATAAACATAAACATATGTTTTTACTTAGTTACTAATCTTAGTTACATCTTGAAAATATCAATACTCCAGTACTACAGATACTAAAAGTTACTTAAGTACTACAGTACTTATAGTAAATGTACTCAGTTACAGTCCACCTCTGTTTGTGGCTCTGGAAGACCTCTTTTTGGAGATGGGATTATCTCACAAAAAATAGAGAGTAGACAGAAGAGGTAGAAAGGAGTGTAGCCTGGAGTCTGGAGAAATTATGAATCCGGTGATCTGGTGGTGGGGCGATGGTGGTGCAGGTGGTAGAGGTGCCGTTCAGCAGCCGGAAGGTTGCTGTTTTGTAACTGTCGTTGTAACTGCCATCGTTAATGCAGCAGAGGAAATACAATTTAGACAACTAGTACTAAACATGTGCCTAGTTAGAGTACTTCGATCGGCCTTTAAGCAAGCCTTAATCAGTGGCCGCATCTACAAACAGCGGCTGCAAACTCACGACCCTGTCCCAAAACTACCACTGAGTGAGAATACCTCCTCTGATTTTATCAACTATGTACGCCAACTTCAACGGCATGAATGGGAAACGTTCGAGATCCACGAAAGACACTTCAGGAAATTATTCGATACAAAGTTGCTCCACTTCGTATGCTACGGAGATCCAGCGAAATGGAGTAAAGTTGTGTCCATCTTAATCGGAGTCTTCTTCCACAATGGGACATTCCGATCGACGCACACCAACGGGAATGGTTTTGGATCGCCACTCCTGAAATACGTGTTACGAATCCTTAAAAAGTTTCCCCTGAACGATAAAAATCCAACGGAATTAACACCGGCTTCCATTACTTCCTGGATTGAGAAACAGCTGATCCTCGTGAGTGACATCATCCAGCCATCGCTCAGGCAACGGGGAGCTGAGGAACGTCACCCACAGCAAAGGACAGTAAGCAGAGAACAACTAGCCTACCTATGGCAGCCCTACAGGGCAAAAGCTATTGACATAATTCTTAATAACAGCACTTTTTCTTCTCCTCCACCTACAGTCAATGACACCAGCGAGGTATATAAGTATACCTTGGCCAAATGTCAATCACTCCCGTCCCCTCCACTAACCACGCCCCCCTGGTCAATTAGTATGCAGACAGCAGCTCCAGTCTGTTACCCATCTACTGCAAACTTCACCCCTGATGAAGTTGATAAGGTCCTAACCCACCTGCCAAATAACAAAGCCAGTGGATATGACAGGGTCACATATGAGATCCTTAAAGCCACAAAACCCTGGTCCACTCAAATGCTGACCAACATATTCAATATTTGCTTGATAAATGGAAAAGTGCCAGATTCTTGGAAGGGGGCCCTTATTCATAGAATACCAAAAAAAGACAATATCCCAAATGACCCATCTACATGGAGAGATATTTCTCTCCTCCCCACTGTTTACAAGGTTTTTATGAAATGCCTACTTGCCCGTATTCTCCCCTGGCTTGTGGATGCAGATATTCTGTCACCCACACGAAAAGCCTATATAGACAGACAAGGCATGAATGAGCATGTGTTCTGCCTGAAAGCCGGGATTGATGATTTTAAGCATGACTTGTGCAAATTCTACACTGTTTTTCTGGACTTTAGAGATGCTTTTGGCACATTACCTCACAATATGATGATTAGTGCACTAGAGGAAATCCATCTACCGCAGCCCTTTCTGAATGTCATAACAGATGTGTACAAGGGATCTTTCCTGCAAGTCATCTGTGCAAAGCAGCTAACAGAGCCAATACCTTTAAAGGTAGGAATTAAAACAGGCTGCCCTTGGAGTGTTGTGAACTTCATCTTAGCCATCAACCAGTGGTTGAAATGGCTTTGTCAGTGTGCACCACCGCAAATAAGATCCCCAAACCCTGTTCAGGGGTACGCTGATGATGTTCAGGTACCATCCAGGGATGAAAGTGTGATTACCAACGTGCTGTCCAGACAGACGAATTCCTGCAATGGTCAAAACTACAGGTCAAACCCACCAAATGTGCAGCATATTATGAACGTCACAGCGGTGGCAACCGCTGGTACAAGTCCAAAAGTGACAAACCGCCCACTTTTACAGTTATGGGACAGCCTATAAGAGTTTACTCACGCCATGAGACGTATACCTACCTAGGCCATAAGTTTAACATCGCAGGTGAGTGGGGTGAACAGATACAGGAGTTGTCCTGTGCAACAACAACAGAATCTCACTGATTGACTCCTCCCCACTACCTGTAGTCATGAAATTAGAAGCCATCAGAGAAGTGGCCCCAGCAAAAATACACCACCTGTTTGCAAATGTCCATATTCCACAAAATGTCCTTAAGGACCTGGACAATAAAACAGTGGATGCTGTCAGAAAATGGCTGGGACTGAATCCTACCAGACCCATCTGATGCAGTGGTCACAGACCCATCGGTTCTTGTGGAGGCCACTGTCTGCTACAGCAGACTACAACACGTACTCCAGGACACAACAGCAAGAAGAACCCTCCTTAACACTAAACAGATGGCAATAATACAGCACTGGACAGGACTGAAAATGCCGGGAAAGCTGGCATCTCTGGACTTTGCTGACCATTCTGTCTCTCACTCCATGTACAGAAACGCTGCTGTTGGGGAGGACATTCTATGTTTCATAGTCAAGGCCAGATTGCAGGTTTTACCAACCAAATACAACCTGGCATTATGGTGCCCTGAAAACCACCACCCACACTGTATAATGCATCCTGACCATGATATGCACCTAGAATCTGTTGCACACATTATAAACGGCTGTAGCATGTACAAGGGACTCTACACTGCACGTCATGACCGTATTGTTAACCTCATTGCCAATACTGTTAAAGTAACCTTTCCAGACAATGTGCCGATGTATAAACACTTACGCTTAGTGCCAGAATGGTTTAATAGCTCTGATGATGTGTTTTGTAACATCCCTAACACCCCTGATGTGTTTCTGGACAACAACAGAAAGCAGGTGATGGTCCTCGAAATAGGGTGTGTCTATGATGGGTATATGGACATGGCTGATAAGATGACCAAGTACCAGCCCCTACTTACAAAGATCAGCGATCTGGGCTACTCCTGTCGACTGATTGTACTGATATTCGGTAGTCTGGGACATGTTCACAGACTAACTACGAGTGGGTTCCGACTGGCAGGGCTAACTAAAAGAAAATCAAAACAGCTGGCAAGGTTTTGCTCTGTATCGGCAGCAATAGGCAGCCTTGCTGTATGGCGCAGGCGATGTTTTTTGTACCCATGATTGTCAAAGCAGTATTGAACCTCTGAAAAATATTTGAAAAATGTGATTGGTGGGCTCAAATAAAGAATTGTGTATGTTCCGGTGCAGATGTGGACGAGTGTGTAGCAAGTGCTCCTGATTGTGGCCCAAAGGGCACCTGCATAAACACACCTGGCAGCTATACCTGCACCTGCCCTGTGGGGTTCAAGAACCGTGACAATGACAGTAGAGCGCCTTGTGAAGGTAAGGGTGTGATTCAGACTACAGTAATTACTACTCTAAAAACTACAGTTCTTGCTCTGGGGTCTGTTTCCCAAAACCAGCTGCTAACTAAGTTTGTTGGTTGCAATGCGTTTGCTCATTTCCAACCAACTGGTTCACATCTATGGTTCTGGGAAATGCATACCTGGTCTTCAGTATGATTTGTGCTTAAGGTACTGGATACATTCCACCCAGCGACCGCTTTTCTTCCAGTGAACTATAGAGAGTTATGTAAAACACAGAGCTAAATTTAAACCAATAAATCACTGGATAAACTGTAAGAATATTTTTCTTGAGTCCCATGTCGTTTCACTGCAACAATGTCATACCATATATATTGCTCTGTGATTGTCATGTATGTTTGTTATGGTGTGTGTGTGTGTGCATGTGTGTGTGTGTGTGCGTGTGTGTGTGCAGAGGAACTTCCATATCCATTGTGCACTGTGGACTGAGGAATGAGAGAAATTATTCTACCGCCTATAGACCAGGATTTACCTTGGATAATTAGTGTGTTACTGTTGCCAGGCTTTACTTTTGATAACTATGTTACTGTTATCGCTTTTTGTTTTTAAAATGAACTAAATATATTATTATCAAATTTGTAATGTAATGTAATTTTTTTTACATCTGAGTAGTTTTGGCATTGAGATGTGACTAATGGATAAACTAGAACTGATCAAATACAACAAGTTTAAAGTTTAAGCATGTGGATACTTGTTAATATTTGTATCAGTAAGTGAAGTATAATGAACAACACAGCGTTTGCATATCAGAAAATAATACATGATGAAGACGCTCATAAGGCCACATAGTGACGTGGCTGGGACACCTCTGAGGGTGTGGCATCGCTTTTGTAATTTCCTACTAATCTAATATAAATCTGATACATCTTATATATTTTGTCATTTCTCATCAATGTAATAAATCCACCAAGTGTAACTAGTTAAGAATGCAGAAGACCTGTGATTACAAAATAAAATGTATTGACTGAACCAACCGAGATCTTTGAGTGTGTGCCGAGGAGAAAAATGGTGCCTCCATCACATCTACAGGTTTGATGGATAATTTGTTGTTTGCACTTGCCCAAAGACAAGTCAACTTCCCAAAAACTTTGCAGTCACACAGTCAACCACCAAATTCAATTTCATCTGATACTTGTAACTATTCCTGCCAATTGAAAATGTAGTGGAGTAAAAGTATAGATACTCCCAAAACATATTATATATATATAAACATAAACATATATTTTTACTTAGTTACTACACATCTTGAAAATATCAATACTCCAGTACTACAGATACTAAAAGTTACTTAAGTACTACAGTACTTATAGTAAATGTACTCAGTTACAGTTCACCTGTTTGTGGCTCTGGAAGATCTCTTTTCGGAGATGGGATTATCTCACAAAAAATAGAGAGTAGACAGTAGAGGTAGGAAGGAGTGTAGCCTGGAGTCTGGAGAAATTATGAATCCGGTGATCTGGTGGTGGGTAGAGGTGCCGTTCAGCAGCCAGAGGGTGGCCGTTTTGAGTCCCACTCTGCCTGACACCATCGATACTGTTGGCACCTATGGCAGCCTCCGCCACCAGTGTGTGAATGCATATGGGTTAATGTGAGGCGTACACTGTAAAGTGCTTTGAGTGCTGGTAGGAGTAGAAAATCACTATATAAATGCAGTCCATTTACCATCACTGTAAAGTGGGCCGTGATGTGCAATGTCACATGTTTAGCATAAGAAATATAGAACATGTTTGATGGTGGAAGGTTATTGCCCAACGTTTGTTTAACATTATTACATGGTTTTACATGGTAAGTGGGGACAATGCAGTGGCATAAAATTAAAATTCTTATATTGACACATTCTTATGAAGAATAGCCTATACAGTGTGTTTATTCATAGTAAAATACATTCTCTGTTACAAGTTTAAACTGTTGGTATTACACATTGATACAAAACATCTTTAGTATTGTACAATATTTACATTACATGCCTGCAATGACAAATAAATGGAAAATGTCTTTCAATGTAATGCACAGGCCTCAGTCTAGCTAGGTGATGTAACATTATTACATAAATATAAATATATGTAAATAAAATGTATAAAAAATAACAAGGAGATAATTAAAGTAAATGTCCAGGATAAATCAACCCATAGCCCTGCTGTTCAAAGTCATTGAGTGATTGAGTCATTGAAGTCGTTGAGTGTAAATGAATTAATTCAGTGGAAATAAAATAACTTGATACACCACAGACCGAATAGTGGAATGGCAGCTAACGCTAACTGATGAGGGCCCTTGAACAACAGGCTATGGGTTGATTTACCCTGAGCCATTTCTTTATTACAGTAGTTAGTTGGTAAACAGAGTAAAATACAATCATGACTCCAGTCATTGCTAAAACAAAGTCATTAAATTTAATACTGTTAGATATTCACTTCCTAAATTGCCAAATGGATCCCTGATTACCCCTAGAATGAGAATAAACCCTGAATGGGAATATATGCTAAATGGTCAATTTCAACATTTTAGCACCTTTGACTCTATGCTACGAACATAACAGACATTTGTACTGGAAACTGAAACTGACAGGTGAAGATTGATTATAACCATGGTAACTTCAAATTCAAAGCTCCCAATCACAACTTGTGATTTTAGGGGAGACAGCAAAATCCTTTTCATTGCAACTGAAACGCAATTTGATGTAGTTTTGATGTTTGATGTGTCTAATTGTCTAGCCAGCATAAAAGACCTCATTACTCCCAAACAAACCATATAGATATTGTGCAATAGAAACTGATACATGTGTATATACATTTCAGCACAGCAAGTATGTACACAGATCTGTTACACTTAAATATCAATAAACTGCCTTCATAATTAATGCTGTTTACAGGGAAAATACCTATAGTATAAAAATAGAATTGCAATATGCCTTTTAGTGCTTTTATATAGTTGCATACGATTTGCCTGCTCTTGATCTTCTCTTCCTCCTCCTCCTCCTCTTCCTCAGTACTGTATACAATCATTAGCGTCTGGTGTACACCTTATCTGTTCACAATGAAACAACAAAGATTAAAGCCTTTGCAAATTGCAATTTGCCATACTAGGCTCATAAGATTAAAGACAGGAGTAAATAAAAGAACAAGTGCTTCAGCCTGAGTTAAGGAACATGCTCACCTCGGTGGTAGTCTGGATTCACGTTCTCATAGATGGGGTACAAAGGGTTCTCCTGTTCGTTCCTCAACTTACGAGCCCGTAGGACATCCCGCACACACTGGTGGAGGTATGCATACTGACACTAAAAGGCAGACAACAAAACATGAACACAAATTTACACATTTGACATTGTTATGTGTATATTGTATGCCTGCCAGTTTAAGTTAAACAGTTAAACAGTTTATGTTTATGAATCGCTGATTCTGTATAGTGCTATGCCGTGCTGGTTCTGTATTGTGCTATGGTTTGCTGATTCTATATGGTGCTATGCTCTACTGATTCTATATGGTGCTATGCTCTACTGATTCTATATGGTGCTATGCTCTGCTGATTCTGTATGGTGCTATGCTCTGCTGGGTCTGTGTGGTGCTATGCTCTGCTGGGTCTGTGTGGTGCTATGCTCTGCTGGGTCTGTGTGGTGCTATGCTCTGCTGGGTCTGTGTGGTGCTATGCTCTGCTGGGTCTGTATGGTGCTATGCTCTGCTGGGTCTGTGTGGTGCTATGCTCTGCTGGGTCTGTATGGTGCTATGCTCTGCTGGGTCTGTGTGGTGCTATGCTGTTCTGGGTCCGTATGGTGCTATGCTCTGCTGGGTCTGTGTGGTGCTATGCTCTGCTGATTCTGTATGGTGCTATGCTCTGCTGATTCTGTATGGTGCTATGCTGTTCTGGGTCCGTATGGTGCTGTGCTCTGCTGGTTTGTGTTATGAAGTGTGCTGATTTGTTGTTCTGTGTAAACACTATTATGATCTCATCTCTGTCTGCAGTTAGAGTCTGTACTTTCTCTGCAACACTAATTTATTAGACCATGTCCACAAGCATGAGTGCGTTTTGATGCTAGGCTATCATCAGTGTGTTGTGTGTGTGTGTAGAGAACAGCTGTGTGTGTAGAGTGTGTCGTGTGTGACTAGAGCTCGCCTGTGCGAGTAAAGCGTGTTGTGTGTGAGTAGAGTGTGCCTGTGTGTTTAGAGCCTGAAGTGTATGAGCAGAGCGTGTTGTGTGTGAGTAGAGCGTGTTGTGTGTGAGTAGAGTGTGTTGTGTGTGAGTAGTGTGTGTTGTGTGTGAGTAGAGCGTGTTGTGTGTGAGTAGAGTGTGCCTGTGTGAGTAGAGTGTGTGGTGTGTGAGTAGAGCGTGCCTATGTGAGTAGAGTGTGTTGTGTGTGAGTAGAATGTGTTGTGTGTGAGTAGAGTGTGCCTGTGTGAGTAGCGCATGTTGTGTATGAGTAGAGTGTGTTGTGTATGAGTAAAGCGTGTTGTGTATGAGTAGAGTGTGTTGTGTATGAGTAAAGCGTGTTGTGTGTGAGTAAAGTGTGCCTGTGTGAGTAGAGTGTGCCTGTGTGATTAGAGCGTGCTGCGTGTGAGTAGAGCGTGCCTGTTCTTCAAACCTCACCTCTGTCTGCACCATGTGAGAGCGGTGCACCCTCAGGTCAAACACTGCCCCGTACAGGTCCACTGCATCTCTGGAGTCCAGCTGCTGCAGAAGCCTGTCCAGGACAATGAAGGTACCAGTGCGGCCCACCCCAGCACTGTAAAGAGAGCAAAAAAACAGCTTTTTAGTCTGTTTTGGTGGAGATAAACTAGAGCACTCTAACAGAAGACAACATAGAGGAGTCAGTATTAATTCCTCTGTATCTTCTTCCCACATTTTAACATCCGTATGATCTATCATGAAATGAGCTTCCCAGATTTGAACATCCCAGGCTTTGCTCATGTGTGTACACAAATCTATAGTTCTCCTCAGCGACTGTATGCTACAGTGCTGTGGACCCACCTGCAGTGGACCACTGTGGCTCCAGAACCTGGGGTCCTGTTGATGTAGTCTCGGACCGTTCTCACAAACTGAATGAGGGACTGTGTGGTTTCAGGGACGCCATGGTCTGGCCAGACGGTGTAGTGAAACTGTCGGACGACCCTACTGAAGTTCAGCTGATCCTCCTGTTTAGATAGACACCACTTGGGATTAAAGGCTGATTTGTAGTCAACGCCATTGTGTCAAGTCAAAAAATTTGATGCCACACATGGCGTCCTTGAGTTTGAATATGTTTGCTTTGACTATGAACTAAATGATTGTTATTATTACGAGTTAGTCCAGACAATACAATGGCAAGTGCAGTTTTGTCAATCGATATTACTTACGCTGCATATCTTAAACTCTCTTATTGTCCATTCAGGAAGTACTGATTCTGACAACATCTGCACAATAAGATCTCCATAGTAGAGAGGATCCTGGTCAAAGGGCCAGTAATGATCACACTTAACCTGTCAAGGACAGACATGAACAAAAAAGACATCAGAATGCTGTCATGGGAAACAGTGGAGAGTGTGAGTGCAGAGAGAATCTTGAGGAGAACTTCCACCTACCCTTCCTTTCTCTACACACTGTGTAACCATGACAACATTGTGCACATTATGCTCCCACACCATCTTCCAGAAGTCATCCTTGGTGCCAGGCAGCGGTCCCTGAGTGGCGATGTACTCGCGTCTGAAGCTATTGCCCTAAAACAGAGCCGAGAGATGACAGAGCGGATGAGATTCAACCAGAACAACTCACATGCAGACAAATGCACACCTTAAAATGTGGAGTTTATCTTACAGGAATGTAGCTGGCATTGATGTAGTCAGAACAGGGGTCATCATCCACATAGGAGAGTTTCACTCTTGTTGAATCATCTGTTTAAGAGATTTAAGATGGCAAGCTTAACACGGCACCTCTGAAATATATTACAGCCATAATGTCCTGCCATTGAATTAATTTAATTTAAAATATATTCTTTGGCTTTTGCATATATAGTAAAGACACACAGGAACTCAGTGGCTGAGAGAGACAGGTGGGACTGGGAAACGACCACAGTACAGTCTTGAACCTGAACTGTAGCCAGCTCTGCCACAGTGCCACCATTTCATGTCTATTTTGAGCCACATATTAAAGTGTACCAAAACATTAGCCTTTTATTCTTCCATCCCCTTTACGATAATGTGTACAGCAATTTCCCAACAATAAGATGCACCAGTACAAACCTCAGGACAGTGTTTTATTCAAGCTACAAAAAAACAAAACCATGTGTTGATGTACTGACCTCACCCATGTATTAACCTCACCCTTGTATTAACCTCACCCATGTATTGAGCTCAGCTTATTAAACATTACCTATTGAATCCCAATCAGATCATGAGTACATGACAAAGTAATATGATGAAAAGAAGTACATTCCCATGTGTAGTCCTCACCCATGGATTAACCTTATAGTAATTAATTCAATTTCGCAAAATCAATGTATTAATGTGGGTTAATAATCAGCATATTATGGCACATTAACTTACACGGCAGAATGTTATTGTATCTATTTTTCCCTCTGTTTTCAGGCAGTAATGCTGTGTCCATTGGTTGGTTGCGGCCAACATCTTTCAGATCCTGAGTGACAGAAAACATTCAGTCAAGCAGTTCTCATCTGTGACCACTGACTGAGTGAAGTGGTTTCAGGACTCAGTCTCAGTCAGGGCCCCTTCATCATATGGTTTCACATCCAGAGTAGTAAAAGTTTAGCATCAGGGAATCAAAGTCAACCACAAATTCTAATTCAGATTCTAAAATCAACACAAGGCAAGACTTTTACCTTATGAGGCCAGAATTTCACAACTCTATTTACATCATGACCCAACACTAGGTGTCTGAATTTTCAGTTCCTACCTCAAATTCCTCAGAGAGCAGGTAATTGGAGTCAGCCTGTAACTTGGCAAGCTGGGACTCAAAGTGCAAAATCTTGATAGGGCTGTAAAAGGGAAGACCAGCGATGTAGCATTAAGTGACAGTGGTGTTAATCAAACGGAAATGGTAGATTACAGGATATAGGAATAAGGTATTAAAACATACTGTTAATAATACTTTACCTTGAAATGCGTCTGTTCCTAAAACAGAATGAAACAAAAAACTAAATGAGTGCATTAATTTACTTTAATACATTATTACACTGCATACAGAAACTGATACTAGCAATGTACTTGCATTAACACTCATGCACTGTGGATACCATTGCTCTATCTCTATCTATCTATTTATCTATCTATCTATCTATCTAAAAACATCCCCATCCCTACAAAGCTATCCACAGTGAATACCAAATAAGCCTAGAACAGCAAATAGGCTAGACTAGACTAGAGTGTGTGAGCTTACCCTCGGTTGGCTACATGTGTTCCTGAGGCAGGGTGCTCTCTCCTTATGCTCATCCGTACCACCGGCTCCTGAACACTGCTGCCACAACACAGAGGTAAGAGTAAACAGCCATTCACTACACTAAACAGTCACTTTACACATACCATTTCTTTAGGTTGACAAGTTA
>PYXC01000307.1:0-10478 GCA_015244755.2 Tenualosa ilisha
CTGTGCTAAAGCCAAGCCAGGGTTACTTTCAGGACCACAGACCAGCCAAGGTAAGTAGTGTCTGAAGCTGGGACTGGGGCTGGCAGTCAGGCCTTGGTGTTGGGGCTGGGGCTGGAGCTGGAGCTGGAGCTGGGGCCTGGTGTTGGGGCTGGGGCAGTGTCTGTCAGCCCCAGCTGGAAGTCAGGCCTTGGTCATAGGGGCAGGGGCTGGGGCTGGCAGTCAGGCCTTGGGTGTTGGTGTTAGTGTTAGCGTTAGTGTTGGCGTTAGTGTTGGTGTTGGTGGTGGTGCTGGAGCTGGAGCTGTGGCTGGGGCCTGGTGTTGGGGCTGGGGCAGTGTGTGTCAGCCCCAGCTGGAAGTCAGGCCTTGGTCATAGGGGCAGGGGCAGGGGCTGGGGCTGGCAGTCAGGCCTTGGGTGTTGGTGTTAGTGTTAGCGTTGGTGTTGGTGCTGGTGCTGGAGCTGGAGCTGGAGCTGTGGCTGGGGCCTGGTGTTGGGGCTGGGGCAGTGTCTGTCAGCCCCAGCTGGAAGTCAGGCCAGTGTTGGTGTTGGTTGGTGCTGGGGCTGGGGCTGGGGAAGGGGCAGAGGCAGGGGCATGGGGAGCTCTACTTCTTACCAAAAGCATAAATATTTTTATTTGAATGTATTTATATTTATTTATTTTTCCTCCCCGCCCCCAATTTCAGGATCCAGTTCTGCTCTCCCCCTCTGTGCTAAAGTCAAGCCAGGATTGCTTTCAAGACCACAGACCAGCCAAGGTAAGTAGTGTTGTGCATCTGAAAATGTTGAGGCTGGGATTGGGCCTGGCACTCAGGCCTTGGGTCTTGGGTGCTGGTGCTGGTTCTAGGGGGCAGGTGGCAGGGGCAGTCTCTGACGGCCAGTCCTTGGGCGTTGGGGCTGGGTTTTGGCTGTGGGCATTGGGCTAGGGGTGGGGGTTGGGGTGTGGGGCTAGGTTTAGGTTTGGGCCACGGGCAGGCGCTGGAGGTGGCTAACTGTGTGCTGGGCGTTGGGCTGGGGCCGGGCAAGCGTCTGGCGGCCAGTCCTTGGGCGTTGCTGCTGGGTTTAGGCTGTGGGCATTGGGCTGGGGGTGAGGGTTGGGGTGTGGGGCTATGGTTGGGGTGTGGGCTAGGTTTAGGTTTGGGCCACGGGCAGGCGCTGGAGGTGGCTAACTGTGTGCTGGGCGTTGGGCTGGGGCCGGGCAAGCGTCTGACGGCCAGTCCTTGGGCGTTGCTGCTGGGTTTAGGCTGTGGGCATTGGGCTGGGGGTGAGGGTTGGGGTGTGGGGCTATGGTTGGGGTGTGGGGCTAGGTTTAGGTTTGGGCCACGGGCAGGCGCTGGGGGTGACTAACTGTGTGCTGGGCGCTGGGCGGGGGCCGGGCAAGCGTCTGACGGCCAGTCCTTGGGCGTTGCTGCTGGGTTTAGGCTGTGGGCATTGGGCTGGGGTGAGGGTTGGGGTGTGGGGCTATGGTTGGGGTGTGGGGCTAGGTTTAGGTTTGGGCCACGGGCAGGCGCTGGGGGTGACTAACTGTGTGCTGGGCGTTGGGCTGGGGCCAGGCAAGCGTCTGACGGCCAGTCCTTGGGCGTTGCTGCTGGGTTTAGGCTGTGGGCATTGGGCTGGGGGTGAGGGTTGGGGTGTGGGGCTAGGTTTAGGTTTGGGCCACGGGCAGGCGCTGGAGGTGGCTAACTGTGTGCTGGGCGTTGGGCTGGGGCCGGGCAAGCATCTGGCGGCCAGTCCTTGGGCGTTGCTGCTGGGTTTAGGCTGTGGGCATTGGGCTGGGGGTGAGGGTTGGGGTGTGGGGCTATGGTTGGGGTGTGGGGCTAGGTTTAGGTTTGGGCCACGGGCAGGCGCTGGAGGTGGCTAACTGTGTGCTGGGCGTTGGGCTGGGGCCGGGCAAGCGTCTGACGGCCAGTCCTTGGGCGTTGCTGCTGGGTTTAGGCTGTGGGCATTGGGCTGGGGGTGAGGGTTGGGGTGTGGGGCTATGGTTGGGGTGTGGGGCTAGGTTTAGGTTTGGGCCACGGGCAGGCGCTGGGGGTGACTAACTGTGTGCTGGGCGTTGGGCGGGGCCGGGCAAGCGTCTGACGGCCAGTCCTTGGGCGTTGCTGCTGGGTTTAGGCTGTGGGCATTGGGCTGGGGGTGAGGGTTGGGGTGTGGGGCTATGGTTGGGGTGTGGGGCTAGGTTTAGGTTTGGGCCACGGGCAGGCGATGGGGGTGACTAACTGTGTGCTGGGCGTTGGGCTGGGGCCAGGCAAGCGTCTGACGGCCAGTCCTTGGGCGTTGCTGCTGGGTTTAGGCTGTGGGCATTGGGCTGGGGGTGAGGGTTGGGGTGTGGGGCTAGGTTTAGGTTTGGGCCACGGGCAGGCGCTGGAGGTGGCTAACTGTGTGCTGGGCGTTGGGCTGGGGCCGGGCAAGCGTCTGACGGCCAGTCCTTGGGCGTTGCTGCTGGGTTTAGGCTGTGGGCATTGGGCTGGGGGTGAGGGTTGGGGTGTGGGGCTATGGTTGGGGTGTGGGGCTAGGTTTAGGTTTGGGCCACGGGCAGGCGCTGGAGGTGGCTAACTGTGTGCTGGGAGAAGGGCTGGGGCAGGGGCAGTGTCTGGCAGTTAGTCGTTGGGTGCACGGGCCAAGGGTTAGGTTTGGGGCATGGGCAGGGACTGGCGGGGGTTAATCGTGTGCTGGGAGAAGGGCTGGGGCAGGGGCAGTGTCTGGCAGTCAGTCCTTGGGTGCACGGGCCAAGGGTTAGGTTTGGGGCATGGGCAGGGGCTGGCGGGGGTTAATCGTGTGCTGGGAGAAGGGCTGGGGCAGGGGCAGTGTCTGGCAGTCAGTCCTTGGGTGCACGGGCCAAGGGTTAGGTTTGGGGCATGGGCAGGGGCTGGCGGGGGTTAATCGTGTGCTTGGAGTAGGGCTGGGGCAGGGGCAGTGTCTGGCGGTCAGTCCCTGCCCTCTGGGGCCAAGCCTGGTGTTTGCAGTACCGGGCGCGTCCACAGGGCGGCGCCACCTGGCCCCCTGGGGCTGGCGGTGGTTAATTGTGTGCTGGGAGAAAGGCGGGGGCAGGGGCAGGGTCTGGTGTTTGCAGTACCACAGGGCGTCCACAGGGCGGCGCCACCAGGCCCCCTGGGGCTGGCGGTGGTTAATTGTGTGCTGGGAGTAAGGCGGGGGCAGGGGCAGTGTCTGGCAGTCAGTCCCTGGCCTCTGGGGCCAAGCCTGGTGTTTGCAGTACCGGGCGCGTCCACAGGGCGGCGCCACCTGGCCCCTGGGGCTGGCGGTGGTTAATTGTGTGCTGGGAGTAAGGCGGGGGCAGGGGCAGGGTCTGGCAGTCAGTCCCTGGCCTCTGGGGCCAAGCCTGGTGTTTGCAGTACCACAGGGCGTCCACAGGGCGGCGCCACAAGGCCCCCTGGGGCTGGCGGTGGTGAATTGTGCCAGTGTCTGGCATTCTCCTTTCCATAGTACGTGGTATAGTTACCACAAAATGAGGGGTACATGTGCTCTCCCAGAAATTTATCAGGATTGGTGGATGCTTTGGATGGAACCTTTTTAGCAGAGCTGGCTGTTAATCTCAATTTTCTTGCACTGTGCCACAGTTCTGAAGCACTCTGCTGTCTTGTCTCCAACTCCAACCTAGCCGCCTGTGTGTTGTTCACCTGCACAAACAACTCACAGAAGGCTTTGCATGGCTCACATAGAATGTCAGGACAGTTGTGAGTCTGATGCGGTCCTACTAACCGGACATCAACTGCAGTGTTTGCAAGATTGGGTTGGGCAACAGGATTAATGCTGTAGCACTTGCCCAACAGACAGTTCTTTAGTAGGAACAGTGGTTGTGCTGGATCACTATCAACAAGCTCTTTAAACTCAGAAAGAGACAGATACCGTGAGGTGGGAGGTAGAGGGTGTGCTTGCAAGATACTTTCGTGAAATTCGCTCCCTGCCCTGTGGTGGCTGAATCTGATGTCTTGGAGTGGTTTTAGCTCAAGATTTCTGACTGTCCCTTCATTCCAACTGCGCTGTGCATCAGTACAAGCAAGCCCTGTTTTTCCAGTGATAACTGCATTCTCAATCTGTAATAACAACACAGCAAGGGAACCTATTTTGATGGCCAATGGATCATCTTATTCAGCACCTCAGAGCGGTACTCCGGAAAACACCATGCAGAATGACTCAATTATGAAAATGTTATTTATAATTCGTACAGGGAAAATATATAGAACAACAATATATCCATACCTTCCACAGAACAACTGCTGCATGACTGCACGATCTCCCTAAACCGGCAATACAGGAGCATCCTAATGTCTCCACTACTCCGCTTTGTTATATCGTAGCCCAAGCGCTATGTTTAGCCTTGGGTAGCCCATGTGTGTGTACCAAAACACGCCCCACTTTATTGCTGTGAAAATAACTGTATGCCTCAGAACTTCTCAGAAGTTCTTCACCATCAACACCCTCTGACAGGACAGAGTAGTTGATGATATCAACATGGCTGACTGCTGGCAATAGCCTCATATCATCCACCCATCTCGCTAGTTTAGAAGGATGCGGAATACGAATAAGCTGACCGTCAAATCCACGTTTATCGCTAACTAATTCATCGTTTATGTGCCATCTTCAAGGCTTAATGGAGTTATAAGTGCTCTCACCACAGGTGTAAAATGACACTGCTGGCTCGGGTACTGATTCTGACAGAGTGCTTATGGAAGTTCTATATGCATCATCATTTTGTCTATGTCAAAAGAACCTCTATGCTAAGCAGTGTAACAAAAGGCATCAGGTTTTTAGCCACAACACTGAGGAATCATCTCCATCAAGCTACCCCAAAGAGAAGCACTTATTTATGTACTTTTCAAATCAATGCCTCTGTTTGAGGAAACTTTTCAGAACAACAGTTTAGAGCAGGGAAAGGCTATTTTTCTGTCTGCACGATGAATCCAGATCAACACCCCAACTTGATAGCACTTTGTTTTGCATTTTATGAGAGAGACACTAAAGTTGAATTGTCTGTCTCCTTGCTCTGAATAAATTTCTCCGGACTGATTCTGTGCTGAAAGAATATGCATCAAACAAATATGAAAACGGTGATGCCCACTACTTGGACTACCCCAAAGAGAAGCACTTTTCATTATGTTGAAGAACTAGTGCTGCCATTTGAAGTGATTTCAGTGTGTCCCTTTCTCAGTGTGGTGATGTTTAATAGGAATCCCAGATGAAAATGTCACTGAAATTACCCCAACAAATAGCACTTGCCAAATATCCAACACAGGTCAGTGCCATTATTAGGGTAGTCAGGGTGACAATTCTGATGCAGCTCCTTTGTGTCATCATCACTTTTCCTTACAGGTCAGCTGTCTAATACATATCCAGAAATGTGACCCTGCTTTCCCAGTCCATTTTCTGGATATCCTCCAAGCACCAAGAGACTGTGGATTATATATGCAGGTATGGTAAAGTGGAGAAATGTTTCTGCTGTACACATTTAAAGCATATCCTGTGGCTCTATCATACCTGAGCAATTCACAGCTCCTCCCTGAAACACACCCTTAAATGGCAGACATTGATCAGCATGCAAATCTGCCTTTGTCAAGTGCAAAAAATTCACACTTTTATCCAAGGAAATGATGGAGAGATTAAGACCAATTCAAATGCTGTTGCCAGTTCATGTTAAAATGACACTGCTGGCTAGGGTACTGATTCTGACAGAGTGCTTATGGAAGTTCTATATGCATCATCATTTTGTTTATGTCAAAAGAACCTCTATAATAAGCAGTGTAACAAAAGGCATCAGGTTTTTAGCCACAACACTGAGGAATCATCTCCATCAAGCTACCCCAAAGAGAAGCACTTATTTATATACTTTTCAAATCAATGCCTCTATCTGAGGAAACTTTTCAGAACAACAGTTTAGAATAGAAAAAGGCTATTTTTCTGTCTGCCTGATGAATCTAGATCAACACCCCAACTTGATAGCACTTTCTTTTGCATTTTATGAGAGAGACACTAAAGTTGAATTGTCTGTCTCCTTGCTCTGAATAAATTTCTCCAGACTGATTCTGTGCTGAAAGAATATGCATCAAACAAATATGAAAACGGTGATGCCCACTACTTGGACTACCCCAAAGAGAAGCACTTTTCATTATGTTGAAGAACTAGTGCTGCCATTTGAAGTGATTTCAGTGTGTCCCTTTCTCAGTGTGGTGATGTTTAATAGGAATCCCAGATGAAAATGTCACTGAAATTACCCCAACAAATAGCACTTGCCAAATATCCAACACAGGTCAGTGCCATTATTAGGGTAGTCAGGGTGACAATTCTGATGCAGCTCCTTTGTGTCATCATCACTTTTCCTTACAGGTCAGCTGTCTAATACATATCCAGAAATGTGACCCTGCTTTCCCAGTCCATTTTCTGGATATCCTCCAAGCACCAAGAGACTGTGGATTATATATGCAGGTATGGTAAAGTGGAGAAATGTTTCTGCTGTACACATTTAAAGCATATCCTGTGGCTCTATCATACCTGAGCAATTCACAGCTCCTCCCTGAAACACACCCTTAAATGGCAGACATTGATCAGCATGCAAATCTGCCTTTGTCAAGTGCAAAAAATTCACACTTTTATCCAAGGAAATGATGGAGAGATTAAGACCAATTCAAATGCTGTTGCCAGTTCATGTTAAAATGACACTGCTGGCTAGGGTACTGATTCTGACAGAGTGCTTATGGAAGTTCTACATGCATCATCATTTTGTTTATGTCAAAAGAACCTCTATAATAAGCAGTGTAACAAAAGGCATCAGGTTTTTAGCCACAACACTGAGGAATCATCTCCATCAAGCTACCCCAAAGAGAAGCACTTATTTATATACTTTTCAAATCAATGCCTCTATCTGAGGAAACTTTTCAGAACAACAGTTTAGAATAGAAAAAGGCTATTTTTCTGTCTGCCTGATGAATCTAGATCAACACCCCAACTTGATAGCACTTTCTTTTGCATTTTATGAGAGAGACACTAAAGTTGAATTGTCTGTCTCCTTGCTCTGAATAAATTTCTCCGGACTGATTCTGTGCTGAAACAATATGCATCAAACAAATATGAAAACGGTGATGCCCACTACTTGGACTACCCCAAAGAGAAGCACTTTTCATTATGTTGAAGAACTAGTGCTGCCATTTGAAGTGATTTCAGTGTGTCCCTTTCTCAGTGTGGTGATGTTTAATAGGAATCCCAGATGAAAATGTCACTGAAATTACCCCAACAAATAGCACTTGCCAAATATCCAACACAGGTCAGTGCCATTATTAGGGTAGTCAGGGTGACAATTCTGATGCAGCTCCTTTGTGTCATCATCACTTTTCCTTACAGGTCAGCTGTCTAATACATATCCAGAAATGTGACCCTGCTTTCCCAGTCCATTTTCTGGATATCCTCCAAGCACCAAGAGACTGTGGATTATATATGCAGGTATGGTAAAGTGGAGAAATGTTTCTGCTGTACACATTTAAAGCATATCCTGTGGCTCTATCATACCTGAGCAATTCACAGCTCCTCCCTGAAACACACCCTTAAATGGCAGACATTGATCAGCATGCAAATCTGCCTTTGTCAAGTGCAAAAAATTCACACTTTTATCCAAGGAAATGATGGAGAGATTAAGACCAATTCAAATGCTGTTGCCAGTTCATGTTAAAATGACACTGCTGGCTAGGGTACTGATTCTGACAGAGTGCTTATGGAAGTTCTATATGCATCATCATTTTGTTTATGTCAAAAGAACCTCTATAATAAGCAGTGTAACAAAAGGCATCAGGTTTTTAGCCACAACACTGAGGAATCATCTCCATCAAGCTACCCCAAAGAGAAGCACTTATTTATATACTTTTCAAATCAATGCCTCTATCTGAGGAAACTTTTCAGAACAACAGTTTAGAATAGAAAAAGGCTATTTTTCTGTCTGCCTGATGAATCTAGATCAACACCCCAACTTGATAGCACTTTCTTTTGCATTTTATGAGAGAGACACTAAAGTTGAATTGTCTGTCTCCTTGCTCTGAATAAATTTCTCCAGACTGATTCTGTGCTGAAAGAATATGCATCAAACAAATATGAAAACGGTGATGCCCACTACTTGGACTACCCCAAAGAGAAGCACTTTTCATTATGTTGAAGAACTAGTGCTGCCATTTGAAGTGATTTCAGTGTGTCCCTTTCTCAGTGTGGTGATGTTTAATAGGAATCCCAGATGAAAATGTCACTGAAATTACCCCAACAAATAGCACTTGCCAAATATCCAACACAGGTCAGTGCCATTATTAGGGTAGTCAGGGTGACAATTCTGATGCAGCTCCTTTGTGTCATCATCACTTTTCCTTACAGGTCAGCTGTCTAATACATATCCAGAAATGTGACCCTGCTTTCCCAGTCCATTTTCTGGATATCCTCCAAGCACCAAGAGACTGTGGATTATATATGCAGGTATGGTAAAGTGGAGAAATGTTTCTGCTGTACACATTTAAAGCATATCCTGTGGCTCTATCATACCTGAGCAATTCACAGCTCCTCCCTGAAACACACCCTTAAATGGCAGACATTGATCAGCATGCAAATCTGCCTTTGTCAAGTGCAAAAAATTCACACTTTTATCCAAGGAAATGATGGAGAGATTAAGACCAATTCAAATGCTGTTGCCAGTTCATGTTAAAATGACACTGCTGGCTAGGGTACTGATTCTGACAGAGTGCTTATGGAAGTTCTACATGCATCATCATTTTGTTTATGTCAAAAGAACCTCTATAATAAGCAGTGTAACAAAAGGCATCAGGTTTTTAGCCACAACACTGAGGAATCATCTCCATCAAGCTACCCCAAAGAGAAGCACTTATTTATATACTTTTCAAATCAATGCCTCTATCTGAGGAAACTTTTCAGAACAACAGTTTAGAATAGAAAAAGGCTATTTTTCTGTCTGCCTGATGAATCTAGATCAACACCCCAACTTGATAGCACTTTCTTTTGCATTTTATGAGAGAGACACTAAAGTTGAATTGTCTGTCTCCTTGCTCTGAATAAATTTCTCCGGACTGATTCTGTGCTGAAACAATATGCATCAAACAAATATGAAAACGGTGATGCCCACTACTTGGACTACCCCAAAGAGAAGCACTTTTCATTATGTTGAAGAACTAGTGCTGCCATTTGAAGTGATTTCAGTGTGTCCTTTCTCAGTGTGGTGATGTTTAATAGGAATCCCAGATGAAAATGTCACTGAAATTACCCCAACAAATAGCACTTGCCAAATATCCAACACAGTCAGTGCCATTATTAGGGTAGTCAGGGTGACAATTCTGATGCAGCTCCTTTGTGTCATCATCACTTTTCCTTACAGGTCAGCTGTCTAATACATATCCAGAAATGTGACCCTGCTTTCCCAGTCCATTTTCTGGATATCCTCCAAGCACCAAGAGACTGTGGATTATATATGCAGGTATGGTAAAGTGGAGAAATGTTTCTGCTGTACACATTTAAAGCATATCCTGTGGCTCTAATCATACCTGAGCAATTCACAGCTCCTCCCTGAAACACACCCTTAAATGGCAGACATTGATCAGCATGCAAATCTGCCTTTGTCAAGTGCAAAAAATTCACACTTTTATCCAAGGAAATGATGGAGAGATTAAGACCAATTCAAATGCTGTTGCCAGTTCATGTTAAAATGACACTGCTGGCTAGGGTACTGATTCTGACAGAGTGCTTATGGAAGTTCTATATGCATCATCATTTTGTTTATGTCAAAAGAACCTCTATAATAAGCAGTGTAACAAAAGGCATCAGGTTTTTAGCCACAACACTGAGGAATCATCTCCATCAAGCTACCCCAAAGAGAAGCACTTATTTATATACTTTTCAAATCAATGCCTCTATCTGAGGAAACTTTTCAGAACAACAGTTTAGAATAGAAAAAGGCTATTTTTCTGTCTGCCTGATGAATCTAGATCAACACCCCAACTTGATAGCACTTTCTTTTGCATTTTATGAGAGAGACACTAAAGTTGAATTGTCTGTCTCCTTTCTCTGAATAAATTTCTCCGGACTGATTCTGTGCTGAAAGAATATGCATAAACAAATATGAAAACGGTGATGCCCACTACTTGGACTACCCCAAAGAGAAGCACTTTTCATTATGTTGAAGAACTAGTGCTGCCATTTGAAGTGATTTCAGTGTGTCCCTTTCTCAGTGTGGTGATGTTTAATAGGAATCCCAGATGAAAATGTCACTGAAATTACCCCAACAAATAGCACTTGCCAAATATCCAACACAGGTCAGTGCCATTATTAGGGTAGTCAGGGTGACAATTCTGATGCAGCTCCTTTGTGTCATCATCACTTTTCCTTACAGGTCAGCTGTCTAACACATATCCAGAAATGTGACCCAGCTTTCCAGTCAGTCAGTCCAGTCAGTCAGACTCAGAAAGAGACAGATACCGTGAGGTGGGAGGTA
>PYXC01000308.1:0-12337 GCA_015244755.2 Tenualosa ilisha
CTGATTTACAACAATCTGCCTTAAATCATACATTTTTAGAAACAGCATGATGTGAACGTCTGGTTTAATGTATGCATAGCCACGTTCCAACTTTCCATGTGCCCAATATCCTCAATTTTTCGTTGCAAGACCCCCGACGAATCTGAAGACGAGTGAACCACACTGATGTATTTTTCACTGTGACACTGACTGATTTAGAACAATCTGCCTTAAATCATACATTTTTAGAAACAGCATGATGTGAACGTCTGGTTTAATGTATGCATAGCCACGTTCCAACTTTCCATGTGCCCAATATCCTCAATTTTTCATTGAAGGACCCCACCAAAACTGATGCTGAGTGAACCAGATGGAGGTAAGTTTTACTGTGACTTTGCCTGATTTCCAAAAATCTACATTAAATCATACATTTTTAGAAACAGCATGAAGACAACGTCTGGTTTAATGTATGCATAGCCACGTTCCAACTTTCCATGTGCCCAATATCCTCAATTTTTCGTTGCAGGACCCCACCAAAACTGATGCTGAGTGAACCAGATTGAGGTAAGTTTTATTGTGACTTTGCCTGATTTCCAAAAATCTACCTTAAATCATACATTTTTAGAAACAGCATGAAGACAACGTCTGGTTTAATGTATGCATAGCCACGTTCCAACTTTCCATGTGCCCAATATCCTCAATTTTTCGTTGCAGGACCCCACCAAAACTGATGCCGAGTGAACCAGATTGAGGTAAGTTTTATTGTGACTTTGCCTGACTTCCAAAAATCTACATTAAATCATACATTTTTAGAAACAGCATGATGTGAACGTCTGGTTTAATGTATGCATAGCCACGTTCCAACTTTCCATGTGCCCAATATCCTCAATTTTTCGTTGCAGGACCCCACCAAAACTGATGCCGAGTGAACCAGATTGAGGTAAGTTTTACTGTGACTTTGCCTGATTTACAACAATCTGCCTTAAATCATATATTTTTAGAAACAGCATGATGTGAACGTCTGGTTTAATGTATGCATAGCCACGTTCCAACTTTCCATCTGCCCAATATCCTCAATTTTTCGTTGCAGGACCCCACCGTATCTGAAGACGAGTGAACCACACTGAGGTATTTTTCACTGTGACACTGACTGATTTACAACAATCTGCCTTAAATCATACATTTTTAGAAACAGCATGATGTGAACGTCTGGTTTAATGTATGCATAGCCACGTTCCAACTTTCCATGTGCCCAATATCCTCAATTTTTCGTTGCAAGACCCCACCGAATCTGAAGACGAGTGAACCACACTGATGTATTTTTCACTGTGACACTGACTGATTTAGAACAATCTGCCTTAAATCATACATTTTTAGAAACAGCATGATGTGAACGTCTGGTTTAATGTATGCATAGCCACGTTCCAACTTTCCATGTGCCCAATATCCTCAATTTTTCATTGAAGGACCCCACCAAAACTGATGCTGAGTGAACCAGATGGAGGTAAGTTTTACTGTGACTTTGCCTGATTTCCAAAAATCTACATTAAATCATACATTTTTAGAAACAGCATGAAGACAACGTCTGGTTTAATGTATGCATAGCCACGTTCCAACTTTCCATGTGCCCAATATCCTCAATTTTTCGTTGCAGGACCCCACCAACACTGATGCCGAGTGAACCAGATTGAGGTAAGTTTTATTGTGACTTTGCCTGATTTCCAAAAATCTACATTAAATCATACATTTTTAGAAACAGCATGATGTGAACGTCTGGTTTAATGTATGCATAGCCACGTTCCAACTTTCCATGTGCCCAATATCCTCAATTTTTCGTTGCAGGACCCCACCAAAACTGATGCCGAGTGAACCAGATTGAGGTAAGTTTTACTGTGACTTTGCCTGATTTACAACAATCTGCCTTAAATCATACATTTTTAGAAACAGCATGATGTGAACGTCTGGTTTAATGTATGCATAGCCACGTTCCAACTTTCCATGTGCCCAATATCCTCAATTTTTCGTTGCAGGACCCCACCGAATCTGAAGACGAGTGAACCACACTGAGGTATTTTTCACTGTGACACTGACTGATTTACAACAATCTGCCTTAAATCATACATTTTTAGAAACAGCATGAAGACAACGTCTGGTTTAATGTATGCATAGCCACGTTCCAACTTTCCATGTGCCCAATATCCTCAATTTTTCGTTGCAGGACCCCACCGAATCTGAAGACGAGTGAACCACACTGAGGTATTTTTCACTTTGACACTGACTGATTTACAACAATCTGCCTTAAATCATACATTTTTAGAAACAGCATGAAGACAACGTCTGGTTTAATGTATGCATAGCCACGTTCCAACTTTCCATGTGCCCAATATCCTCAATTTTTCGTTGCAGGACCCCACCGAATCTGAAGACGAGTGAACCACACTGAGGTATTTTTCACTTTGACACTGACTGATTTACAACAATCTGCCTTAAATCATACATTTTTAGAAACAGGATGAAGACAACGTTTGTTTAATGTATGCATAGCCACGTTCCAACTTTCCATGTGCCCAATATCCTCAAT
This sequence comes from Tenualosa ilisha, assembly GCA_015244755.2. NCBI lineage: Eukaryota > Metazoa > Chordata > Actinopteri > Clupeiformes > Clupeidae > Tenualosa > Tenualosa ilisha. Next base: position 2,561 of record PYXC01000308.1, read on the forward strand.
TTTTCGTTGCAGGACCCCACCGAATCTGAAGACGAGTGAACCACACTGAGGTATTTTTCACTGTGACACTGACTGATTTACAACAATCTGCCTTAAATCATACATTTTCAGAATCAGCATGATGTGATCGTCTGGTTTAATGTATGCATAGCCACGTTCCAACTTTCCATGTGCCCAATATCCTCAATTTTTCGTTGAAGGACCCCACCAAAACTGATGCTGAGTGAACCAGATGGAGGTAAGTTTTACTGTGACTTTGCCTGATTTACAACAATCTGCCTTAAATCATACATTTTTAGAAACAGCATGATGTGAACGTCTGGTTTAATGTATGCATAGCCACGTTCCAACTTTCCATCTGCCCAATATCCTCAATTTTTCGTTGCAGGACCCCACCGTATCTGAAGACGAGTGAACCACACTGAGGTATTTTTCACTGTGACACTGACTGATTTACAACAATCTGCCTTAAATCATACATTTTTAGAAACAGCATGATGTGAACGTCTGGTTTAATGTATGCATAGCCACATTCCAACTTTCCATGTCCCCAATATCCTCAATTTTTCGTTGCAGGACCCCACCAAAACTGATGCCGAGTGCACCAGATTAAGGTAAGTTTTACTGTGACTTTGCCTGATGTCCAAAAATCTACATTAAATCATACATTTTTAGAAACAGCATGAAGACAACGTCTGGTTTAATGTATGCATAGCCACGTTCCAACTTTCCATCTGCCCAATATCCTCAATTTTTCGTTGCAGGAACCCACCGAATCTGAAGACGAGTGAACCACACTGAGGTATTTTTCACTGTGACACTGAGTGATTTACAACAATCTGCCTTAAATCATACATTTTTAGAAACGGCATGAAGACAGCGTTGGTTTAATGTATGCATAGCCACGTTCCAACTTTCCATCTGCCCAATATCCTCAATTTTTTGTTGCAGGACCCCACCGAATCTGAAGACGAGTGAACCACACTGAGGTATTTTTCACTGTGACACTGACTGATTTACAACAATCTGCCTTAAATCATACATTTTCAGAAACAGCATGATGTGAACGTCTGGTTTAATGTATGCATAGCCACGTTCCAACTTTCCATGTGCCCAATATCCTCAATTTTTCGTTGCAGGACCCCACCGAATATGAAGACGAGTGAACCACACTGAGGTATTTTTCACTGTGACACTGACTGATTTACAACAATCTGCCTTAAATCATACATTTTCAGAATCAGCATGATGTGAACGTCTGGTTTAATGTATGCATAGCCACGTTCCAACTTTCCATGTGCCCAATATCCTCAATTTTTCGTTGAAGGACCCCACCAAAACTGATGCTGAGTGAACCAGATGGAGGTAAGTTTTACTGTGACTTTGCCTGATTTACAACAATCTGCCTTAAATCATACATTTTTAGAAACAGCATGATGTGAACGTCTGGTTTAATGTATGCATAGCCACGTTCCAACTTTCCATCTGCCCAATATCCTCAATTTTTCGTTGCAGGACCCCACCGTATCTGAAGACGAGTGAACCACACTGAGGTATTTTTCACTGTGACACTGACTGATTTACAACAATCTGCCTTAAATCATACATTTTTAGAAACAGCATGATGTGAACGTCTGGTTTAATGTATGCATAGCCACATTCCAACTTTCCATGTGCCCAATATCCTCAATTTTTCGTTGCAGGACCCCACCAAAACTGATGCCGAGTGCACCAGATTAAGGTAAGTTTTACTGTGACTTTGCCTGATGTCCAAAAATCTACATTAAATCATACATTTTTAGAAACAGCATGAAGACAACGTCTGGTTTAATGTATGCATAGCCACGTTCCAACTTTCCATGTGCCCAATATCCTCAATTTTTCGTTGCAGGACCCCACCAAAACTGATGCCGAGTGAACCAGATTGAGGTAAGTTTTATTGTGACTTTGCCTGATTCCAAAAATCTACATTAAATCATACATTTTTAGAAACAGCATGATGTGAACGTCTGGTTTAATGTATGCATAGCCACGTTCCAACTTTCCATGTGCCCAATATCCTCAATTTTTCGTTGCAGGACCCCACCAAAACTGATGCCGAGTGAACCAGATTGAGGTAAGTTTTACTGTGACTTTGCCTGATTTACAACAATCTGCCTTAAATCATATATTTTTAGAAACAGCATGATGTGAACGTCTGGTTTAATGTATGCATAGCCACGTTCCAACTTTCCATCTGCCCAATATCCTCAATTTTTCGTTGCAGGACCCCACCGTATCTGAAGACGAGTGAACCACACTGAGGTATTTTTCACTGTGACACTGACTGATTTACAACAATCTGCCTTAAATCATACATTTTTAGAAACAGCATGATGTGAACGTCTGGTTTAATGTATGCATAGCCACGTTCCAACTTTCCATGTGCCCAATATCCTCAATTTTTCGTTGCAAGACCCCACCGAATCTGAAGACGAGTGAACCACACTGATGTATTTTTCACTGTGACACTGACTGATTTAGAACAATCTGCCTTAAATCATACATTTTTAGAAACAGCATGATGTGAACGTCTGGTTTAATGTATGCATAGCCACGTTCCAACTTTCCATGTGCCCAACATCCTCAATTTTTCATTGAAGGACCCCACCAAAACTGATGCTGAGTGAACCAGATGGAGGTAAGTTTTACTGTGACTTTGCCTGATTTCCAAAAATCTACATTAAATCATACATTTTTAGAAACAGCATGAAGACAACGTCTGGTTTAATGTATGCATAGCCACGTTCCAACTTTCCATGTGCCCAATATCCTCAATTTTTCGTTGCAGGACCCCACCGAATATGAAGACGAGTGAACCACACTGAGGTATTTTTCACTGTGACACTGACTGATTTACAACAATCTGCCTTAAATCATACATTTTCAGAAACAGCATGATGTGAACGTCTGGTTTAATGTATGCATAGCCACGTTCCAACTTTCCATGTTCCCAATATCCTCAATTTTTCGTTGCAGGACCCCACCGAATATGAAGACGAGTGAACCACACTGAGGTATTTTTCACTGTGACACTGACTGATTTACAACAATCTGCCTTAAATCATACATTTTCAGAAACAGCATGATGTGAACGTCTGGTTTAATGTATGCATAGCCACGTTCCAACTTTCCATGTGCCCAATATCCTCAATTTTTCGTTGCAAGACCCCACCGAATCTGAAGACTAGTGAACCACACTGAGGTATTTTTCACTGTGACACTGACTGATTTACAACAATCTGCCTTAAATCATACATTTTCAGAAACAGCATGATGTGAACGTCTGGTTTAATGTATGCATAGCCACGTTCCAACTTTCCATGTGCCCAATATCCTCAATTTTTCATTGAAGGACCCCACCAAAACTGATGCTGAGTGAACCAGATGGAGGTAAGTTTTACTGTGACTTTGCCTGATTTCCAAAAATCTACATTAAATCATACATTTTTAGAAACAGCATGAAGACAACGTCTGGTTTAATGTATGCATAGCCACGTTCCAACTTTCCATGTGCCCAATATCCTCAATTTTTCGTTGCAGGACCCCACCGTATCTGAAGACGAGTGAACCACACTGAGGTATTTTTCACTGTGACACTGACTGATTTACAACGATCTGCCTTAAATCATACATTTTTAGAAACAGCATGATGTGAATGTCTGGTTTAATGTATGCATAGCCACGTTCCAACTTTCCATGTGCCCAATATCCTCAATTTTTCATTGAAGCACCCCACCAAAACTGATGCCGAGTGAACCAGATTGAGGTAAGTTTTACTGTGACTTTGCCTGATTTACAACAATCTGCCTTAAATCACACATTTTTGGAAACAGCATGATGTGAACGTCTGGTTTAATGTATGCATAGCCACGTTCCAACTTTCCATCTGCCCAATATCCTCAATTTTTCGTTGCAGGACCCCACCGTATCTGAAGACGAGTGAACCACACTGAGGTATTTTTCACTGTGACACTGACTGATTTACAACAATCTGCCTTAAATCATACATTTTTAGAAACAGCATGATGTGAACGTCTGGTTTAATGTATGCATAGCCACATTCCAACTTTCCATGTGCCCAATATCCTCAATTTTTCGTTGCAGGACCCCACCAAAACTGATGCCGAGTGCACCAGATTAAGGTAAGTTTTACTGTGACTTTGCCTGATGTCCAAAAATCTACATTAAATCATACATTTTTAGAAACAGCATGAAGACAACGTCTGGTTTAATGTATGCATAGCCACGTTCCAACTTTCCATGTGCCCAATATCCTCAATTTTTCGTTGCAGGACCCCACCAAAACTGATGCCGAGTGAACCAGATTGAGGTAAGTTTTATTGTGACTTTGCCTGATTTCCAAAAATCTACATTAAATCATACATTTTTAGAAACAGCATGAAGACAACGTCTGGTTTAATGTATGCATAGCCACGTTCCAACTTTCCATGTGCCCAATATCCTCAATTTTTCGTTGCAGGACCCCACCAAAACTGATGCCGAGTGAACCAGATTGAGGTAAGTTTTATTGTGACTTTGCCTGACTTCCAAAAATCTACATTAAATCATACATTTTTAGAAACAGCATGATGTGAACGTCTGGTTTAATGTATGCATAGCCACGTTCCAACTTTCCATGTGCCCAATATCCTCAATTTTTCGTTGCAGGACCCCACCAAAACTGATGCCGAGTGAACCAGATTGAGGTAAGTTTTACTGTGACTTTGCCTGATTTACAACAATCTGCCTTAAATCATATATTTTTAGAAACAGCATGATGTGAACGTCTGGTTTAATGTATGCATAGCCACGTTCCAACTTTCCATCTGCCCAATATCCTCAATTTTTCGTTGCAGGACCCCACCGTATCTGAAGACGAGTGAACCACACTGAGGTATTTTTCACTGTGACACTGACTGATTTACAACAATCTGCCTTAAATCATACATTTTTAGAAACAGCATGATGTGAACGTCTGGTTTAATGTATGCATAGCCACGTTCCAACTTTCCATGTGCCCAATATCCTCAATTTTTCGTTGCAAGACCCCACCGAATCTGAAGACGAGTGAACCACACTGATGTATTTTTCACTGTGACACTGACTGATTTAGAACAATCTGCCTTAAATCATACATTTTTAGAAACAGCATGATGTGAACGTCTGGTTTAATGTATGCATAGCCACGTTCCAACTTTCCATGTGCCCAATATCCTCAATTTTTCATTGAAGGACCCCACCAAAACTGATGCTGAGTGAACCAGATGGAGGTAAGTTTTACTGTGACTTTGCCTGATTTCCAAAAATCTACATTAAATCATACATTTTTAGAAACAGCATGAAGACAACGTCTGGTTTAATGTATGCATAGCCACGTTCCAACTTTCCATGTGCCCAATATCCTCAATTTTTCGTTGCAGGACCCCACCAAAACTGATGCTGAGTGAACCAGATTGAGGTAAGTTTTATTGTGACTTTGCCTGATTTCCAAAAATCTACATTAAATCATACATTTTTAGAAACAGCATGAAGACAACGTCTGGTTTAATGTATGCATAGCCACGTTCCAACTTTCCATGTGCCCAATATCCTCAATTTTTCGTTGCAGGACCCCACCAAAACTGATGCCGAGTGAACCAGATTGAGGTAAGTTTTATTGTGACTTTGCCTGACTTCCAAAAATCTACATTAAATCATACATTTTTAGAAACAGCATGATGTGAACGTCTGGTTTAATGTATGCATAGCCACGTTCCAACTTTCCATGTGCCCAATATCCTCAATTTTTCGTTGCAGGACCCCACCAAAACTGATGCCGAGTGAACCAGATTGAGGTAAGTTTTACTGTGACTTTGCCTGATTTACAACAATCTGCCTTAAATCATATATTTTTAGAAACAGCATGATGTGAACGTCTGGTTTAATGTATGCATAGCCACGTTCCAACTTTCCATCTGCCCAATATCCTCAATTTTTCGTTGCAGGACCCCACCGTATCTGAAGACGAGTGAACCACACTGAGGTATTTTTCACTGTGACACTGACTGATTTACAACAATCTGCCTTAAATCATACATTTTTAGAAACAGCATGATGTGAACGTCTGGTTTAATGTATGCATAGCCACGTTCCAACTTTCCATGTGCCCAATATCCTCAATTTTTCGTTGCAAGACCCCACCGAATCTGAAGACGAGTGAACCACACTGATGTATTTTTCACTGTGACACTGACTGATTTAGAACAATCTGCCTTAAATCATACATTTTTAGAAACAGCATGATGTGAACGTCTGGTTTAATGTATGCATAGCCACGTTCCAACTTTCCATGTGCCCAATATCCTCAATTTTTCATTGAAGGACCCCACCAAAACTGATGCTGAGTGAACCAGATGGAGGTAAGTTTTACTGTGACTTTGCCTGATTTCCAAAAATCTACATTAAATCATACATTTTTAGAAACAGCATGAAGACAACGTCTGGTTTAATGTATGCATAGCCACGTTCCAACTTTCCATGTGCCCAATATCCTCAATTTTTCGTTGCAGGACCCCACCAAAACTGATGCCGAGTGAACCAGATTGAGGTAAGTTTTATTGTGACTTTGCCTGATTTCCAAAAATCTACATTAAATCATACATTTTTAGAAACAGCATGATGTGAACGTCTGGTTTAATGTATGCATAGCCACGTTCCAACTTTCCATGTGCCCAATATCCTCAATTTTTCGTTGCAGGACCCCACCAAAACTGATGCCGAGTGAACCAGATTGAGGTAAGTTTTACTGTGACTTTGCCTGATTTACAACAATCTGCCTTAAATCATACATTTTTAGAAACAGCATGATGTGAACGTCTGGTTTAATGTATGCATAGCCACGTTCCAACTTTCCATCTGCCCAATATCCTCAATTTTTCGTTGCAGGACCCCACCGTATCTGAAGACGAGTGAACCACACTGAGGTATTTTTCACTGTGACACTGACTGATTTACAACAATCTGCCTTAAATCATACATTTTTAGAAACAGCATGATGTGAACGTCTGGTTTAATGTATGCATAGCCACGTTCCAACTTTCCATGTGCCCAGTATCCTCAATTTTTCGTTGCAAGACCCCACCGAATCTGAAGACGAGTGAACCACACTGATGTATTTTTCACTGTGACACTGACTGATTTAGAACAATCTGCCTTAAATCATACATTTTTAGAAACAGCATGATGTGAACGTCTGGTTTAATGTATGCATAGCCACGTTCCAACTTTCCATGTGCCCAATATCCTCAATTTTTCATTGAAGGACCCCACCAAAACTGATGCTGAGTGAACCAGATGGAGGTAAGTTTTACTGTGACTTTGCCTGATTTCCAAAAATCTACATTAAATCATACATTTTTAGAAACAGCATGAAGACAACGTCTGGTTTAATGTATGCATAGCCACGTTCCAACTTTCCATGTGCCCAATATCCTCAATTTTTCGTTGCAGGACCCCACCGAATATGAAGACGAGTGAACCACACTGAGGTATTTTTCACTGTGACACTGACTGATTTACAACAATCTGCCTTAAATCATACATTTTCAGAAACAGCATGATGTGAACGTCTGGTTTAATGTATGCATAGCCACGTTCCAACTTTCCATGTTCCCAATATCCTCAATTTTTCGTTGCAGGACCCCACCGAATATGAAGACGAGTGAACCACACTGAGGTATTTTTCACTGTGACACTGACTGATTTACAACAATCTGCCTTAAATCATACATTTTCAGAAACAGCATGATGTGTACGTCTGGTTTAATGTATGCATAGCCACGTTCCAACTTTCCATGTGCCCAATATCCTCAATTTTTCGTTGCAGGACCCCACCGAATCTGAAGACTAGTGAACCACACTGAGGTATTTTTCACTGTGACACTGACTGATTTACAACAATCTGCCTTAAATCATACATTTTCAGAAACAGCATGATGTGAACGTCTGGTTTAATGTATGCATAGCCACGTTCCAACTTTCCATGTGCCCAATATCCTCAATTTTTCATTGAAGGACCCCACCAAAACTGATGCTGAGTGAACCAGATGGAGGTAAGTTTTACTGTGACTTTGCCTGATTTCCAAAAATCTACATTAAATCATACATTTTTAGAAACAGCATGAAGACAACGTCTGGTTTAATGTATGCATAGCCACGTTCCAACTTTCCATGTGCCCAATATCCTCAATTTTTCGTTGCAGGACCCCACCGTATCTGAAGACGAGTGAACCACACTGAGGTATTTTTCACTGTGACACTGACTGATTTACAACGATCTGCCTTAAATCATACATTTTTAGAAACAGCATGATGTGAACGTCTGGTTTAATGTATGCATAGCCACGTTCCAACTTTCCATGTGCCCAATATCCTCAATTTTTCGTTGCAGGACCCCACCAAAACTGATGCCGAGTGAACCAGATTGAGGTAAGTTTTACTGTGACTTTGCCTGATTTACAACAATCTGCCTTAAATCATACATTTTTAGAAACAGCATGATGTGAACGTCTGGTTTAATGTATGCATAGCCACGTTCCAACTTTCCATGTGCCCAATATCCTCAATTTTTCGTTGCAGGACCCCACCGAATCTGAAGACGAGTGAACCACACTGAGGTATTTTTCACTGTGACACTGACTGATTTACAACAATCTGCCTTAAATCATACATTTTCAGAAACAGCATGATGTGAACGTCTGGTTTAATGTATGCATAGCCACGTTCCAACTTTCCATGTGCCCAATATCCTCAATTTTTCGTTGCAGGACCCCACCAAAACTGATGCTGAGTGAACCAGATGGAGGTAAGTTTTACTGTGACTTTGCCTGATTTCCAAAAATCTACATTAAATCATACATTTTTAGAAACAGCATGAAGACAACGTCTGGTTTAATGTATGCATAGCCACGTTCCAACTTTCCATGTGCCCAATATCCTCAATTTTTCGTTGCAGGACCCCACCAAAACTGATGCCGAGTGAACCAGATTGAGGTAAGTTTTATTGTGACTTTGCCTGATTTCCAAAAATCTACATTAAATCATACATTTTTAGAAACAGCATGATGTGAACGTCTGGTTTAATGTATGCATAGCCACGTTCCAACTTTCCATGTGCCCAATATCCTCAATTTTTCGTTGCAGGACCCCACCAAAACTGATGCCGAGTGAACCAGATTGAGGTAAGTTTTACTGTGACTTTGCCTGATTTACAACAATCTGCCTTAAATCATACATTTTTAGAAACAGCATGATGTGAACGTCTGGTTTAATGTATGCCATAGCCACGTTCCAACTTTCCATGTGCCCAATATCCTCAATTTTTCGTTGCAGGACCCCACCAGAAACTGATGCGAGTGAACCAGATGAGGTATTTTTACTGTGACTTTGCCTGATTTCCAAAAATCTACATTAAATCATACATTTTTAGAAACAGCATGATGTGAACGTCTGGTTTAATGTATGCATAGCCACGTTCCAACTTTCCATGTGCCCAATATCCTCAATTTTTCGTTGCAGGACCCCACCAATCTGAAGCGAGTGAACCACACTGAGGTATTTTTTCACTGTGACACTTGACTGATTTTCAAAATCTGCCTTAACATAACATTTTTAGAAACAGCATGATGTGAATGTATGGTTTAATGTATGCATAGCCACGTCCAACTTTCCATGTGCCAATATCCTCAATTTTCGTTG
>PYXC01000315.1:0-497500 GCA_015244755.2 Tenualosa ilisha
TCCAGTGCCCCACTTTTCCTCCCTCTATGTGGTGCCATTCATTCCATACAGACTATAAAAAGAGATAGAGGAGTAGTGAGGGGTGAGGTTCTGTTTGGACCTCTTGGGGATCTAGGGGAAAAGAAATGACCGCTTGCGTTGAATTGAGTCTTCCTCAGTGCCAGCTAGAGACTTAAAGGTAAAAAAGACTGAATCTGGGACAGTTCTTTGATGATTCATTATTTAATTAACACTCAGCCTACTCTCATTAGACTGGTTCCCTGTTGGCTCCTATGGTTATGTGAATATGTATGACACAGTGAAGTCGAATACACTCCCTGTATAGGCCTGTCACTACTGAGTTAATGTTAACTGTTCCACTTCTCCTCCATAGGTTTGGTTCACAAAACCATAGTTTCCCTCTTGAACTCATCTGTGTCTTATCACATTTTCATGTGAAACATTGTAGCGCCCCCAACTGGCCACAGACTACGCCACCCCTTAATTAGATCACTAGCAGCACCACCAGGAGTAAGGGGAACTCAAAATCCAAAAGAATGGCTCATACACAGGTTTTAGAAAAAAATATAAAAATATTGTTTATTTACTTCTACTTTTGAATGTGTCACTTTATTAAAACTCATACATTCCAGGAAGGGTCAGCCAAACCCGTTAGGCCACCATAAATAAGCACTGGGCACCTTGTTCAACACACGTAGAAATAAATATCATGTTTTAACAATTGCAAAAAAACACTGCACTCTCACCAGTAGTATTGCACATCAACCCACACTTTGCACAGCAATCTGCCCTCTTAGGCTTTTCAGTAGATCACACTTTACTATACTACGCTCACACATCAGGTGTTCTAATAGTATACTCACTGCACCCGTGCACCACAGATGGAACTTTGGTTGCCCACAGCCTACTTACTAGTGGACCCCACTGCCTAGCTGCCCACCCCCAGAGGGAGAGAGGACGATCAGACAAACATGAAAGAAACAAATAAAAGAGAAAAAAAATAATAAACCTCTAGCCAGTGGCCCACACTTCACACTGTGCCACCCTGGTTTACGTCAGGCCGCAGGCTAGAGGAACGTACAAATAATGCCCTACGTCGAACACCAAAACAAGCAAACAGCACCTGTACACTCATACACACATTCACTCGCACATTCTAATTGCAGAGAACAGCAACTGACAACCGCACTGTTGCCGGCCCCTTCTACTGTTCAGACGGCAAGCACCATGTTGCGTTAAAGAGCATTACCCCGGGGCAGCAGACGTCTTGCGTGAAACACTGCTGGTGAAACCCAAACAATACCGCTAACTACACAGCCGAGAGCGGTTCCTCCCTGGGAGGTCATAACAACCCACTCCCACTTACAGTTGAGCACGCGAACACACAAACACAGCTGCCCTGGCACGCTAGCTTAGCCACCATGAATTCCTTCCGGCCCAAGGACCCGAAGCGCCTATATATATGCTGCCCTGGTATCCCCGCCTAATGCCTGACCTAAATCCACCTGACCGTGCCCCACTTACACCCCAATACTGTTATAACTGAAAACAGAAGGAAAGCAAAAGAAAATAGTACAAGGCAAAGGACTAAAGAGGATCAAAAAAAAAGTAAAGAGAGCAGCAATAAGTTCCCAGGCTACAATCCATCCCCTCCAAATGGATCGGCGGCCCGCCGATCCCCTCTCAGGACCTGACCTCTTCCCTGTCCACGAGTGGGCGTCCGTCCTCATTTCGGGTGGCCACTGTTCTAGGGAGCCGGTGAGGGTTGGAATGTTGACCTGCTGTGGACCGTCCTGAACGTCGTAGTGGCACCTCTTCTGTCACAATATCCTCCGCCCCTGGTGAGTGAGCCCTGGGTGGCACTGGTGCAACGTGTGGTTCGTCTTCTGTATACAGAATTACGGCCTCTGCGTAATCCTCCTCTTCCGCCACTGGAGGTACGGCCGTTGGCCCTTCCCGGCAGGTGGCGGAGTGGTCCCTTCATCACCTTGCCGTAAACCCTCAGGAACAGCCCGCATCTCGGATCGATGAACTTGCCGGACTGGTCCTTCTCCCACGATTGGAGCCACAGTGTATACACTTGCTGCCCCAGAGGGGCCTCTGAGCACTTGGAAGACGCAGGGGTTCCAGTAATCTTGAATCTTACTTCGCCCCTGGACATGGTTACGCAAGTAGACAAGTTGCCCATCAGCAAAACCAGCATCATTAACTTGACTATTATGGTGCCGATTTCGTCTCAGAGCCATTTCTTGGGATCGTTCCTGGACATGTTCCCGGGTCATCCTCACACTCTCTTGATGTCTCTGGACCCACTCCTCCATTGTCTCCGCAGTGGAGGTCACCTCCTCCGCCCCCAACAAGAAGTCGACAGGTAGTCTCGGGTGGTAACCAAACATAAGGTAATAAGGGGTATGCCCCGTAGTCTGATGGGGAGTAGTATTATAGGCAAATGTCAGCTGCGGCAGATGGTGTGGCCAACGGCGCTTCTCAGCTGCAGGCAGGGTGCGGAGCAGGTCATGTAATGTGCGATTGAATCGCTCACATTGTCCATTCCCCTGCGGATGGTATGCCGTTGTCCGACTTTTCTGGATGCCATACATTCGACACAACTGCTGGATTAACAAGCTCTCAAAATTTCGCCCCTGGTCAGAGTGGATACGGGCTGGGGGCCCGAACCGGTAGAACCAATGCTGTACCAATGCCTGTGCCACAGTGGATGCCCTCTGGTCCCTAGTGGGGATGGCTTGGGAGTACTTTGTGAAGATGTCGGTGAGAATCAAGACGTTCTCCCTCCCATCGCTGGCCGGCTCTAGAACAGAGAAATCGATAGCAAGAATTTCATTTGGTTGCGTGGCCTGCAGTGTGCCCCAGTAGGCACGCACTTTCGGCTGAACTGCTTTCCCAGCACACACCGTTGGCATTGTTGACACCATTGTTCCGTATCCTTGGCCATACCAGGCCAGAAACATCGGCTTCGGAGCAACTGCAAGGTCCTCTCCGTGCCCTGGTGTCCCTGTTCCTCGTGAACACTGTGCAAGACTTCCTTCTGCAGGTCCTGTGGGAGGAGCAGTTGGTGGACTTCTGCCCCCCCCCCCGGTGGGCGGACCAATCGATACAGCACCCCCTCTCGTAGAACCAAACGACCCCACTGTCGAAGCAGCCCCTTGCTGTGGTTGGAAAGGGCTCCCCGCCCCACCGCGTCGGGATATCTACCCTCCTGATAATGCTTGTACACCGGCCCAATGACAGGATCGTCTCGCTGCAAGAATTTCAGGTCTTGGAGTGTACGCCCAGGCAGGGCAACTATTTCAGCACACCGACCCTCTGCAGTCAATGCGTGGACCCCATCAGCCAAGGGCCCAAGGACTGGAACCTCAGTCCCAAGGGTAAACCGCTCTAAATACTGCCGGGACAGGGCGTCCGCATTTTGATTACTCCTTCCGGGGCGATACTTGATGGTAAAGTTAAATGATGCCAACTGGGAGGCCCATCTCTGCTCAGTAGCACCCAATTTAGCCGTTTGAAGGTGGCTGAGGGGGTTGTTGTCGGTCAAGATGGTGAAATGGTTGCCCAGTAAGTACTCTCGAAACTTGTCAGTTACAGCCCATTTAACAGCGAGCAACTCTAGCTTCATGGAGCTGTAATTCTCCATGTTTCGCTCCGCTGGTCTAAGACCACGGCTAGCGAACGCCACTGGGCGTACTTTCCCCTCATGCTCTTGGGACAAAACTGCACCGAGACCCCCGTGGCTGGCATCTACCTCGAGAATAAATGGCTTCTTAAAGTCAGCGTAGGCCAGGACTGGAGCGGTGACCAGCTTCTGCTTTAGAGACTGGAACGCTTGCTCACACTTGTCATCCCACGCTGATGCAAGGGGAACTGGGGGAGTCTTCCCCTTCCTCCGTGGTCCGCTGAGTACCCCAACCAGCTGGTGCAGTGGGGCCGCAAGCTTCGAAAAGCCCTTCACGAACCGTCTATAATAGCTTGCAAAGCCGAGAAAAGACCGCAGCTCCGCCAGATGTCCGGGCCGTCTCCACTCCTTTACGACCTCGATCTTTGCAGGGTCTGTCGACACCCCCTCTGCCGACACCACATGCCCCAGATAGCTGACTTCATGCTGGAAAAAGCGGCACTTGGATAATTTGACTTTCAAGCCTTCCTTCTGCAAGCGAGCAAACACTTCCCCCAGTCTCTCTAGGTGTTGTTCAACGGTGGCAGAAAAGACAATCACATCATCTAAAAACAATAGAACTGACTGATGGCGACAATCCCCAAACATTCTTTCCATCAAACGCTGGAAAGTGCCCGGGGCGTTGCAAAGCCCAAATGGCATACGATTAAACTCAAATAAGCCAAATGGCGTACAAAACGCAGTCTTTTGTTTGTCTATTTCTGCCACCGGAACCTGATTGTAACCACTCGCGAGATCTAGGGTGGAGAACCATCTTGCTCCCGACAGTGCATCAAGGGATTCTTCTATCCGAGGGAGAGGATACGCATCGCGCCGTGTCTTGGCATTAAGCTGCCTATAATCCACACAAAGGCGGAGACTCCCATCCTTTTTGGTGACTATAACGATAGGGGATGAGTAGGGACTGCTACTCTCTCTTATCACTTGACTTTCTAGCAGCTGCTGAATGTGGGCCCTCACAGTCTCATATTGGGAGGGTGGAATCCTCCTATAAGGCTGGCGGACAGGAGCATTATCCAGCAGTGGGATTTCATGAGTGATCAATGATGTGCAGCCCAGGTCTCCATCGCCTTTGGAGAAGATACTATTATATTGCGCAAAAAGAGCCTGGGCCTGGACAGCTTGCTGCTTAGACAGTCCATGAAGGTTGGGGAGCACAGTTTCAGTGACGCCCTGACCTGCTGCTATCTCTTGGGTGGAGATGTATGCCTGACAGTCGTCCTGTGACAGGTTGACCGAGATGGAGGTAGGGCCCTTGCTGAGGATGCGGTGATCACCTGGACAGTGCTGATCGTACTACGGGGAGGCAGCCACATTCCGGAAGTCCCAACGTTGACCATCGGGGCGTACAAAAGGCCCTTTTTGGCAGACACCAGGGCAGGGGACACCAGAACACCTTCTGGCAGCGGCTCCTCTTCAAACCCCAACGGCTCGAGCAAGAACTCCACTGAATCCAGCTGTGGACACGTCACCGGTACCAGGGTGAGGGCTCCTGCTTCCAGGAAAACTGGGGCTCTTCCATGCAGTTTTGCTCTGAAGGGCTCAGGGGCATTCAGGACAGCCCTGATCTTCTCACAGCGTCGTAGAGCGTGCAGGGCCCCTGGGGCCGCCGACCTCACAGGAGGGGAGTTAAAGAGTTGGGAACCATGCTGCTCGAAAAGAAGTTGATAACACTCCCCCAGTACATTCATGCCCAAAATACCTGGTGTCGCTACTTTACACTGGCTAAGAGTTACATCGCCAGGGTTTCTAACAATCAATACCCCCCGCCCAGAAATACATTGCCCAAACACTACCACATCCAATTCGATATACCCAACATATGGAATATCTATCCCATTTGCAGCTTTAAGCCCTAACCAATTACACTCTCTCTTTTTCAGATGTTGTAAATGTTCTTGAAAGAAACTCTCTGTGATGGTTGTTACCATGGACCCAGTGTCAATCAAACAGGGGACTTCGATGCCGCCCATAGAAACACACAATACCGGACAGTTGCGCACTAATTTATCAAGGGAGTGCAAAGAGCCAGGGCTATCCCCTCCCAGTGTGTGGCTCTGCACACTGGGGGTTAACAGTTTTCCGGCTGGGTGGTAGGGCGGTCAGGGACCGATGACTGGGATGGGGGATTAGTGGAGGGCTGCAATGGGGCAGGCCCACTGTTACGAGTCACAGGAGCAAGGTGACAAAAACGAGCAATGTGTCCAGGTCTCTCGCATCTAATGCATATGGGCTGACCATCTGGGGCCCGTTTAAAACGCCCACCCCGGTACGGCTGAGGGGCTTGGGGTACACCCCTCGACTGCCCAAGCTGTCTAGTCAGCATATCCAATTGGGCTTGCTGTTTAAGGACAAGCTCTTTGAGTTCAGAGAACTCTGCTGATTGGGCAGTTGAAGTGGCACACTGAGCAGCTACCTGAACTTCATTAGTTTTACCTGGAACACGGTGGCTCCGGTCACGATTCGCCTGACCCTCTTCCACCCAGCGAATGGCTTCTTTTCTTACATCTAGGAGTGTCAGCGAATTGTTTGCCCGCACCACCCTCTTCAGTTCCCTGCGTAACATAGGGTCACAGACATTTTCACAAAACTGATCTCTCAGTACAAGGTCAGGATTACTAATGGCATCTTCTTTTGACAGCTTAACACGATCAATCAGTTCCAGTAAGGCATGAGAAAACTCAAATAAACTTTCATGTTCCCTCTGTTTTCTGTCAAAAAAACGCTGCTGCCAGAATACATAAGACCTGGAGCAGCCATACACTTCTTTCAAAACGTTAATAATAGCCTGAGGGTCTTCACGAACATTTGTAGGCCGATACTTAATTTCATTTCTGGCCTCCCCCTCCAAATGATCAAACAAAAACAAAGCTTTTTCAAGTTCAGACATAAACCTTGATCTTATACAGCTCTGCGCCTCTTCAATCCACTCTTCAACTGCCAGGGACCCAGCTGACGTGGAGCCCGAGAATTTTGGGCACCGACGTTCTCGGGGCAGATACAGGGCCTGCTCACGACGAGCGGCTTGACCACTAGGCCCGCTACCATTGTCCCCGGTACCCCTACCAGAAAGTCTCTGATTTTCTGCCTGCAGTTGCTCCACACGTTCCTGCAGTCTCTGTAGCTCTGCCATGGATTCTTCAGCGCTGCTCATCTTGCTGCCAGCTGCTGTTCTCTTCACACACGCACACACACTCACAGGTGCTGTTTAACCTAAGCTAACAAAGTGACACCTCAAAAGAATCGTCCTGCCGACTACGCCAGGTTGTAGCGCCCCCAACTGGCCACAGACTACGCCACCCCTTAATTAGATCACTAGCAGCACCACCAGGAGTAAGGGGAACTCAAAATCCAAAAGAATGGCTCATACACAGGTTTTAGAAAAAATATAAAAATATTGTTTATTTACTTCTACTTTTGAATGTGTCACTTTATTAAAACTCATACATTCCAGGAAGGGTCAGCCAAACCCGTTAGGCCACCATAAATAAGCACTGGGCACCTTGTTCAACACACGTAGAAATAAATATCATGTTTTAACAATTGCAAAAAAAACACTGCACTCTCACCAGTAGTATTGCACATCAACCCACACTTTGCACAGCAATCTGCCCTCTTAGGCTTTTCAGTAGATCACACTTTACTATACTACGCTCACACATCAGGTGTTCTAATAGTATACTCACTGCACCCGTGCACCACAGATGGAACTTTGGTTGCCCACAGCCTACTTACTAGTGGACCCCACTGCCTAGCTGCCCACCCCCCAGAGGGAGAGAGGACGATCAGACAAACATGAAAGAAACAAATAAAAGAGAAAAAAAAAAATAATAAACCTCTAGCCAGTGGCCCACACTTCACACTGTGCCACCCTGGTTTACGTCAGGCCGCAGGCTAGAGGAACGTACAAATAATGCCCTACGTCGAACACCAAAACAAGCAAACAGCACCTGTACACTCATACACACATTCACTCGCACATTCTAATTGCAGAGAACAGCAACTGACAACCGCACTGTTGCCGGCCCCTTCTACTGTTCAGACGGCAAGCACCATGTTGCGTTAAAGAGCATTACCCCGGGGCAGCAGACGTCTTGCGTGAAACACTGCTGGTGAAACCCAAACAATACCGCTAACTACAACAGCCGAGAGCGGTTCCTCCCTGGGAGGTCATAACAACCCACTCCCACTTACAGTTGAGCACGCGAACACACAAACACAGCTGCCCTGGCACGCTAGCTTAGCCACCATGAATTCCTTCCGGCCCAAGGACCCGAAGCGCCTATATATATGCTGCCCTGGTATCCCCGCCTAATGCCTGACCTAAATCCACCTGACCGTGCCCCACTTACACCCCAATACTGTTATAACTGAAAACAGAAGGAAAGCAAAAGAAAATAGTACAAGGCAAAGGACTAAAGAGGATCAAAAAAAGTAAAGAGAGCAGCAATAAGTTCCCAGGCTACACATTTTGTATTGTAAAATGCATCGTTGTACGATGAAATAATTGCATATTTTTGTATAAGCAAAGGACTCCAAACAAAGCCATTAAAGTTCCCAATTCTGCTAAGAGGTTTCAGATATTTCTGCACAGCTGAATTTACCCCTCCATCCTCACGTATTGATAGGTTGGAATTACTGTGGCTCAGTCTACATTAATTTCCCAAATATAAGCCGCACAATGCAAAACCTTAGATCAATGTTTTATGCAAACTTAAAACAAAAACAAAAAAAAAAACATTTACTAAACATTACTTATTGAATCAAAATAAGACAATCATTTCATGTAAAAGTAGGGTGAAGCAATAAGCCCTCCCTCATACATGAAAACCTCAAATCTGAAGAAATTTTGCAAAATCAATGTATTAAGCTTGTTAAATAATCAGAAAGTTGTAGGTATGCCATTATCTTTATTTCCCAATTAACGTCTGAGACTGTCAGAAAAGAGCAGAGAACTATGGGATTGTGAGGAGCACAGAGCCCCCTCTTCAGTCGTCAATTAAAAAATAAGAATAATTGCAACAATGTGTTTGATTATCAGCAATGCGTGTGGATTTGTTGGATGATCATTTTCATTTTCATGTCATGTTGACTGACAAGCAGGGTGACCACGTCCAAACAGGCGTAAAAACAGTAAGGGGCACTTTCATTGGACAAAGTGGGACAGACATGGCAATGTGTTTTGTCTTTTGACTGATGTATGTTTGTTCTGACTGAATGGCACTGGCTACCTTTGGTATAGGATCTAGTCCTTGTCCATGTTCAAACGTAATTATAACCTCTTGTTACATAATAGATACCAAAATGGTTGGAATAAATAGCTCATATTAGTACTTCTTGCCCAAATGAAATAGTGGAATATTTATGCCAATATGTGGGATGTGGGACAAATCCTTAAATTGCTGTACTGTACAACACAAAAGTGGGACAGGTGGTCACTACTGACAAGGTAATTCACCCGATTTTCGATTTCATTCAGTTTCATTTGACACCGGCTCGCCATCAAAGACCTGTAAGTGTTGTAACTGGATATATACGCTAAAAGCAGCTGAAAAAACCTTCATTCACCCCATAATGAGCCATTTAACTGTAAATGAACCTAAAAACTTCATAAATGTTGCCTGGTGTGTCTTTTAGATCACCTACAGCATTTTTTTAAAAAGCTGTTGTAGGGTTCATCAGTGTTGCTTACTGTGTGGGCCTCTGGGATGCAGTAAGTTTGCAAGACATGGACTCTTCCCCTTTGTGTGTGTGTTTTTTAACATTCCTTTCCATTAAAAACTGACACCTCGCAGCTCCTATGCGTGCTGTAGGTTAGAAAACCTCATTAAACACAATGACATTGCCAGTCAAGTTTACTGCAAAGTATACCACTTTTGTGAGGTGTAAAATAGACACATTTGGGAAACATACCTGTTGTCTGTGCCATTGTATTTGCGAGTGTGGGTTGTGCTTGATGATGGCTGCTAGAGGTGCTGCTCAGGAAGAATGCCACTGGTTGTTGTTGAGCAAAATGAACAGTGCCCGCTACCGAACACAGGGTTTCTACTTGTTGTCTGATTTCTTCGCCTCCATGATGGTGTGTATAAATCTTCATCACTCTATGGAGTCATACCTTTTGAATAATGAATGGATCTGTTCCCATCTACCTGAGCACCCTCTTAAAGCCATATATTACCCCTAGGCCACTCCGTTCCTCAAAGGAATGTCGGCTAGCACTGCCAATACCTCGCACTGGTCATTGCAGACTGTTCTCATCTGTTGTTCCACTCCACCTTACAGAAGTTCTTGAAGACCTAGCTCTTCTGGGAGTACCTCTTGCCTTAAAACATCTTACTACATGGAATACACTTACAATGCACCCCCCCCACACACACACACACACTCTCTTTCTACTGCACTTCTATTCCACACCTGGACTATCGTCTCCTGCCAACTTCCTGTTAGCAAGTAACACTCTTAGTAAGGTTTTAATTGTGTTGTCGCTTGAAGGTTAATCCTCTTTTTGTAAGTCGCTTTGGATAAAAGCGTCTCCTAAATGCACAAATGTAAATGTAATAATGCATAGGTGTGACTGCAGCTGTGGTTAATGCTTGAGTGAGGGCAAATCCTTTAAAGCAATCCTGTCCTCTACATGCGGTAATGGTCCTTTCTGTGTGTCACTTAAATGTTTTAATATGATTATTAAGACCATTACCTATATACTACATTATAACAGTGCGTAGTGAAAAGTATGCCAGATTACTAGTGGTTAATCAGGAGGAAAACAACATCATATGAAGGTCATCTCACAAAGGCTTGTCATTATGCCTAATGGTTGTTGCATCATTCTGATGAGTGCATTCAGATCATTTGGGAGAGTGTATTTAAATGATTTAGTAGAGTGTATTGGGTGATTTAGCAGTTATCTAAGTCTCATCTAATAAACCCAACATGAATTCTAGAGATAGTTCACACCACTTGTAAAAGAACCTCTTTATTAGTCTTCCCAGCAAGGAAAACAAACGGATTTGTCAGGTGGTTGGCGATTCATTGTAATGTTTTGGATCCTTTTTCATTCAGAAGCTCCTTGGATGAAGCTGTCTTGTGAACTAGGCTAAGCATCTTAAATTTCTTATTCGCTTGTAGAGTGGTGTGTGAGAATACTTGAAATCCCACAGTTTTTTTCCCCCTCTTAGTGTTAAAAGAAATGAATTTGAAAGTGTGCTTTCAGTGTCAGACCAAATTAAAATCAGAATGGAGAGAAAATGTCTAGACTTGCATGTGGAGTTCCAAAAGAGCTAAAATTATCCACAGCCCTCGGCGAACGTTTGTTCACTTGTTAGTGGGAGCAACTTCATAACATTATTTCAGCTGCTAAAAGAAAATCCTTCACACACACACACACACACACTGTATTTTTTCTGTTTGGTTTGACTTGAATATTTGGTTTGAATGCTCCTAGCATTCAAGTGCCATGGATAACCTTGGTGGCACTGATAAATATCAATACAGTGTCATTTTGTGTCACACCGCAATCCATGTCTATAGCACAGCACAGTGCAGTCTAGTAGCCTCTTTACCACTATTTACATTGAATAGAGTGGAATAGAGGAAACAGTTTGATGCTGGCACATTCTGAGTTGCTGCTGGAACCATTGACTTTTCCTAAGGACACGCCAGACCTTCATGTACAGTTTTTTTGTTATATCCTTTCGAATGTGATATTACTGGCTCCTCATGCACCAGTTCACAAGCATGCACGCACCAACCATATGCACACCAGTCCGACTCTCTCTCTCTCTCGTCCTCCTTCCTTCTCTGCAGTGAGTACGGCATGTGTCCTAATGCTGGGCATGATGAATTATGGAGAGGGTACATGTGCAGCCGGATTCACTGCCATCAATAAAACATCAGCATGTTCTTCACGGAAGGAGAAGGGTGCCGGGAAAGCTGGACTGGGATTGATTGAGAGTGCAAGTTCACCCCGTCTCCCATTCCAACTACAGTCTGCCATGTTCCTCTCCCTTCTCCCCCTGCTCTCTCCTTCTCTCACTGTGTTCTGTGTGCTGTCTGGTGTCTTATTTGGTTCCCGCAGTCTTTTTCATGCTTTGACTCCGCCACCAAATTCCCTCTCTGACGTCACGCCTCTTAGCTTCTTCCAGGCCGAGCCGCACTGTGCTGCCCAGTTGTCCTTTGGAATATCTTCTGTTCTCTCTCTCTCTCTCTTCCTTTCGCTGTCTGCCTGTTTACCTGTTTGTTAACATCCCTATCCAAAAACTAAGCCCAGCTCCATTGCTGGGTGTCTCTCTCTCTCTCTCTCTGCCATCCCCTCCCTTAGTTGCCTGGTTTTTCAAAGTTGCCTTTATTGTCTTTGCCATAGTTTTACTTCAGCAGCCTCATGGGATGTTTGGGGACTATTTGTTTATTTAATTATTTTTAAAATTCAGTTCCAGTTGCATGGCCAAACAACAAATCCATGTATGGGCAAAAACCTAACCGACAGGAGAGGACAAAGCACTTATATAAACATACAAGGCACTGCCGACTGTCCTTTCAACAGTCCATCAGACTTGAACTCAGTAGGTGGTGGCTCTGAGGACAGGATGAGTTCTAATCACTCCTGCACACACACACACACACACACACACACACACACACCCCTCCCCCCTTCTTTTTCTGTACTTTTCATCACTTGTCAGCGCTGAGGGCTTAAAACTGACTGGGCGAACGTTGCGAACGAAGTGGTTTCTTTCTCGCCTCAGAGGCCTGAATCACTGCCAGTAGTTTGGGGTGAAGCCAAATCAATCAACTTTCAAGAAAGAAAGAAAAGCTAGTGATGGATAGGGGGCTTTTGCAGGGAAGAAAGATGAGGTAAATGATCTGTTTCAATTATAGCACACAAAGAAGACAGTACAGGGTAAAACAGGAATTTTGAAATTATGAATGCAATGCAGTTGTGTTAACAACAACAACAGTCATAGGGTAAGAGGCTTTCTACATGTCAGTGCAAAGCTGGCCTTCCATGTATGTCAAAGGCAAATACATAGATACTCATTCTTTGAGATGCTGTGCAATGCCCCAGTGCCCCTTAGTAGTTGTAGTGGAGTTGATGTAAACAGTACAGCAATATTTGCTGATGATTTATTTAAAACTGTGGATAGTGCAAAATGATGCAGAAGAAAAGGGCTGAAAGCTTTGTGATCCATGGTTGTGGAGGAGGAGACTCATCTGGAGATGGGGAGGGTATCAGCTAGTGGACTGTGGGGGGGGGGGTCCATGAGACTTTGATTTTAGGTCCTGGCTCTAATCGGACAGTTCTTCTTGCAGGGCTAATGCGCTGTCCCTTGGGTGGGTATAGAGACAGAGAGAGAGAGAGAGAGATGTTGGGATGAATGGAGGGAGAAAAAAGAACAAAAAGGAAAGAGAGAAAAAGATAGCACAAGGTAAGGACTTTAATGGAGGAGAGATGTCTTTTATATACCTGCCTGTGAATAATGCACACCCAAGTTCACTTTCAGTGTGTTTACATGTTTGCATGCACGTGTGAACACTTACCCAAATGCGGTTGCATGTCTAGCATTTGCATATGATGAAATATACATTTCTATGCAAAATACATGAAAACACACCTACAGATTGGGCCAAATGGCAAAGTTTGCTTTCCTAAATAACATCAGATGGCAACCATACAACATATGATTTCTTCATCTTGTGCCTAGTCTATGCCATGACAGCCTCAGTCTTATCAGAATCCTATTTATTTGTTTTGTTGGTCTTAATGTTTCTGTCTATTTGCCTGACTACATGTTTAATGTAGAGGGTGAGGGTTTATATTGGCACATGCATCTTTGCATATGGAGGTTGCAGTGGCAGCTGTGGTGCACTTGAGGTACACCTTGAAAGACTTGCTGGTTAGGGTTAGGCCATGCCTCCTTAGTCTGTGGGTTACTACATAACTGCTACACTGTTAATGGAGCAAAGGCTCCTGCGTGTTTGGGGGAAATTTCCTTGTATATGAATAAATCTCTTATATAGGCTAGCTCACAGAACATTGACTGTTTTGTGGTTAATGGTTGTTATGTGGTTCGCATGTCCATGATGCGATTCATTTATTTCACTTTTTTTTTCTGCGAAGCAATATTAGTGTCCTCGTCGTGGAGTGGGGTGACCAGACGACCCTGATTTCCGGGACTGTTACCGATTTCGGCGGTCTGTCCCCAGTAAGATTCAATTAAACCAACTTTGTCTAAGCTAAAACACATTTTTTGTTACTTTTTATATTAGATTACTTATTTTAATGATATGGACTGTAGAAATCCAAGGAGCATCCCAGGTTTCCATCTCAAAGATCTGGTCATCTTATCGTGCAGGTGTTGGTTGTGTTGAACTTCACACATGCATTTGCTTTTATCTCGCTCGTACACGCTATACTGAAAAGGGGCGGCGGTGAGGTGGCGCGCCCGCTGACGTGATCGCACTGTCAGAGGACACAGAGGGAGGGACTTAAAGGATGAAGCGGAGGCAGGGGTGGAGAGACAGAAAGAGGAGAGTGAGTGAGTGAGTGAGTGAGAGAGAGACCCCCTCCCTTCCCCGTTCTCTCCATCCGCGCATAGCAGCCCGCGCGGATGCTGCGTCCGAGGTCCTCAGCGCCCGACTCAGCGAGGGGGTCCTCATCACATCGCATATAAATCCAAAATATCGCATCACCCACTTCTACAGTCTATTTTTCTTTCAAATTTTGAAAGTCAGGCCTTTCTTTTGTTTTGATTTCAGCAGCCTATTAAACAACCCTGTAATTTCACGTGCTTTTGGGACAGTCACCTTTATACGATGTCTCCATCTCTTATTTTTTTCTCTGCAGAAGCCCAGTCTAACCAGGCAACAACTGCACTATTTTAGGATCAGAAATTTCATCAACATTACAAAAGCGACACAATATCGCGATTATAAAGTGCCATAACGCAACGACAGGTCCTGTGTTTTCGGTAGATGTCGATATTTTTAATTTCCATTTTTAAAGAGAAGATTACTGGATTTTCCATTTTCCTGCATCCCTCGCTGATGTCCTTGGAGCATGGCCTGGTGAGTCGGTGCTTTTGGTATTTACACCAGACTGGATTCTACACATGTGGTTTACATTTGATAAGTATGTTTAGTCGATTAGTTTTGTGGTGTGCTAACGTTAAGCCATCTGTTTACGTTGTTGTTGTTTTTATGGTTAGAGTATATTTTGCAAATGGTTTCAAATCCCTTCTAATTTTTGATCTTTGTTAGGATTAGTGATAGCTGCCAAGCTCGCAAAACTACTGCAGTGTAGCAGGTCATGCAAGCACTATGGATAGGTAAAAATGATAAGTATGTTCCCTGTAGGCTATAAACCAAAACAAGTGTCTGGGCACAACTGTCATTACAATGTCATTTTGTTGTGATGGTGGAGCAGCCAGGATACATTATTTTTGGTTATATTCTTTTGTAAATTTAGCTGCCAGAATTAGTTTATTCTGTCTCACGCGGATGGAATGTCTATGTTAAATGGTTTCCATAAGAGTAGAAATTGTCCTTAGTCGACTTTCATCATACTACTTGGGGTACATTTTCCACCTGTGATGGTTTAGCTTATGTGACCCACACCGAGAGAAGAAGCAACAGCGAAACGAGGTGGTGCTCCAACTGGTATTCACACCGGTAACCTTGCGGAAGGGGCATTGCGCTTACCGGATGGAAGTGGCGCACACCACACCAGCTGAAAACCCTCTGTCGTGCCTTTACGTCCTTATCGTCTACTATCAGTTTTATTGACGATTGTGGATTTTTTTATAAGCTAAACTCTATGTGATTGGAAATTTGAAGCATATTTTACATTTTTTACTGTTGAGAGCCAATCGCCTTGTGAAGGTTACCAGTAAAGGTCATTTTTTTAGGAAAGCATCACTGGCTAAAGGAATCCATGAAATGGCACACAAAATTAAAAGTGGTTAACACCTCTATGAGGCCGAATGCCAGGCCGAAATTAATCCAATCATTTCATCTGATGCCATGGCTACTTTGAACACAACTGCAAGTGCATTTGAGCGGGGCGGGGGACGGATGGGAGAAGATGCTGTGATCCTGCTTGATGACCGTGTGTCCGTAATCGATACTCGCCTGTGATTGGACACTTAAATACGATCGTCAATCCTGGACCACTGTGGCAATTGGTTTGCATCATTTGAAAGGGTTTGGAGGTGCCATAAAATTAGATTGATATTTTAAGGATGCTCAATTACAGCAATGACATGTAAACTTACAAACTGAAGACATAAAATGGATTAAAAAACAAAGCTATAATAAGGTATCCTTTAACAGACCTTCATTAAATTCACTGCGTCCATGTAGGATATTTATCATTAGTGACTGAAAACATTTGTTGACAATATTTTATGCCTTTCCTCTCTACAGCAATTACAGAAGGGGGAAATATGGGCTGCACTTAACTGGCATATGCGCGTATCTGCGCATACAGATACAACAGAAAATGACATTTATGCAGTTCACTGAGCAACAGATAAATAATGTCCAAATGTTTACTTTGGTGTGTGTGAGGGAGGGAGAGAAACAGAGGCTCCTAACCATGTTAGTCCTCTGTAAGTACTGAATGCTGAAATGTGCTCCCTCAGTCTCTCAGCTCATGTGTTGATTGCTCGGATTGGAACTTTCCTGAAAATGTAATCTCAAAGAGGGAGTATTGCTGGCCTAGTTGTGGTCCACACATTGTCCTAGTTTTTTGTGTTTGAAATGTAGGGTTGGATAGAGGTGACCCAGTAGATACAACATCAAAACTGTGTCTCACTGTCGGGGCCCTCTCCTCCTTTCCCATAAACCCCCCCAAGCACACGCATACACTAACACACAGTCAAATAATATGCACACTTTTGAAGAGAGTTTTTTCCCTCTTTGACTCATCTGTTATAACAATATGATATTGGCAGTAGCATTCAAAACAGCTATGACATGTTTAGTCATTTTGATAGATCAGAGTCTACCGAGATTGATAGTCAAAAGTCATTTTTGCTATTTTATTATGAATCACACTCAGCAGTTCTGGCAAAATGTGCAATGTTGTTTAAATACTCCAAATATACCTTTGCTTTGTAATGTTTACTTTGATACCACAACAGTATTATGTCAAGGAACTCAAACTACTTGAGCTTCGTGAAAACTGCACAGTGAATTATCTTGTTGGATAGGGGACTTTCATTTGTATAACTGATAAACTGTTGTTTATTTTTCAAATAGAATCTCAAAGCACTAGTGGATGTGGGTATAGGCCCTCATGGCCATAGCACAAGCGTACTAGTGAATCTTCATGCATCTGCACACATACCGAGACATTTGCATAGGACACACCCTGTTGCACCCTACACAGCTAGGGTGTGGCAGGGAACTCAGCCTTGAAAGAGAGATGTACTGCCAGGACCGTGAGGCCTGTGAAATGATCCAACATCCCAGCAGTCCCTGTGTTGTGCAGAGACCTGCCTCAGACGCCTTAGTTTTTGGTGCCTCCGAGGTTGCAAGGCTTAGGTTACTCCCCACTGACCGATACGCCAGTGCGGTCCATGCAGTGCTTTCCAGAAATACTGGAACCGATGTAATGAATACAGGCCACTGCAGTGAGGGTGGAGAAGATGGAGGGATTATTGAGAGAACAGAGAGAGAGAGAGAGAGAAGGAAAGGGATGACGGGTGGCACGAATGGAAGAGACAGAGGGAGAAATTGGTGATTTTTTCGGGGGAGGACTTGATGTCAACTGAATCCAAAGATGTGAATATTTTACAGTTGCATGGGTGTCATGCATGTAGCCATGAAAAAGCAAGTAACTGTTGACGTGAGGCTCCCTGGCGCCCTGCCTGCAGTGAGTTTCGTCTCGTGCGAAACGTTCCTCTCCGTGTGTGATGATGCATTCAACTGCACATGCATGTGTGCATATCTTTGCATGTTGCATGATGAAGTCATTTGAAATCTGTCTTTAATTAGAACAACAGACACGCACACGCATACATACATAAATACATATATAATTAAGAAATAAGTATTTCTTGCTTTTGGGTATTAGCACATCAGGTGGAGAGTTCAAACATAGTACGCTCTCCATCAACCTGCATTATTTACAAAGTAAACCCCAAAGAAATAAAGATGAATGGAGCTATGTGAGATTAGAAAACACTGACAGAAAAAAGAAACTGCTACTAGAAACCGAGAAGAACTGAAGGAAATCTGGTGCATCCGAGTGCTACAGTGAGATACACAAATGAAGGCTCCCTACATGACTATACAGCGTATGTGTGCTGTGTGTTTGTCCTGATCCGTGTGTGTGTGTGTGTGTGTGTGTGTGTGTGTTGTATTCTGCAGGAAATGTGTCTGTTCAACTCAGGCCAAATGAACAGCAATAGCCTTTATTCTGACTTGGTGTGACAATAATTCATTACTGTCTTGTCTGCTTGCCTGCCTCTTTGCCAATGCGAAGCTCTGTCAGTCCGGCTTTGAAATGGATTTGTTTTGCAGTTGCTTCGGCCACCGCAAGGTGAAGAGGGAGGCTCGTGGGAGAATGAATTTTGTCTCCCAGTGTACACACACACACACGCACAAACAGACATACACACATTGAGATGAAGGGTGTTCTCAAAGTCTGAAAATCCATCATCCCAGGGAAAAATAACAGCTGAAGCTATTTGATGTTTGACCTGGAAAATTTTAGTTGCAGAGAAATGGACTTGATTTGCTGTTTGTCTTTGTCCTCCTCTGTTTCTTGTCTCCTCTGTTCCATTTTGAGAAGTGGCCTATCAGGAGCCACTCATCCCAGTCCCTCAGTGGGAATGTTTCAGTCCAGAGAAACACACTGTGACAGTGAATTAATGTCAAGATTTTAATTCCAGAAGATGCCTTATGTCTGCCTGGATTAAATGGGTGTGAGTTGACTAGCGCTCGCTAGAACAACTCTCTCATTAGTGCTATTTTAAGCCTGTTAGAAACTTGTCTCTGGATCCTTCCCAACACTTTCAAGTGTACGCATCAAGATGAAGACGCGGAAAGGTGACACGTTCTACTAAAGCTGGGATAGAGTAGTGACAGCAGAAGCAATGGTACCTAAATGAAAGAAATCATTTTTAAAGGACCCTGCTAGGCTGCTATCTCATGCTCTCCGCTGGTGTGGTACTGTATGTTTTTGTGTCACTGATGTCCCATGGCCAGTAGCTTTTTACGCAAATTATAACTTTCTTTTCTTTTACATTGTCTTCCTGTGTCTTGAACACAGTTTTTAATTTCTTTAGTTTTAATGTTGATGTTAGGTTTATATTTATTGTACTGTTAGATAGCTGTCACCAACAGCTGAATCTACGGTCCTTGTGTGTATAAACATATTTGGCCAATACTACTTCTGATTAATGGTTCCTTTAAAGAACCCCTTAAGCTTTGTGAGTGTCAGCATGTTGCCAGAGTCTGTGCCGGAGTGTGTTTTGTTCAGCTGGGAGTTTGTCAGCATGATGACAGTGTCCTCACTCTGCGAGTGTGTCAGTGTTCAGTGAGGGCCACGCTTGTGTGAGGCTGCGTCAGAGCTCTCACTCTCACTTTGTGTTGCGCGTGCTTGCAATCTGAGATCCAGAGTGAAAGGAGCTGCTATTGACTCATCAGCCTACTGCTTCTGTAGCTTCTCTCTCTTCTTCTTGTTCTTTCTTCGTTGTTCTTCTTTCTTCTTTTTTCCTCTTCCTCCTCTTCTTGTGCTTCCTCATCCTATTCGCTCTTTCTTTTTGCAAATCATCCCATCTCTTTCTTCCCACTCTTTTACATAGGAGTTTCTAAGCATGGCATAATAACAAAGATTGTTGTTAAGATGTTTATTAAAGAGTTACTGCACTCTAAAATCATTTTTAAACTATATGACTGATATGTGGTGAAACACACCAATACCCAAGTTAATACTGGCAAATGCTGTTTTTATAGATATTAAAAAAAAATTCCGTCACATTTAAAATAGCTCTCCATGGCCTCTGCAGCTTAAAATACGGCACTCCATTGTATAACAGCTGGTGATGTTTGCTGGGGCTTTTTGTGCAGATCCACATCATAGGGGGTACCGCAGTGAGAGATGGTAACCACCTTTACAGTAATCAGAGGTTAGGGCAGATCTACCTAACCCACAATCTGCAGCATCATGCTTTGAGCCAGATGGCAACAACCATTGTTAGCTTCCGCTGTGCACTGTTAACATTGGTCACTTACAGCAGAGCAGGGTGACCACCTGTAATCAAACTTAGTTGATGACAGATGCACTGATAAGTATAGGGAAGTGGTATTTTTTTGCCTAAATTAAATGTTTTTGAAAATGCAAGAGGCATTCAAAAACTACACAGTACAACGCAGTTTAAAATGTATTGGTGTAAGTGTCATATTATTTCCACGCCGTTACCAGTAGTCTGTTTGAAATAGCATCTGTAATTGAGGATTACCTTTTTGTTGTGTGTGTGTGTGTGTGTGTTCATGTGTGTGTGTGTGTGTGTGTGTGTGTGCGTGTGTGTGTGTTTGTCTGTGTGTGTATGACAAATCCATCTATCATGCATGTTTTCATTGGACCAGTGTGTGTGTACCTTTGTCTGTAAGTGTATGTGTGTGTGTTTTCATGTGTATGCTGTATGCATTCATGTGTATTTGTGGATGCATATGTGTTCCTGTGTGTGTGTGTGTGTACATATCAGTGTGTACCTACTTGTGGGTTTGAGTAGAAAGGTTGGTTGGTACTTGGTTACTTTAGATGCATTACATAAGGCACCACGCAAATTTATGTAAGGCTGGTTCTCTCTCTCCCTCCTTCTCCCTCTCTCTCACTGTCAACTTGAGCTAATTGGTGTGTGTGCCATCAGGGAATCTGGATGCTTGGTAGAGGTGTATTGGCAAAGCTGAGCATTAAGTTTAAATGACAAAAGCAATCTATCACTTAAATTGAGCTGTTTACTGAACTACTTCTGGAAAAAAATCCATCAATGAGAATTTCTGGAGAGTGTGGTGCCAAGAGAAGTGTTGTTAATGCTCAAACATTAGCATTAGCTTATCATTAGCATTTTTTTTGATCGTTTTACATTGTGAGTGCCTTTTTGAAGATCCTCATGTAAGTTGCTGTTGTTATACTCTCGTCACTGCTTGACCCCGCAGTGTCAGAGCAACACTTACACTTTAGGCAAGCTAGCTTGCAGTACTTTAACTTGTCCAGACATCCACATTCTTGTAAGATCCTTCCCTGATCTGATACTGTGCTGGGAACATTGGAGACAATGTGCAACAATTCCCCCCCCCCCAGGCTGGTTGAGGGTGCACTGCTGTTGATCAGAGGGGTGGGGTCAGGCATGCGAGAGTGAGAGGGTGAGAGGGTGAGTCAGTGCCTGTTAGAGGGCCTGACTCTCAAAGTGACTCACTCATAAATGAATACTCTTTGCTTAGAATGAAGAGACCCTGATGCATGTTCACACACTATACACACACAGAGACAGACCACACACAGACCACACACTATATTACATTCCTAATCACAGAGGAGAGAAAGAGTGAGAAATGCATGACGCGAAGACTATGATAGAAAGGAGATACCCATAAACCCGTATGTTCATGTGTGAGAAAGATGTAACACCACCAGATAAGGGGACAGAGAATGTGAGATTGTTGAGAAAGAGCGAAGGAAAGAAAGAGAGAGAGAAAGAGAGACGAAAGGCTGAAACATCTTTGTTGGAGTCCAGTGTATTGCTACGTTGCCATAACAACCATGTGCTGATGACATTAATTTTTTTGTTCTATGTAAAGCCGCAGATTATTTTTTGCATTTGCACTTCAGTATGTGTGCTTTACAATGTGCTTCACATTTCTCTCCTCTTGTGTTTCTACACCTTAAGATTTTATTTGGCATTTGGCCCTGTAGTTCCTTTGTGTTGCTGGTGAACTCATACTTATTTAAATCTTTTTATGGCTTTACAAAGCATTCCTCCTGACTGAGTTACCCCACTGAATCTGAAAATGAGATAGAATTTTGTGGAAGGGAAAAAATTACACAGTATATCAAAGAATCATGGAGAGACAATGAGGAAGTTAACAGTGGTCTCAATATGACCGTGTGTAATATTGCAATCCACTACGTTAATGCCTATGTAATATTTAATTAACCATTCTGAGCTTTATTCTGCATTTAATTAAAAGCACTAGAGGCTTTTAAAGGAGTGGGGTTTTGAGTTTTGATAGCAATGTGATTAGTGTTTTTTTCCAAGACTGAAACAGCACTTCCTTTTTAAAATTATTATTATTATTATTATTATTATTATTATTATTATTATTAATAATAATAATAATAATAATAATAAAAGATTGTATTCACATAAATTAAAGTAATGAAGGTATGAAACTCACTCAAACCACTCATCAACTCTGTTCTCTGTCTCTTTCTGTTCATGTGTCCTCTCTCTTTCTCTGCAGGTTACTGCGCCAGTGCCATAAGACCACACGCCCTCATCCCTAATCGGCAACCTCTTGACCTCTCCCAAGAGTCAAATTCTCTGGCCGTGCCCAAAATTGATCGTCAGTCGTCCCTCTCCTCGCCCCATTTAATCCTTCCCTCTGCCTCTGTCTTTGCCTGTCTTCCCTGTTTTGGTTCCTGATGGATTGGGTGAGCCCTAATCCTTCAGACTGTTGACCCTCTGGGGAGGGGGTAGGCTGGCGCAAGGCTGGAGTCTTCAATTTTTTAAGAGAGAAAGAACAGGGGTGAGAAGCAACAAAAAGAACGAGTGTAGCGAGCCCTCTTGTCCTCCACGTTTGGTCTCCTCTTATGGAGATTTAGAGGCAGAGATTCATCACGGGAGGGAGTGGAGAGGGGGGTGGGAGAAAAAAGAGAAGTGAGTGTAGATTTATTCCAAAGATTCCCCATTCTATTAGTACCTGACCCATTCTCCTCTTTAAAAAAAGCCCTTAAACTAGGGATAAAATTCCTCATAGTGAGCCAAGGAAAAATCCTCTCAATTTTAAACTGAGAAAATGTCAACTACGGCAACCATGGGCGACATGGCCAACAGTACGGTGGAGTTCTACCCAAAGCGAGGTGGGAGTGGGGGCGCGGAGGCCAACCACACGGGGGATTTCGGGGTCACTCTGGAGGAGCTGCGGTCGCTGATGGAGCTCCGAGGGGCTGAGGCGCTGCAGAAGATCCAGGAGAGCTACGAAGACACGGAAGGCCTCTGCCAACGACTCAAGTCCTCCGCCACTGTCGGTACGACCCACACAGGCACATCTGTCCCAAGACACGGGCCTATACCACACTCTCCTTTCTGCCACATAGTCTCACACACATATGGTCTTCATTCCTCTTTATGTCTCTCTCTCCTTTCTCTTTAAGCTGCTTCTCTTCTTCTCTCTCTCTTTCTGTGTTTTACTTTTCTCTTGTCCTCTTTTTATGCACACACCTACATCTTTACACCTTAGCACCTCCATATATGTATGTATGTATGTACGTATGTATGTACTGTATGTGTATATGTATGCAGTGCTGCCAACTCTCATGCAATGAGCTTGAGACACACATTTGACTGCCTTCACTCGCCCTCGCGGCACACCTCCAGTTTCTCATGCAAAAAAATCTGCCCTGATTCACCCAAGTGCATGGAAGTTCACACCTATCCTTTTCGGTTAAATTGCTCACAGTTCTAGTTACACAGATACCATCCGCATATCAGGTGAAACGGCGCAATCAGAACTCACGTACTGTAGGCTAAATGAAATTTCTTAATGCCTTCTGCAACTCTGCATCCATCACACACCCACTTTTCTTGGTGCAATAGTTCACGAACTCTTACTGAACAAATGACAAATCATAGGTTTATATGAAAAAATCATGAGACCGTAACCTGCTGAATTTTGGTACAAATTTCTATACAGTCCTCCAATGCAGGTCAATCCAACAAGGTGCAAGTTAAAAAACTTAAGTTTACATAAATTATATGCCACATTCACTTATTGCTTACTACTACTAAATATATTCATGGACATATTTGCTAGCGTCTTTTTAATGAACATGACCATAAACATCTAGGTTATTAATCTAGGCTGTTATAAATAAAAAATGTCAGAGAGAAGAATATACGCCTAATCTGTGGAGTTAGGGAAGGAGACAGGGTTTCAAAGAGGGAAGGATCGGTAGAGAATATGTCATATAACAGGCTGCAATGAATGCTCTATATCTAATTAGAAATATAGATAAGAAATAAATTCATAAAAAATAAATTCATATAGCCTATTTAAATATGACCAAAATTTTGCTAGTGTGGGTGTTGCTTTTGTTGGTCACAAGCTGAATGCTCAGCTCTGGTTTACTCATGGAGACCCAGCACGTCGGGATGTATTGGCTTTGAATTTGAGGGAATTTAGGTATTTCACATCTCCAGCAGGCCACTACAAAATCTACTAAATCCAATTTTTTCTGGGGGAGGACCCACAGCCCCTCTATCTCACTGTACTGTCCATTTCAGCAGGATGACCCAGAAAACACCAGAATGTTGGGGGACATATGAAAATGCAATTACGTACAAGTTTCCCATGCACCCCTGCACCCAAATTGTTGCCGTCAACATCCACCCCCACCCCACCCCCCAAATCTCACTTCATGGAATTTTGAAAAGTTAGCAGCCCTGCTGTATGTATCTATCTATGTATCTATCTATGTATGGATCTATCAATTTATCTATCTATCTGTCAGTCTGGTCAGAGTTTTTGTTCAGCATCTGACTCTCTGTGTAATGTAGCACCTATGCTTTTCTGTCTGTGTGGGATGAGATAGATGCTCTTCCTCTGTCTGACAAATATCCAGTGTGCTCAGTTAAGAGTTTAATTCTCAAGCTCGCTCGTGGTCTCAAGATCAGAGTCCAAATCTTGGTCTTCTCTTGGCCACAGGCAAATATTTCAGTGACTTTATCTTGACCATAAATGAGAAGATATCTGATTTAGAAATCCCAACTCCAAGTCTTTTTTTTTAGTTTAATGATAGATGGATATTTATCCACATTTTCAGTGTGGTACAATTTTAGGATTTAGTCTCTGATTCTTTTTCTGTTATTTTCTTGCCTAATAGAATTCTATTATTCCACTTGTTGGTCACTAGTGATGTTTGTCAACATCCGACCTATTACCTGCAGGGAGGTCAGCAAAATCACCTACAATCCAACTTAGTTCAACATGTTAATTGATACTGATAAACACAAATGGATAAATGGATAAATGTAATTAATCTTCTGTTCTTTATTGATTTGTGGTATCTGCTTGCTCCCATTAAGTGTTCATGTGGTCTTGATCTTGATTCCCTTTTAGTACTGGTCTTATGTTGGTCCTTCTCACTGTTAAAAGTCTGCTGTGGTCTTGGTGTGGACAGGTATGGGTGTTGTTGTGCTGCCTTGGTGTGTTGGTGTAAAGTGGTCCTGACTGCTCCGCTGGCTGACTGACCGACCGAAGGCCAGGCCAGATAAATGTGCTGTGTATGGGGATGAGGCACCCTGTAGTGAGGCTTCACAGATACTTAGGTGGGGCCTGACAGAAGTGATGCCCATAGAGAATTCACCTTACCCCTCTCCCCTGTCTCCATTCTCTCTCTCTCTCTCTCTCTCTCTCTGTCTCTCTTCCCTCTCTGTGTCTGTCAGTGTCTCTGCTCTTTTTTCCTCAAAAGATTCCCTTGTTTTTTTCTCTTCCTTATTCTCCTACACTCTCTCTTTCTCATTTATTTCAGGACTTTCTTCTTTGTATCATTTATTCTGGCACTGTCATTCTTTCCTTCAGTCACTGATCGCTTTTTTCTTTCTTTCTTTCTTTCTCTCCCAATCCCTCTCTCTCTCATCACAACTCTCACTTGGTCTTCCCCTCTCCCTCTCTCTTTGTATCCACCATTTCTCTCCCTTGTCTCACTCGGCCAACTTCCCACTCTCTGTACACGCGTTCCTGTTAGGTTGCTAGGCTACGGAGCTGTCGGTGGCATAGTGGGTGTAGGAAGACGAGGTTATTGGGTAAACAGCGCTGTGTTGTCAGAGGAGGGATGCGATTTGAGGGGTTCTTGGTGACTACCTGGACAGATCCCTTAGTTTCATGCAGAGGCTAGTAATCTAAACCTGGCCTCAGAGACTGAAAATTCTACTACAAATTTGTTCCAACTGCTTACTAAACCGTCTGGTTCAAATTAGCACAACTCTTCAAACAGGTAGACAAACTAAGCAGTGCAATCACCTATGTTAATACCAGTACATGGCATGTTCAGTCAGCAAGAGTTTACCTTTTGTTCTGAATTTGGGACCAATCTGCTCCGGTTTTGGCCAACGGTCCTTGCGTGTCCTGCGGGAACTTTCTGTTGAGTCTATCATAATTGCTGAGTTGCTCTACAGAAAGAGAAAACAGATAGACAGTCAGTCATTGCTTGAAAAGTCAGTGCAGCCATG
Organism: Tenualosa ilisha; assembly: GCA_015244755.2. Classification (NCBI taxonomy): domain Eukaryota; kingdom Metazoa; phylum Chordata; class Actinopteri; order Clupeiformes; family Clupeidae; genus Tenualosa; species Tenualosa ilisha. The sequence goes on from PYXC01000315.1 coordinate 26,152, forward strand.
GGTGGGATGCTGTCTGTATTACGTTCGCTTACATTTTTTGTGTCATGGTCTTGAAAGGTAAATTTGGTTCATTTTTCTGGTCTTAAAATTTGCTTCTGGCTGATCTTTAGAGGTGTATGTTTGTGTTGCAGATCCTGAGAAAATATTGATGCTTGTCTGTGCTGAATGTGGTTGTAAAAGTTTGCTGTCAGAAATTGGCATCCAGATGGTTTTGTAATGGCTGAATGCTCGTATGCCCGGAAAAGTACACATGTGTGTTTGTGTGTGTGTGTGCGCGTGTGTGCGTATTTGCTTTTGTGTGGCAAAAAGAGAGAGAGAGAGAACTCCTTATTTGTTTGTCCTTTGGTATTTTATTGGTGTGTCTATTGGCTGTCTGACAGATTTTTCTGGGTGGTGTATGTTTGCAAAGCATGACAAAGCAGGCGAGCAGGAGAGAGAGCAACAGAAAAAGAGAGAGAGAGAGAGAGAAAGAGAGAGAGGGGGAAAGAGCAGGGGAGAGATGACGGTGAACAAGTGATGCTGAGTGAAAGTGACACTGTGAAGATGAGGTTCTGTAAATGGAGGTGCATTAGAACTCCTTTCATCACCGGTAACACCTTTTCCTGGTAAATAAGGACAGGGACGCACAGACTGCAGGGGGGAACCAATCACATCAGCACCTCTCCTTCGGTAACACAATACCCAATAAAGGGTGTGGACCCGTCAGTCAATCAAACCTCAACACACCATTGACCCCCAGCACTGCAGTATGAACGCATGAGAGAGAGCAAGAGAGAGAGTGGAGGGAGAGGGAGTGGGAGAGAGAAAGTAGACAGGGAAAGAGGGAGAGACGAAGGGAGGGAGGGAGGAAGAGAGAAAGACAGAAAGGGAGAAAAAGAAGGCATGGAGAGAGTAGTAAGGAGGGAGAAAGAAAGACAGAGAGAGAGCGAAAGGGGCGTTGAGAGAGAAGTAAAAAGGAAAAGAGGGGAGAGAGAGAGAGGGAGAGAAAGAGAGGAGACACGGAAAGGGAGAAAGACGAAGGAAGGGAAGAAAGAGACGGAGAGAGCGAAGGAGGCAGGGAGAGAGTGAGGGAGGGAGGGAGTCAGAAGGAAAGCCAGAGCTGCTTGCCGCATTGTCAAGGACACATCAAGGGGAGATGGAGAACAGAGGGGAAGAGAGAGTGAGCAAGAGAGAAAGAGAGGGGGAGAAAAGAAAGAAAAGCAGAATAAGAGAACGAGAGAGAGAGGGAGAGAAGAAAAGCAGGTTAGAGAAAATGAGATTCTTCAAAGGAAGAGAGGGAGGGGGGAGGGAGGTGCAGCCAGGACCACTCAGCATTTTCTACTCATCTTCCTCAGGTGGCTTCCTGCCCTTCATCGCGTGCACACACACACACACACACACACACACACACACACACAAGCACACACGCAAGCACAAGCACAAGCACACTTAATCGTCTCAACCTCTGTTCTGTTCAAGCTGGATGTAACAGTTAGTTCTCCTGATGGGATACCTGTTACTTGCACCGCGTCAGGTTGAAAATATTCCACCACGTTCACCTACTGCTTGTTGGACGTTTGAAGAAAATGCTAAAATAAAGCGGCAGCACATCCAGAGCTCCAGAGACACAACTCACAAACCATCTCGGTGCATGTTGGTGAGAAATAAATAACATCAGTGCTCCTGGCGTTCCCAGGAGCTCTGTTGACTCGACTCAGAGAGTGTGTGGCAGGCTACTTCACAGTTCTCTACTGTGACCTTCATTTGCATAGTTACTCATCAGACATTTGCGGCTAGACTGAACCGGTCATGGCTAAGTTTTCCAAGGCTAAAGGAAAAACCCAAAATGCCACCTTCTTCTAGAGTGAGCGAGTGACCAGGCGAGTGTGTGTGTGTGAGAGAGAAAGAGAGAGAGAGGTGCCATCACTGCTGTCCAATCAAAAATCCCTTCACTCCATGTGCTGGACGGCTTGTGTGAGGTGACATCATCTGTAGCTGGGCGAAAAGGTGCCTTGAGACAGGAAGTTGAGGAGCCGCACACGATTTTGTGCTTGATGTCTTCATCGCCATGGAAACTGCATGCTTACTATGCGTTAGGGAAAGATAGAAAGAAAACATAGACAGAGAGAGGAAGAAATGAAAAGATATATATATATATATATATATATGGAGAGAGAGAGAGAGAGAGATAAAGAGACAGAGAGGTAAAGAGACAGAGAGAGAGAGGGTCTAACTGTGTTTTAGTTTGTGTTGCAGTCTTGCACTTTGAGCTTTTGGCAGTAATCATCTCTCCTGGCCCTTTGGCTCTGACTCTACTCCAGTCAGTGCTCTTATCTGGCAATCTGGCCAGGGCCTGATGAAAATGGATTGATTGAATCAAATGGATGGATGCTGTCATAGCAGATGTAATGCACCGCTGATGGGCGGTGTGATAACAGCAGAGGGGCTTGTGGAGGTTTGAAATGATATACAGTACTACACAGGATTTGCAATCATGGCAAACACGGCACTTAGTCCACCACACAGCTTACTGCATGTACCTATTAGGTTCAGAGTTGAAGATGGGAGCTGCTTGTTGATAACACTAGACATTTTAGAGTAGGTTATCTGCCATGTGGGGCATATGGAGCTGTCTCATTTGCTCAGTGATGAATGGCATAAAATGTAACCTAATGACATATAAATGTTTGATAATAATTTCTAAGAGCTGTGGCCTTTCATCATCTACTGTATGTACTGGCTAGATTTACTTAGGATTTGATGTTGTTTTATTGTTATGGTGGTGATATGGCGATTTGTACTTAAGCTTTTGCATTTGCCCTCATCATGCACTCTTTTAGTTTTGGGTTCCACAGGAGGCCCCAGGACATGCATATTTGAAAATATATCAGTGTCAAACATGAGCCATTTTAAAGAAAGTATTCACCAACAAAAAAACCAAACAACTTTCACTTGAATTCAGTGACACCACCTTGAAGTTGAACAACAATAGTATTGAGTTTGAAAGGTTTCTCGGGACCAAGAAGAGCGCTGAAGGAGCTATCAGTATTTGCTTTAAATGAGTGTCTGTGTTTGTGTAGGATGTTGCATAAAAACACAGTGTACAGAGCATATATGTACTTGGCAGTTATAATGAATGAAACTGTAAAACAGAACAAGGTAGAGATATTGATCTGGATGGTTAGTGGGCGCCTGCATGTTGATGATGTCTTGGTGGGAGTGAATGTATGGTTTAGAACATCCATAGCCTACGGGGATGTTGACCTGTGTGTGTGTGTGCGCATGTGTGTGTGTGTGTGTGTGTGCGTGCGTGTGTGTGCGTGTGTGTGTGTGTTTGTCACTCTCTCCAGGCCTGTCGGGGCACCCTGCGGACCTGGAGAAGCGCGGGCAGACGTTTGGCATGAATTTCATCCCCCCAAAGAAGCCTAAGACCTTCCTGCAGTTGGTGTGGGAGGCCCTGCAGGACGTCACCCTCATCATCCTGGAGATCGCCGCCATCATCTCCCTGGCCCTGTCTTTCTACCAGCCACCAGGAGAGGAAAGCGAAGGTAATGACACAGAGAGACACACACACACAGGGAGAGAGAGAGAGAGAGAGAGAGAGAGAGAGAGGGCGTTAGAGGGCAAAAGAACAAGAGTCTGATAGTTTCTGCTACTTGAACTCTGCATCTTTAGGAATGTTTGCTGGTTGTATTCCATCAAACAGAGGACAGTGAGCTAATAGCAGTGGTATGGCTGGAAAGAGGTTCAGTAGAAATAAGCAGAGGAGTGAATGGAGAAACTGCATGGAGGAGGTTAACAGATGAATAAAATATGGTGTGTCAGGATCGATAAAGAGATGGGGAGGAAATGAGAGGGCTAGAGAAGAGAGTAGAGGAGGACAGGACAGTGGAGTGAGAGAGAGAGAAAGAAAGACAAAGAGAAAGAGAGAGAAGCAAGGGACCATGTTTAAAAAAACATCAAAACTAAAAGGATGTGGAAAGTTGTCCATCATCTGGATAGATCACGCTGCAAGCAAATCAAGGTCATGGGGTTTCCTTTCCAGGGGCTTCCAGGATATTGACTGAATTTGTGCAGATAAACACTGCAGACTCAGTCTAAGTCTAAGCACTAAGTGTGGGCAAGAAGCCTCTGATCAGAAGTGAATGCATGTAAACGGTGGTAAGCCGGATGTGAGGGGAGTGAATGAGAATGAGAGCTATGGTGATGAGGGAGAGAGAGAGAGAGTGAGAGACGGAGAGTGGGTGGAGGAGTGATGCTGAGGGACGAGTGAGTGAGTGAGTGGGTGGGTGGGTGGATGAGTGGGAGGAAAGTAAAGTAAGGAAGGGAGGGAAAAGTGGAGAGAGAGACAGGAGAGAGAAAGCAAGGAAGGGAGTGAGTTAGAGGGAGGGGAGAGAGGGAGAGACAGAGAGAGAGCAGAGAGAACAAAGAAGGAAGGGGTTGTTGGTAAAGCTTGAAGAGAGAAGATACTGAAGGAATGAAAAGAAGTATGACATTCCTGTGGTCATTGTGTACTATGGAGAAAATCAGTGTCAATGCATAGACCAGATAAAACCGGGAAAGCATACAATTTTTTTATAAGTTTTACCATACTATTTTAATCTAAACCTCCAAAACAGCTTACGGTATTAAAGGCATTTCATGTATGATGTAAAGCAACAAGCCATTTGAACCATTGTGTGTATGTGTGTATATGTGTGTGTGTGTGTGTGCACGCAGGTGTGCGTGTGTGTGTGTGTGTGTGTGTGCACGCGTGTATGTGTGTGTGAGACATTACATCATTACATTTTAATATAGACATGAACTATCTGTGGCCTGATCCATATGATCTTGATTGACCCCCCCCCCCATACCACTACCTAGCATGCGGGAACCTGGCTGCCGGTGCAGAGGATGAAGGCGAAGCAGAGGCAGGTTGGATTGAGGGGGCGGCCATCCTGCTGTCGGTCATCTGTGTGGTGCTGGTGACAGCTTTCAACGACTGGAGCAAGGAGAAGCAGTTCCGTGGGCTGCAGAGCCGCATCGAGCAGGAGCAGCGCTTCGCCGTGGTGCGCAACGGCAACGTGATCCAGATCCCCGTGGCTGAGATGGTGGTGGGGGACGTGGCCCAGGTTAAATACGGTCAGTCTGCCACCCCCAACAACACACACGCACATGCACACACACACACCACAAATGCTGTGGTTACAATGGTAGTCGGGGATGTGCCCCAGGTTAAATATGATCAGTCCGTAACCATCTGACAACACACACACACACACACACACACACACACACTGACCACAAATATGTTGATTATGATGGTGGTCAGGGATGTGATACATGTTAAATAGGGTCAGTTTGCAGGCCTACATGCAAACACATATATACACTCAAACACACCAAATTCCAGGGCTGAGGTGGTGGTAGGTGGACGTGGCCCAAGTTAAATACAGACAGTCTACAACCAACATCTGCACACACACACAAACACAAAACTCCCCACAAACACCCCAAAGGCTGTGTTTTAATTATGTCTAATTATGCTTAATGAGTCTTGTTAACAAGGGCTGAATGAACCTGTAGAGTCTGCTTCTGGGAGCATCTGGAAATTTCACAGAGTCTAGCAAAAAGCATATACATTATACAATGCTCACTATTTGTATTCCGCAGGCTAAAATATTTGTTTAAATAGGTAAAGTCCTATTTTTATTCAAGCAAAAATAGGCAATAGTGTCTTTTTTGTTCCTATTTTGACAGAGAATGGGCAGTGATGTTGTCCACATTCCCTTCCTTGCAGTAAAAATATTGGCTTTTTTTATCTGAGATGTATTTATGTACATTGCAACATAAATAGTTATTTCACATTTCGCCATTTTTAGCATGCTATCTTGGATATATTGGTCCACCAATTCCAGTTTAACCCAGAACATTATTCATTGATTTCAGACGTTTTTTTTCCAAAACCAGGCCTTTTGGAATGCCTTTAAATACCTCGAGTGATGTGTTTTCCTCTCCTCCGCTCTGCTTTCATCTGCTGTTCCTCCTCTCCTCCGACAGGTGACCTTCTGCCAGCTGATGGTATCCTGATTCAAGGCAACGACCTGAAGATTGATGAGAGCTCCCTAACGGGGGAGTCTGATCATGTCCGCAAGTCTGCAGATAAGGATCCTATGCTCCTCTCTGGTGAGTTGCTTTGCTTTGTTTTTTTTTTTTTTTGGATACCATGGTACTACATTACCAAATACTCAAAGCCTTGGGTCACAAAGTGTGGGGGCAACCCTGCTATAGAGAATAGAGACATGACAGGAGGGGCGTATCAGGAAATTTTTACCTTTCTTTAAGCACAAAGTTCATACATCCTACACAAAACAGGCTCCCACAAAACAAATGAGTCATTAATATTCATAAACAATCAGATTGGGTCCAGGGGAGTGGGAACAGATTCAGTGTGTGCAAAAGTAATGTTTTAATATGGTTATGATGAGGCTGAGGTAATGGAGAACAGGTGGGGACTTTAAGTGTGGAATTAAAAGAAAAGCTTTGGAACTACTGTTTTAAAGCACCGCTAGGTTGTTCTTTTACCTTCAAACAGCCTCTTCAATCTCATTTGGGCCGGCTCAGAGTCAGTGCTAACATACGCAAACGCAAGGACACCATGATGCTCAAAGTGATGTTGTGTACTTGCATTAACTATGAATCAGGCCTAAGGCTCATGATACACTGATTTATGCAGACAGTTACATCTGTGACATTGCCAGTGTGTGCCTGGGACACTATATGTTATTCTGTTTGGGAATGCAATCTTTTGTCAGCTTTCATTGTGCTGGGTATTATGGGTTATGTTTGAATGAGGCACACAGACAGGTACCAACTTGCCAAATGGGTATCCAGCATATTGAAATGTGATGCCAGTGAATACAAAATTTTATTCTTATGCTGGAAGGGACATCTGTGTTATTGAATGCATGTATGGCTTTTTGATTGCATTACATTTTTAAATTGCATTTATGAGGAAGTATGTGTTGCTTTGTTTGTGTGTTGTTTATTTGTGTTGCTGTGCATGTCTTGGAAGAGTTTTGGTAGAGGAAAATAGCATGGGACGTCAGCAGAAGCAGGGCATTAATTTGCATTGCACTGACACAGAGACACGCAGACACACACACACACACACACACACACCCCACACACACAAATACGCACACACCAGCAGTAAGAAAGCAGCTGATAAACTGCACTGTGCTCATATTCCAACATCTGATACCGCCCCCCTGAGAATATTCACCAGTACACCTGTATCGCCAGTGATGGAACAAAAATGCCTCTTTATCGTCCCACTGGGATGGATGGTGAGTGTGTAGGTGCGTGCGTGCTTGTGTGTGTGCGTGCGTGTGTCTGTGTGTGTGTGTGTGTGTGTGTGAGTGAATGTCTGTGTGTGCGTGTGTGGCCCAGCTGGTGACCTTCCTGGTGCTGTGTGTTGGTACGAGTGAATGAGACACACAGGACAGATCCAGATGTGCATAATCAGATCTCTGAATTCTCTGCTTCCTGAGCCGTGCTCACAAATGCCAGCACCAGCTTTTTTCATCCCCACTGGATATTTTTAGAAAGCTAAACATAATTCTGTCTACTTTATTTTGGGGTTTTTGGAAAAGGAATCTATAGACGAACATCTTACTTCGGAAGATAACTGGCATGCCATTGTTTGCTTGTGTGTGTGTGTGTGAGTGAGTGTGTGTAGGTAGATGTAGGTGTGTGGATGTAGTGTTGTCACCCTGCCTGCTTTTTCTTTGCAAGAGTTTTAATTCATGGAGCCTATGAATGTGAATTGTGAACTGAGACATGCTCGGTACCATGTACCTTTGTCCATGTACACAGTAATTTGTACAAGTATAAGCCACACTATGTATAAACCTCAGGTCAGTGTTTTATGCAAACTGAAAAAAACAAAACCATGTATTGAACTCACCCTTGTATTAACCTCACCCATGTCTTAACCTCAGTTTATTAAACATTACCAACTGAATCACAATCAGATCAGATCAAGTAGAATGATGAAAAGAAATGCAATCCTGTATATAGCCCTCACCCATGTATAAACCTCATAGATGAAGAAATTTGACAAAATCAATGTATTAACCTCGGTTAGTAATCAGGAAATGACAGTATGTGTGCTTACATAAACATCTGTCTATCTATCTATCTATCTGTCTATTCTACCTCTCTGTCTGTCTATTAAACAATCCATCTCTCTCTCCATCTGTCTCTCTCTGTCCCCCTCCATCCCTGTCTCTGTCAGGCACCCATGTGATGGAAGGCTCGGGGAGGATGCTGGTGACGGCAGTGGGTGTGAACTCTCAGACGGGGATCATCTTCACTCTGCTCGGCGCCGGAGAGGGAGAGGAGGAGAAGAAGGAGAAGAAAGGTAGGGGAGGACCCCTCCAAATAGGTGTCTCGTCGCGCTGGCAGAACAGTCGCCCTCTCACACAGACACACACACACAGATATCACACATGTACTGTACACACCCCTAAAAACTTGCTTAGACGGAAGAATAAAATCACCTCTCCTATTTGCTGCCTATGTCCCCCAGACACAGAAAAAAGCACAGTTTCAGTACATCAGCAGTGGTTTGTCATTGAATTCAAGCATTAAGAGAGCATAGAGTAGGCTGCATGCAGGATCATAGCTGGATTCCAGGGCCATTCAGTTTGGTTGTGGTGTTTTTTATGAATGAAACGGGGTAAAGACAGAGGCAGAGAAGAGGTGCAGGAGCGAGGGAGTGTCTGTGCAGCCTCTCGTCTCCGAGCTCCCGTCTGAAAGTCTGAAACTCATGGATAATTCAACACGGATCCTCTCTTCCTGCTTGCCTGCCTGCCTGTCTCCGCTGCTGCTGCCTCCCATCCACTGCAGTAAGCGGGAGCGTGCACGCAGGACAGGGAGTTATACTGGGAGACGCTAATCAATTATTGAGGCAGAGATAGAGAGAAAGAAGAGAAACAGTGGAAGAGAGTTGGAGAGGCACAGGAGGAGAAGTGAAAGGTTTGGGAAAGAGAGAGAGAGAGTGGAAAAGCCAGTGAGTGAGAGATAATCTGAAAGGGAAAGATCAAAGAGAGAAAGAGTAATAGAGAGAGTAAGAGAGAGACAGGGAGAATCAGAAAGGGGTGGAGTGGAGGAGAGTTAAAGTGAGAGCATGAGAGAAACAGAGAGAAAATTAGAGTCAGAGTGAGGGATTAAATGGACAGAACACAGATGTAGAGAGAGAGAAAGGAAGCCCCATTCTCTGATAAGAGCTGACCCTGGTCCAGACAGATCCCAGACCTGCCACTGACCAGGTTCAGATCTGGCTTGAGCTTGTATTTTGTTCATCTCTGATAAAACACTTTCCCATTGTTACTTTTTTCCCTGAAAAGGAGCCTTGTTCCATATTTACTCAAGAACAGGCGATGGGGAACCTTTATCCCCCCCTCATTTGCATTTATTCATGAGCGGGCCACTTGAAAGTTAGCAGAAAGGTTATTGAGGCTGTGTTTGACAGTTCCCATGCTGTGATGTGGAACGGTATTGGATGATGGTTCTCAGATGTTTTTTTGTTGTTGTTGTTGTTTTGTAAGATCTACTTTTGATGATTTCTTTGTGTGATTTTTCAAAAGGCATATTATTTTGCATTCCTGGATTTGATTTTGCTTTCCCTCTGGTATCACCGGAAAGCTGTTCAGCGCGAGTTGGTCGTGTCATTCTTCAGTCATGCCGGTTCACATGCTCACTGCTCTTTTTTTTTTTTTCCCCGTTTCCTTCACCTTTTTTGTCTGACCCCCTTACGACCCCTCGCACCTACCCACCATTTCTTTACACCTTTGCTCAAATAACCCCACTAATGTTGCCCCCCCCCCCAACAGAGGACAGTAGTTTCATGCTCTCACAGTCCGCTGAGGCAGTCAAACAGAGCGGCATCACCAACGGTATGTCACACAACCCACACCCTACCCCGCTTCAACCCCACTAACCCTAGAGTCTCGTGTGTTATGATGGTCGATCACATGACCATGAGATCCCATCATAGCCTGCGGTGTGTCACCGTGGCAACGGGTTGAAGGACAGTGGTCAGGGACGGCCCTGGTGCCTTCTTGTACAAACATTTCTCTGTGTGCTACTAAAGTGTGTGTGTGTGTGTGTGTGTGCTTGTGTGTTTGTGTGCGTGCGTGTGTGTGTGTGTGTGTGTATGTCTGTAGTAGTAGTAGTAGTAGTAGTGTCTATGAGTGTGTGTCACTGTGGTTTTAGGCATTGTTGTCCTCTGTCCTGTATGTCTTGATGTTGCGTCCCCCCCTCTTTTACCATTCAATTACACTGTGTGCTTCATAGTCCCTCATGTTGCCTTTGTCTGCCACCCTCTGTCCCCTGTCTCTTTTTCTTCCACTTTTTTCCTACTGTTCTTGCTTTCTTTCTCCTTCTCTCTCTCCCTCCCTCCCTCCCCTCTCTCTCTCTCTTTTTCACAGGCAAGCAACCAGATGTGGCAGTGGAGACCAATCAGAATAAAGGTACTAGAGTGAATGTTCACCAGATGAGGCAGGTTGTCAGGAGAAGGGGAAGTGGGAGAGAGTGAGCAAGAAAAGGAGACAGAGAGAGAGAGAAAAGAGAGAGAGAGAAACAATGATGTGAAGAAACCTGTAGGGCTCAGTGGAGTATCTAAGATCGCGCGGCCAAAGATGAGCCTAATTAAATTAAACATGATAGTGGAGAGAAGAGGCAGATCAGTGGTGTCACAGATGCTATCGTCCAAATCAAATTAACTCTGTGAAATCACAGAATTTCCGGGTTCACGTCAAAAGGGATGGCAACAATGGGCATAAACATTGCAATTTCCCGCGATTGCAGCCCACTGATCTCAAATCTGGCCCACACTCTGACCAGATCAAGGCCTGATATGGCTGAGCTGCTATCAAAGCTCTTACTTTTAGCCGCAGAGCGGTAAGGGGAGATATGTGACAGGTTAGGGAGTTGATCATGTCATTTGATGTGCTTTCATTTCAAATACCTGTCAATGTATTGTATATCTGTGAATTTTTATGTGTATGTGTGTCTGAGAGTGTGTGTGTCTGTGTGTGTGTGTCTGCTACTCTCTTGAACAAGCCCCTTTTGGATGCTGTGGTTGTCATATGTCCAGTGTGTGTTTGTCTGTGTGCTTTGGCAACAATAAGAGTTTTCAAGCAATGATTTGTGCTTACCACTGTAAAGCACTGGCCACAGTCTTCCCTGAGGGCCAAGTTCGGGTCCAGTTTTAAATAAGAATCCCTATGGCAGCAGTAGCCTAGCCTGCTCAGCTGAAAGGGGTCTTACGAGTACTCTGTCGCTCCACGACTGAGTTGTGATGTGACAAATGTGTTGTCCCTATGTAATGACACAAACTCACATCCCGCCCACCCAGCCAAGAAGCAGGATGGAGCCGTTGCCATGGAGATGCAGCCTCTGAAGAGCGCGGAAGGCGGCGAGGTGGAGGACAGCGCAAAGAAGAAAGCCAACGTGCCCAAGAAGGAGAAGTCGGTCCTGCAGGGCAAGCTCACCAAGCTGGCTGTGCAGATAGGCAAAGCAGGTGAGAGGGCGAGTGGCTTACAAAGATGGCCAACATCAAGAGCTGAGAGTTTACAACACAGCAGTGAGGGGGAAGGAGAGGAGCTAATCACATCTTCGCTTCTTCTTTTTACCATTTCTTGTGTGTCTGTGTGTAGTCTGTTGATTCAATCTCTTAGAGTCTTGACTACCTTGCTGAAAACAGCCTGACCAGCTTCTGATGGTTTGCTGGTTGAAGCTATGTTTTTACAAGAGTTTGGCTGGTTTAGCTGGTTGACCCAGCTTGTGATGGTAGAATTAAGATGGTTTTATTGGTCAAACCAGCTTAGGCTGCTCGTTTTAGCTGGAGATTGACTTGCCTAGGTTTTTGGCTGGTCAAACCAGTATGACCATCTTAAACCATCAGTGTAAGCTTGATAGGCTGGTCACCAGTATGGCCAACATAAATCAGCACACTTACATATGACTAGCTTGTCATGTAACCAACATGACCAGCTTCCTAAGATGGTCACACCAGCAAGCCCAAGTGGTGGCCCAACCAGCAAGACCAGCAAAGACCATCAAGAGCTGGCACAAAGCAGCTAAGACCAGTCAAAACCAGCTAAAACAAACCACCAGCCTAGACTGTTTTTTTTTCAGCAGACTGTTAAAACCTATCATAACAACAATAGCATTCCCAATAGCAATATGGTCTGTTTAGCTGGATACATTTCTCTGTTAGCCATGATGCCAATTGTATGAAGTGGGATGTCAAGAAGTAACAGTTGAATCCCACTGTTCTCTCTAAGCTCAGTACCCTCTAAGCTAGCATGAATCAACATGAGTGTCTGATCTGGACATAGCGTCCTGACAGCCTGACACTGTCAAAGATTTCACTAACATGAATTGTCTTCATGATTAGCTGATTCATGCCTGTTAAGTTTTTGAGGATGTAGTGAGGACAATAGGATTCAGATACTTTTGTTTACTGTCAGTGTCCTTGCATTTGAGCAATCCTGTCAAATTATGACTGTACCTGTAGCTTTAACCACTGCAGTGCTATCTCAGAACATGTGGATTGGTAACCCTCTTTCCTCTGTTCTCATTACCCAGGTCTGGTGATGTCGGCTATCACAGTGATCATCCTTGTGCTGTACTTTGTGATTGAGACATTTGTGGTGCAGGGCCGCTCGTGGATTCCAGAATGTACGCCAGTCTATGTTCAGTATTTTGTGAAGTTCTTCATCATTGGAGTAACTGTGTTGGTGGTGGCTGTACCCGAGGGCCTGCCCCTGGCTGTGACTATCTCTCTCGCCTACTCTGTGAAGGTGAGGTGTGTGTGTGTCTGTGTGTCTGTGTCTGTGTGTGTCTATGTGTGTGTGTGTGTGTGTCTGTGTGTGACAGAGTAGGTGCGAATGTGTGGGTATGTGTGTGTTGGTGTGTCATTAACTTGTGCCAGTTAATGTGGTTGTTTGTGTGTGTGTGTGTGTGTGTGTGTGTGTGTGTGTGTATGTATGTATGTGCGTGTGTGTCTGTGTGTGCGTGTGTGTGTGAGAGAGAGAGAGAGAGAGAGAGAGAGAGGGAGTAAAAGTGTCCTTATCAGATATGACCTTGTTCTGATGTGGCCATTAAATTTTAATGTGACTGTGTGTGTGTGTGTCTGTGTGTGTGTGTGTGTGTGTGTGTGTGTGTGTTTGCTCGCATGTCTGCATGCTGAAGTCAACATAAGAAAACATTCAAGGTTAGCACCCAGCATCATTTTTCAGAATACCTTACCTTTTTTTTTTCCTCCGTTTCTCCTCTCTCTCTCTCTCTCTCTCTCTCTCTCTCTCTCTCTCTCTCTCTCTCTCTCTCTCTCTGTGTGTCTCTCGCTCTTCCCTCAACCAGAAAATGATGAAGGACAACAACCTGGTGCGTCACCTGGACGCCTGTGAAACCATGGGCAACGCCACAGCCATCTGCTCCGACAAGACGGGCACTCTTACCACCAACCGCATGACTGTTGTGCAGGCCTATGTGGGTGACCAGCACTACCGAGAGGTGCCAGACCCCAGCCAGATCAACGCCAGCACTCTGGAAACCATTGTTAATGCCATCGCCATCAACAGTGCCTACACCTCCAAGATCATGGTGAGGGGGCCTAGACCAAACTGTGGTTAAAGTTGCAAGTAACCTTTTGAGCTTGAATTAACAGTCATTACAGAAATACAGTGGTCATATCATGGTTCTGGACAGCACAAAATAATTGTAGATATATCCAGGGTGAATTGTGATCAGATCCTGTAGAACAGTGATTCCCAACCAGGGGTACGGGTAAATATTTAATAATAATTTATTTCCAAGATGATAAATAAATATTCTCAGTCATTTCATATTAAGCTCGTCAATAAGATGGTACGTGTGCGCAACAACTAGTTTCCCCGGGAGACAATAACCTGTGGGACTACGTGCCAAATGATTTTCATTTAATAATCAGTTGTGTTATGTTCTACATTTGGACAATCATATGACACATATGACATATGACACAACACATATGAGTGAGGGGGTACTCATGGTATGAGAAAAAGGCTCAGGGGGTACACAAGACAAAAAAGTTTGTGAAACACTGCTGTAGAACATATCTTAATTCATATTAGACACATTGTGTGAGCGTGACATGCATTACATTTCCAGTACACTGGAGTCCATTGTCAGTAATGCACAGAAGTCAGTGCTGCACACCCAAGTTCACATAGCATCCAGATGGCCTAATTTTGTATGAATCACTATGCTAGTGCCTGGTGGTAGCCTGGTGATCTGGTGGAAAAGTAATAATAGCAAAGGCTGACAGTGTTGTAACCGAACAACATGCTAATTAAAGATGAGCATTACTGTTACTGCACGAGCACAACGTGCCCTTAACCTCCTGTCAGTGTCATGATGGCTACCCCACATGGCTTCTTCCAGTAAATTAGGGCCCAATGAGATATCATGTTAAGATTTTCCGGAAATAAAAGCAAGATGCTCGAGTTTTTAAATGTGTTAAAATGGATCATGTACTCTCGGTTATGATGTTGCAAATGTAATCCAGCTAGAGTGTATCTAAATTGCTCCTAGGTACTAAACACATTAATAATGGTTGATGTAAGCACTGTGTGTCTGTTAGGAAGGAAACAGGTTGAAGGACCCTCCAAGGTTGTGGATGGCTCCCTTTTATCTTAGAGTATAGTTTAGCCTCCAAACCTCCTTCTGTCCTCTCTGGAGAGCTTGGCCACATCTATTAGGCCTCGGTTTCATCTTTTGTGTGCTTTTGGACAATCTTTATACTCTCCTCCCTGGCTGTCTGTCTTCAGATGGCATATATAGGACAGTTTTCAGCCCCCACACAATCATTTTCAAAACATTGTCTCACGAAGTATCATTGGTCGTGGATTCAGTTCTCAAGAATAATGCAACCAGGCATGTATTTACTGTAAGCCTCAACATTAAGTGGATGTGCAGAGGGTATGCATATTCTTCGCATACGCATAAAATCTTCCACACAATCCCAGCCAACTGCAACCTCCTGCTGCCATCGCTTTCTGAAACGGATAGTTCCGGTCCTTGATTATGATTGATATGATTGATTGAATTGCATTCCATGCCATTGTAAAATCCACGATATAGCACAGCTCCGACTGCATTTCGTTCTGTATTGCTGCGCCATAGGAACAGCTCCCCTTAGCCATGGAAAAACCAGCATAACCTGCATCCTCTCGTGGGTTATTGCTTACATGAGTGGCTATGACTATGGTTGTAAAAACTTTGCAGGTCTTATATACTTATCCAACAGCACCAAACAGTGGTTGGTGAAAAAGTGTGTTGTTTGTCAGGGGTGCTGCGAGAAATTTTGGCCTGTATGAAAGAGAATATTATCCTCTATGTAATGTTCAATGACGATCCCCTGTTAGTGCAGGGTCCTCTAGCTTCTAGCTTTCTCCCAGCTCTCTTAGGTAATTGGGAGCCTGAATTAGCCTTTATAAAAACAAACTGATTTTCTTACCATCTCCCTTCTTGCCTCCTGTCAGCCACCTGATGTGGAGGGAGGCCTGGCCAAGCAGGTGGGCAATAAGACGGAGTGTGCCCTGCTGGGGTTTGTGCTGGACCTGAAGAGGGACTACACCCCTGTCAGGGAGCAGATCCCAGAGGAGAAGCTCTACAAGGTCTACACCTTCAACTCCGTCCGCAAGTCCATGAGCACCGTCATCCAGCTGCCTGATCGTTCATTCCGCCTCTACAGCAAAGGAGCCTCTGAGATTCTGCTCAAGAAGTGAGTGTGAATCCGTCTCAGTAAGGATGACTTGTTATGAGTCAGTACTCTTATTGTAATGCAATGAAATCAAATTATTTCATGCTACATTATGTGTTTCTTACTACTACAATTCATACAAATATGTTGAATTTTTATATTGTTTGATTTTTGATTGTTTGCATTGAAATCATATGCAATTAATGATACTGCTTTTTTTACATTATTGCATGTTATACTGTAAGGTATCATAATTCTAGATCGCTATTGGCCACCTGGACGTTTTGATTGACTCATTGGTTGGTGTCATGGTTAACGAGATGTACATCACAAACACCTTGCCAGCTGCCATTTAGTGTCAATGTTTAGTGTGCATGATAGATTCCCCGTTCATTCACATGAAGAAGAGCAGGATTATGTAGATTGTTGATCAGTTCTACACAGTTCAGTACTGTTGTGTGTGACAAAAAGTTGGTGTTCTCCTTTAGCGTTTTAAAGTGTGTTTGTTTTGTGTTAAACAATAAACACTAAACAATAAACACCCACTCTCTCCTTGGCCATGACTCTAAACACCCACTCTCTGCTGTGCACGGACAGGTGTTCGTCCATTCTGAGTTCCAGCGGAGAAGCGTGTAACTTCCGGCCACGGGATCGTGAGGAGATGGTGAAGAAGGTGATCGAGCCCATGGCTTGTGAGGGCCTGCGGACCATCTGCATTGGCTACAGGGACTTCCCTGCTGACCCTGAGCCTGACTGGGATCAGGAGGCAGACATTGTGACCGAGCTTACCTGTATCTGTGTGGTGGGAATTGAGGATCCTGTCCGACCTGAGGTATGGAGGATTTATTTGTGTGTGTTTGTGTATTTTCATGTGTGCGTTTGTTTGTTTTTGCGTATGTGTTTGTGTGTGTGTGTGTGTGTGTGTATATGTATGTTACTTTGTGTGTGTGTGTGAGTGCAGTGCAAATAAATGTCCTGCTTTTGCTGATGTCTCAGGCTGTTTTCCTCTACCAAAACTCTTCCAAGACATGCACAGCAACACAAGCCAACAGCGCATAAACAAGGCAGCACAAACAAAGCAGCACAAATAAACACACCAACAAAGCAACACATACTTCCTCATGAATGCTCTTAGTACACTAGTGTGTGTGTGTGTGTGTGTGTGTGTGTGTGTGTGTATGTGTGAGAGAGAGAGAGAGACTCATGTCAAGTGTGTGAGTTTGTGTATGTGTGTGTGCGTTGTGTTTGCATGTGTGTGTGTGTGTACGTCTGTGTATCTCTCCCTTGCGGTGGCTTTGCTTTCATCTGAGTCTGTGTCATAATCTGTGTTTCGGTGTGTTTCGTTCGGATTCACGCTGTGTCTCTTTCACCCTCTCCTTGCCCCAGGTTCCAGACGCCATCCGGAAATGCCAACGAGCGGGCATCACTGTGCGCATGGTGACAGGCGACAACATTAACACGGCCCGTGCCATCGCTGCCAAGTGTGGCATCATTCAGCCTGGCGAGGACTTCCTGTGTCTAGAGGGCAAAGATTTCAACCGACGAATCAGGAACGAGAAAGGGGAGGTGAGTTGGGATAGTTGTTTTTCCATAAATGGTTTTACTTGTTTGATCTGAATAAGACTACAAATCTTTCTGTCCTTTGCCCTGTCCCACTAAAAGCTTCAAAGCTGACTGTATGTATGTGATGAATTATTTATAACTTAGCTTGTGGTGTGTATTTCATTCCCTCCGTCCCACTTTCTCTTCTCTATTCTTTTTTCTTTATTCTTTCCTCACCTCCCTCCCTCTGTCTCTCATCCCCTCTTTTTGTCTCTTTTTCAATCTCTTGTTTTTTAGATTGAGCAGGAAAGGATTGACAAGATCTGGCCCAAGCTGAGGGTTCTGGCTCGGTCCTCCCCTACTGACAAACACACTCTAGTCAAAGGTCAGCTTTTAGTCATTTTTATTCAGGTTTGCACCAGACACCTCTGAGCCTGTGTGTCCAATGTGTGTGAGTTATTCACTCGGGCATCTCCACTGCCAGCCCTGTAAACAAACCAATCTCTGCATTTGTCATCGCACATCAAATTGTACCACTGATGATGCCAGCGTTGATTATATCAGTGCTGGTGCCAGTGTTGAATGTATCAGTGTTGATTTAAGTGTTAGATGTAATTATATTCAGGCGGTAATGTTGGTTATGTTCATGTGCAGGCATCATTGACAGCACCATTGTGGAGCAAAGGCAAGTGGTGGCTGTGACAGGAGATGGAACCAACGATGGACCTGCTCTTAAGAAAGCAGATGTAGGATTTGCCATGGTGAGTATGTAATGTGCGTTCAAATAAATGTACATCAGCAATAAAGGTGAAGTTTCAGTCAAAATCAGCACAATTTGTATTGTAGTAGGTGAGCTATTACTGTGCTACACATACTGTACTTTTTACCAAATGTTCATTGGACCACAGTGTTCATTATGCCTGTCTGTTTCTTCACTTGGCTGAGATTAAGTTTGCTTTTATTTGAGATAAAAGCAAGACTGCTTTAATTAGTACCAGTCCCTCACAAGAGTAGATCCAAAGCAGACAGATGGATCCAGGCTGGTGGCTGGTAAGCAGAAATGTTTGAAGTATAACACTGCCCAGTCATATGAGTGTGCAGCCAGGAGGAGACTGTCCTGACAATATGAAGACTGACTTTAGGGTAAATGCCCCTGTTCAGTGCTAAGCTGATGGTGATGTGGAAAGGTTATACAAAAGACTGGACTATGTGGAAAGGTTATACAAACGAATTTCCTGATTGAACTTCCTGTGCCACATATCATCTGTATGTAACCACATTACCACAGCAGTGAAGGAATTTGAGCCTCGATATTTCTTTGCTCTCTGCTATTAGAACCTAACTTCTAATGCAAGGCATAAGGAACACCAATTTACTCCATATATAGACTCCTTTTCTGTTTTGAAGATTAACACAGTCACTTTTCCCACAGCATTGGTAAGAAGTGTTTGCCGTATAAAATACTTCTCAGGGTTTTTTTTTATCTCTCCCATGTTAAAAATGGAAACAAGGACCTTTGTTCTGGCTCCATAATTATGCGACAGTTTTTTTTCATCAAAAGAAATTTTTTCTTTCTTTTATGGGTCTGTTGCAGACTTCCACTGACACCTTCTGTGTTTCTGACGGTTGTTTATATTTGACAAACCTTTTCAATGCAAAAAAAGGCTTTTCTACGCATAGTCAGCCTGTCCAGCTTTATTTACCTCTGTCCCTGCAGCAGTTGTGGCACAGCGCAGAGATCTGAGGTGCTCTATAGTGGCTGCCAGGCTGCTTTTGATTTGACAGTAGCCTCAGGTGCAGCTGCAACCACACTTATTTTCTAGCCTCATTGTCTCAGCGTCTTGTTAGGGCATGTTGGAAAGGTCAGTTTACTTTTATACAACTGCCTTTCTCAACAACCATGTTGTTTTTTTTTCCCACTGATTCTTGAAGGCGATACATCAAACCCACTTTCAGTGTTACATTGGCCAACATTCCTCTTGTCTGCTACTTTTTCTCTGATATTGTTATTCTTTGGCTGAAGCACATCTTGCTCCTATGACAATGCTCCTTGCACAGTCATCTGCCTGGCACTGCCTGTCACTGCAGAGGGCCCTATAGTGCAGTTGGAATGGTAGCAAACGTGGATACTGGGACTTCGGGAAATCTGTGCTTGTCTTTTAGACTGATGGGCCACTTATGATGTCATATACCAGAGTATGTTATTGGGCCATGGCAAGGCAGCCTGCTGGTGCACATCTCTACACTGGCTTAGCCTGTGTCATTAAGACCAAAGATGCATGTAGGCTGTTTCTCAAAGATTTGCCATGGTTCGCTTGTCACGCTGGGTTCTTGGTTTGATGTAAATCTCCTGCATGACTTGAACCTCCCCCTTGATCTTAGTGCCAGTCAGATGATCAGTCTGGTTGACATCCAAATGTCTCATCTGAGAACCCGTGGCTTTGCAGGCGGTGAGATTGACAAAAGTGCTTCCCCTGTGCGTCGGCGGGATCTTCTGGCTGGCCTGGAATGGACTGGAAATAAATGTTCTAGATTTTTCTCAAGCAGCATCTCTGTCTCCTTCTCTCCTTCTCTCTCTCTCTCTCCTTCTCTCCTTTCTCTCTCTCTCTCTCTCTTTCACTGCTTCTCCCTCAGGGCATTGCTGGCACGGACGTGGCCAAAGAGGCTTCTGACATCATCCTGACAGATGACAATTTCAGCAGCATCGTGAAAGCCGTGATGTGGGGGAGGAACGTCTATGACAGCATCTCCAAGTTCCTGCAGTTCCAGCTCACTGTCAACGTGGTCGCTGTCATAGTGGCTTTTACAGGGGCCTGCATTACACAGGTACTGCATGTTCCCTCTTTTAACACACACACACACACGCACACAGTCACACACACACTCACTCACTCATGCATTCACTCACTCACTCACTCACTCACTCACTCACTCACTCACACACACGCACACACACAGACTAGCATATGTCCTGGTACAGTGGCTATTATTGGGTCTGCATCACACAGATATTCCAATTTCTCTCTCTTCCTCTATCTCCCTCTCTGTTTTACCTGAACCATAGAGACTCAATCATAGGGGACTGCATGTACTCTCTCTCTTTTTCTCTTTCTTTCTCTCTGTCTCTGTTTCTCTTTCTCTCTCTCTCACACACACACACACACACACACACTCTCACACATTTAGAGGCTCACAGAGACACAGACTCCTGGCATACCACAGGATATCACAAACAGGATGTACAGTAGATTGAATGGACTCTATCATGTTGGTAATCTATAATAGACTCGATGGCTCTAGGAAAGCTTTAAATGGTAAGGTAGTGCGCCAACAGTATTGTCTTTTGGCCCCCTGGTGGTCTTCTATAGAACTGTGCAGATCACATATCCTGTTCACATGCTTCCTGAAATGAGATGTGCCCATCACTTGTCACTTTGTCAGTGTCTATGTGTGTGTGTCTTTTATTGTTTTGATCGATCGATCTATCTATCTATCTATCTATCTATCTATCTATCTATCTATCTATCTATCTATCTATCTATCTATCTATCTATCTATCTGTCTGTCTGTCATTCCATCTATTCTGCCCCTCTGTCTGTTTGTTTGTGTCAGTCAGTATCTGTCTTTAAATAGTTGTATCTTACCATACTGAGGTATATATCCCTTCCCTCTCAGGACTCTCCTCTGAAGGCGGTGCAGATGCTGTGGGTGAACCTGATCATGGACACTTTCGCCTCGCTGGCTCTGGCCACTGAGCCTCCCACTGAGGCGCTACTCCTGAGGAAGCCCTACGGCCGCAACAACCCCCTCATCTCCCTCACCATGATGAAGAACATCCTGGGTCATGGCGTCTACCAGCTTGTCATCATCTTCACTCTGCTCTTCGTTGGTATGGCTATGATCTTGCTTGGCGGGCGTGGGGGTGTGGATAGGGAGGGCTGTGTGTGTGTGTGTGTGTGTGTTTGTGTGCGTGTGTGTGTGTGTGTGTGGAGGGACAGTGATAGTGGACTGTTGAGTTATGCTGAGAAGCAGTCATTAAGTGAGTCATTTGCTAAAACTGGTGGAAATGAGAGAGAGAAGGACAGAGAGAAAGACAGAATGAAAGAATATGTGTGTGTGTGTGTGTGTGTGAGAGAGAGAGAGAGAGAATGAACAAGAGAGGCAGATTATATGGAAGAGGGTGAGTGGATCTTCACAGCATTAGACTTTCTATGCACTTTGATTGGATGGCTTCACTTCACTTCAACATTTCAATAAATTAAAATTGGAAAAAAAAAAATCCCTGATTACACAAGCCTCTCTGCCTCCTCAGGCGAGAAGATCTTCAACATTGACAGTGGCCGCAATGCCCCACTGCACTCTCCTCCCTCTGAGCACTACACCATCATCTTCAACACCTTCGTCCTCATGCAGCTCTTCAACGAGATCAACGCCCGCAAGATCCACGGTGAGAGGAACGTGTTCGACGGCATCTTCGCCAACCCCATCTTCTGCAGCATCGTGCTGGGAACCTTCGGTGTACAGGTGAAACAGCAGAGGGGTTGATATGGTGTTTGTGTGTGTGTTAGTGTGAGTGTGAGTGTGTGTGTGTGTGTTTGTGTGCGTATGTGTGTCCAGGAATATTTGGATGTCACGACAGACATTTTTAAACAGACTTATCTGATGACTGTGGGAAGTGGAAAGTATTTGGTGAATTACCATCACGATCAGGGATAAAAAAAACTGAAGCTGTGAATAGCAGTGGACCGGCTCTTTGCAAACTGACATTGACATCATCTATTTATTACAGTCAGCGAGTATCCTTTATCCTTGAGAAATAATCGCTGCTGCTTACGTAATCTATTAGTGGTGACTTCTTGTTGTGAATGTTATGAATGTAGTTGTGAATGTAAAAAAAGATGTCAAAAAAGAAAAACGTTATACTGGGATTGGTATTTGTGAGTCCATTAGCACATTGCACGGAAAGAACCTTGAGTAGTCTCCCTTAGACACACAGCTGAGTTTATCCTGGGCTATGTCACTGGGGTCAGGTCATTAAGGGGAGTGTGTGTGTGTCTGTGTGTCTGTGTGTGTGTGCGCGCATGTGTATGCATGAGTATGCATTTGTGCATTTGTGTGCTTGTGTGTTTGTGTATGTCTGTGTGTGCGCGCATGTGTATGCATGTGTGTGTGTTTGCGTGCATTTGTGTGCTTGTGTGTTTGTGTATGTGTGTGTGTGTGTGTGTATGTGTGCATGTGCATGCATGTGTGTTTGTGTGTGTGTGTGTGTGTGTGTGTGTGTGTGTGTGCGTGCGTGCGTGTGTATGCTTGTGTGTTTGTGTATGTGTGTGTGTGTGTGCGTGCGTGTGCGTGTGCGTGTGCGCACATGTGTGTTTGTGTGTGTGTGTGTGTGTGTGTGTGTGTGTGTGTGCGTGCGTGCCTGTGTGTTTTCGTGCACGTGTGTTTGTGTGTGTGCGCTGACGTTGAGGGGCGGCCTTGGAGGTTGAGACTGCTTAGCAGGAGACAGAATGTGCTCTGGGCCCGTGACTAAGCCTTTGTCAGGTCGGCCATGTGTCAGGACTCCTGACTGGGCTCCACCGCAGTGATGCATCAGTGTCAGTGACGGAGGTGTTACCGCGACGACCGTAACATATTTTGACATGGCCTTAGATCACCCTCCTACTCGGGTCTCCTTTAGAAAATGGAGGTCTGGTTAGAACACAGAATTGCACACAGATGTGCAGGCTGTCTGAATCTCCATTGCTCACTGTAGAGTTCTCTTGTAGGTACTATTGGAGTAGGAAGATGGCAAGCGTGTAAACCGGAAGCCTCCGGTAATTAATTAAATAAGTGCCAATTGAACCTTATTTTCCAATTGTGAAATCTGAATGTGTTTTATCCTTTAAAGTGGCTGACCTGTGCATAGATTTATTTGTTTAGTTATTTATGAATGTATGTATATATGTATGAATGTATGTATGTATTTATTTATTGGTATTTTTTTTGGTGGGGGGGGGGGGGGGGGTGATGCTGTATTTTGCTCTTCTGAACAGTTGTGTGTATATATAATAATATTCTCGGGATGTCTAATGTCTGATATTTTTCTTATTATTTCTTTTTCTTATTTTTTTATCTTTTTGTTGCAGATTGTGATTGTCCAGTTTGGAGGGAAGCCATTCAGCTGTGCCCCCCTAAATGTGGAACAGTGGCTGTGGTGTCTCTTCGTGGGTGTAGGCGAACTGCTCTGGGGACAGGTGGGAAAGAGAGAGAGAGAGAGAGAAAGGTGTTTTAAAAGCGAGAAGTGTATGTGAGTGGACAAAAGAAAGATAGAGAGTGTGAGAGGAGGTTAAATAGCAATTAGACCATTGGATAGCATTCAGTATTTACGTAGTCATTCAGCCTCTACACAAATAACTCCACTTCCTTCACCCTCCAACTGTTTGTCTCAGCATCTGTCTTCCCCAATTACCTCCATTCCTCGCTCCCTCCCTCTTCCTGCCTCTCCCCAGGTGATTGCAACCGTGCCAACCAGCCACCTGAAGTGTTTGAAAGAGGCAGGCCATGGGCCGGGCACTGATGAGATGACGGAGGATGAGCTGGCTGAGGACGAGGAGGAGATTGACCACGCCGAGAGGGAGCTGAGGAGGGGGCAAATCCTCTGGTTCAGGGGCCTCAACCGTATCCAGACTCAGGTGCAGTGTGTGCGCCCACTCCTCCCCTCTCTTCTTCTCTTCTCTCCGCTCCTCTCCTTTCTCCAGTCTTTCTCTCTCTCTGTTTCATTCCTCTCACCCGTCTTCTCTTTTGAAGGCCTGGTGATGTAGCAGGTTACCTGGATGGTGGAGCTGTAGCTCACTCCAAAGGAGGTTTACAATGATATCATCTTTCTTTCGACGTTTATTTTCTCTCATTACCGTTCATCTACCTTTCTCTCTTCTTCTCACTTTTTTTTCTTTTCTTTTTTCTTTTTCATCTCTCCCTTTATCCTCTTTTCCACTTTTATACTCCCATTTTTGTGTCATAATATCCATTTCTGATCTCCCTCCAATATTCTACTCTATCTCTTCCTGTACCTTTTTGTTACTCATAACATTGCACCAAGTTCTGATGGGCAGCCTAGTGCCTTGTCCTGCCTTGCACCTCATTTCCTCTTCTCTGCTCTCTCTTTCTTCTCCTTCCTCCTCTTCTTCTTCTTTCTGCTTTTCTCTTAGCTCCAAGTCCCCTTTCTTTTAGGATCCCCTTACATATACTGCAGATACTGTATACCACCACTAGTGCAGTGTTATATCAAACACACTTCCTTACCTCCTGACTGCTTGACAGCCTCATTTATGCCTTGAGGAACACATTGGTGCTACAGTGCTGTCTGGGAGCACTGGGCCCTATGCTGAATGCATATTTCGATTTATTATGTCAGAAATAGAGTGTACCTTAACATCAACTGCCATATGGATTTATGGATGATATGGAATGCATAGCAGATATGATCGCTTCAGATGTGTACAACGTTACAGTAGGCAATTTATAGATATCTGTTTGTTCTATGAATAGTCTTGTCAAAAGTACCTATATCATGTGTTCAGCTAACTTTTTGCATCTTCTTTAGTTTGTATTTTGTGATTTGATTCTGTGAAGATCGTCTCTGTATTTCTCTCTCGTTCTCATTTCTTTCTAATTTATACATGATGCCTTTTATTTCAAAGGCTGGAATGACTGATTGCTTGTCTTGTTTTTCCTTCCATGAAATTTGCCTCCCTCCTCTTTTCATTCTATCTCCCTCTGTTCTCTATTTTACCCACTTCTACTATCTGATAATGAATGTTTTTTGACACGAAGTGCTTAAAATTTTCACATCCAACCGGAGAAAGATTATCTGAAGCCAGCGTGATATTTGCAAAATTGCTTTTTGTTTTTTGCCATCTTTGGACTCAATACTCATCAATACGTTAATGATATAAAAGTGAGAGTGTCAGTAATTGTCAGTGTATTACATCCAAAATTACTCCTCTATGCCTGAATTGGTTGTACAGTGTTGTGAAACCAAACCAAGGCTACACAATAGGATTTTGTCCCTTAAAAAAATTATGTAGCCTTTGAAAAGCTAGACGTATGTAGAGGTGCGGGATAGTTGTTGATAGTAGTGTGGTGTGTGTGTGTGTGTGTGTGTGTGTGTGGTGTGTGTGTGTGAGTGCGAGTGCGTGTGTGCGTGTGCATATGTGCATGCACATGTGTGCGTATGTGTTCTTAACATGTCCTGTTATGGTGCAGCTAAAGCCTGTCAGGGCAGATACAAGGTGGAAAGGTGCATTTCCAGGGCCGCTTCTCCCTGACTGCTTGAGTGTGTCGGGGATCCTGGCAGTGGGCTGACAGTGGAGAAGCTTCCAGCCTCTCATTAGGGTTGGAGGAGAGTGCAGGGAGCGGAGGCCTCCATCAGTGGGATGGAGCGAGCCCAATAAAAGTGCATTAAATTCAGGGGAGGAGGAGTTGGGATGGGGAAAGGACACCGGGGATCTCTGGATCAATAAGTGTCCCGCATACCTACCTTTGGAGTGCCCTCTGTCTGAAGTCTAAAGTGCCTTTAAAACAGGCTCTCTCTCTCTCCTTCTCCCTCTCTCTCTCTCTCTCTCTCTCTCTCTCTCTCTCTCTCTCTCCCCCCCCTCCCCATTGCTGTCATGTTCAGCACTTCTTGTCTCTCTTGTTTGTCTCTGATGTACAGACTTACAATTGTGTCTATTATGGTGGGCTAGTAAGGCAAGAATCACAGGAGCCAATAAAGTGAAGATGGTCAGTTACAGACACACACACACACACACACACACACACACACACACACACACAATTATGCAATAAGAAACATGCTGATACTCCTTTCAATGTACCCTAATGGAAGTATAAAGTGCTTTGCACCTTGAGAGCTCTGTCTCCATATAGTTGCCTCCTATATAAATCCACGAGTGCATAAATCCATTGGTGCGGACACTTGAGCAAGCTACGCCGTGGGGATGGGCGCTTAGCAGAAACAGGCCTCTGATGTTGGGGTGCTAAGCGCAGATCGCACGAAGTGCCAGCAAAGCTCCTTACAAGGTTTCCATCGATCCCCCTCCCGTGTTCAATACTGAGTAGGCAAAACACAACACACATTACAAGGGCTGCCTTAATATCATCAGTCACTTTAATTTGATCAAGGCTTTCACCGAGAGTGGCTCTTGCGCAGAGTAGCCCCATCGATTTTTCATCAGTTGACTTTATCTTTATTGTTATTATTATTATTATTATTGTTATTATTGTTATTATAGTTTTTTTTTTTTTGACTACAGTTATTATGTACAGATCAGTTGTGAGTGGATGCCTTGGCAACACGGGGAACCTATTTATGGTAATACCTGTGTGCATCCATTGATTTTATTGGATAAATAATGATGCAAGAGCTACCACAGCTGTTCCCATGATGCATCTGTGAAAGATGCCCCCACTCTACAAAACCTGTGGTGAAAAAAACCTGTGAGGTTTCTAAATTTACAAGGTGCAATCACCATTAGGTTGTTATGTCACGCCACGTCATAGAGCGTCACAGGAGGGCATAATATTTTTCTCTTGTTCCTCTTGTTCTATTTTCCCCTCTCGCTGTGAAAATGATCCCTGTGGTTTGATGTAATGGACCCAACAACAGATATGGACATCGAGATCTACTGTAGAAAGGTTGGAAGGTTAATGCACATCAGAAAGGGGTAAATGGATCACCCAACAAGCGTGGGTGTGTTTGTGTTCAACTGTAAATGCAAAGCGTGTGTGCTACACACCCTTCACTACGATCCATCGTGCCTTTTTAACATGCACATGCCGTGGTCTCTGCCCCATGAATACGTGACGATATTTCTCAGTGTTTGTAACCATAACTTCTTTTCTTTGTAGAAATACCTAAAGATCTAAAGTGTGTTACTTTTGTGTCTGGCCCGGTGTGCAAGGGCACATAAGAGCCTACTTTCTCCTCCCACACCCTTCCCTCCTCACTTCTCCTTCTGAAATGTTTCTGTATGCGTGTGTGTGTGCGTGTGTGTGTGTGTGTGCGTGCGCGCGTGTGTGCGTGTGTATATGTGTGTCGTGTGGCTCTCTCTCTCTCACCTGCAGATGGAGGTAGTGAGCACCTTCAAGAGAAGTGGCTCCTTTCAGGGGGCTGTGCGCCGCCGGTCCTCTGTGCTCAGCCAACTCCATGATGTAACCAATATTTCTACCCCCACTCACGTAGTTCTCTCCACTGCCAATGCAAGCGCCTCTCCAGGGAGTGAGTCTCCACTCGTGCTTTATCCTACTGGTGTCACGCTCAGAACACAAGCATGTGAACACACACTCATACACACACACACTTTCATACTCACATATTTCCAACATATCAGCAACTAAACACATACTAAAACACTAAAGAGAATAAAACACCCACTATAATACATACTTACTCACCCTTAATGTTGCACACACTATATATATATATATATATATATATATATCACTATACTACACACACACACACACACATACACACACACACGTGCATTGGCATGTAAATAGAATCAGACACACAAAGAAGCACATGTGCATTGGCACCTGACAAATAAACAATATAAGCAACACACACATTTACTACTATACACACACATATGCACACACACACACACACACACACACACAAACACACTGGTCCATGGCATCATGCGTCCAGTGTCACCTGTTTTTGGGGGGAGGGGGTTGTTGGTCCTCAGTGGTTGTGTGTGCCTTTGTGACTGTGGCTCTCTGCAAGCTAGCCTGTGTGGTTTGCGACCGACCGTCCCAAAAGATGTGGTCTCATACTCCCTTCCTCCCCACCTTCTCCTTTGTCTGTGTGGCCTTGCTAGTCTGGTCCCTTGGTTTTGTTTTCCAACACTGTTTAGTAGTGGTTTGCTGTCTTGATGGTCTTGCATTTGGTTTTTATTTTCCCTGATGTTGTTTTAATTTGGACTGGATGTGCCAATTGAGCCATTCTCTCTCGCTGTGATTTGTTACATAGATTCAGATACAAAATTGTAAAAAATAATTAGATAAAAAATTGGTAGCGGTATCTTGACATGTGAGATTCACTGTTACAACATTTCCAAAAAGATGATAAGGAATGATTTCCTGGACAAGCCTGAGACCTGGCACAGGACTGTGCTGCAGTTTGAATGGAGGTCCTATGGCAGGCTTCAAACTGTGCAGGAAATCAATCGTTTGACTTTATTGTTTGATGAATGGTTTGATCTGCTACTATATTTGGGAATGTAGTATATTTGCAGGTGTTAAAACTTTAGGTTTGATATTTCTAATGGAGTAAAACACATAATTAGTACTCACAAAAAAACATAGACGACAAAATGGCAAACATTCTCCAGAATTTTGGCTGTGGTTGGAAAAACAGCCCCAGATTGAAAAGAGAGATGATGAAATATTGGCCAATCGCCTGCTTTCTCAGAGAGGGGGGAAAAATGTGGATCCTGCCAGATGAAAGCCTGTCAGATGAGGAATTAATGAGAGAACATGGCGCAACTTTGTTTTTGAAGAGGTCTCTGTTGTCAAGCGTGGTTGCCACAAAAAATAAAGGGAAGCACATTAAATGTAAATCAGATCCATCCATGCTCAGAAATATCTCGACAAATAATGGTTGTGGCTACAAATTTGTGAATCCTACACATGGGGGTAAACCTTCGAGTATAAGCCCTTAAGTGTTCTGCTGCTGTTGTTCTGAAAAGTTTCTTCCTCTTTCTCGTCTCCGCCTGTCTTATAAGTTCCCTCCTGATGAAATCAAAGCGAATGTTCTTTTTTTCTCTGTCATATGGTATTCTGAGTGTTAACAGGGAGCATTTTTTTCCTTAGTCCTGCAGTGTTTCTCTAACTTTTTCCTTTGCAGATTTCCCAGACGCTAGGTGTGTCCCTTCTCTGTCTCTGTACACGTTGATCTCACATGTATTATTTGTTATTCCATATTGCTGCCTCTCTCTCTCTCCCTCTCTTCCTCTCTCTCTCTCTCTTTTTCTACTTTAAAGGTCTCACAAGTACGCAAATATATTTGAGCTCAGACTCTAAAGTAATCACATGCTGACACAATAGGGACAAACTGCACATACTTGTTGTTTGTTCATTTATGGATGGATGGATGGATTTCTGTATTTATTTAGTGTCAGGTTCAGTTAGATATTAACACAAGACATAGTTGAAGAATATTTGTAGGCATTTTAGAGGCTATGCCATATATAGTCCCATCGTTGATAAGGAAATTATAATCTTTTGTACCAGTGTTTTCCCCTGTTTTAGTTATGTCTGGTCATCCATTTATATTTTCAGGTTGTCACAATTTCAGTTGAATGATTTTCAACACTAACCGTGTGACTGTCAGTTCCCTCACATATCATATATGTGTCAGCAGTCTCACCTCTTCTTTTGACGCCATGTATGCATGTGTGTGTGTGCGCGTGCGTGTGGGTGGGTGGGTGATTGGGTAGGAGAGTGTGTGTGTCTGTGCATGTGTGCGTGTTTGTGTGTGCATGTGTGAGAGTGAAGAAGTGAAGAAGTGTACCAGCCAAATGCCAGCCATTGTGTAAATGAGTTCTTTGTGCTTTTAACTCTGTGAACCCTCCACCTGTCTGTCTGGCACTCTTGTCTCATTCTCATTCTTTTCACCATTGTAGAGTAGATGGGAAAATGAACCTCCAATATTCACACACTGGACATGAGATGGACAGCACAGCAACAGATCAAACTGTACACTTTGTTTAAGTAGACAAACCTGGGTGCTGTTTTTGAATGAATATTTTCCACAGACATTCCAGAACACTCAATAATCAAATTCTCGAAGACTCTAGACCCTGTGCAGACTAAACCATGTCCACCACTGTAGTGTGTTTCATTCTGTAGTCAGCTGGTGTGTTCTATAGTAGTAGTTTTCTACCGCCTCCTTGGTAGAAATTTGCTGATGTGGAGGAATGCATGTGTTTTGGACAGCAATATGTCTGATTAGTGATTTTCCCCACAACATCCAGGAACACTGTATCTGCCATCCTTAGGGCTGTCTTGTACATTGCATTTACAGCCACTGTGTGTAAGCTACCAGATCTATGGATCGAGTTTGTTTTCATTTTACATGCTTATGTGTAGGGGTTTGAAAAAGCATGCTCGTGTGCCTTTTAAATTGTAAAGATGCACACAAGATTGATGACCCTCCTGCCTATTTGGCAGTGTATCTCTTAGCAGTGCTCAACACCATCACTCCATTTGCAGAAATATTTACCTTATATGGAGGTAGTTTTATTAGCAAATGCCAGAGCATGTAATTGTTTATATGTGTGGTGTGTCTTGCGTGTGTATGTGTGCGTGAGAGTGCAAGTGTGTGTGTGGGAGCTTCAGGAGGCAGAGAAAATAGTTATCTAACATTGCATCTCCTGTGCTCTTGATTGCTGACATCTGCTCTCGGCAGTAGGTGCTTGTCAGTCATTTGCATTCTGTTTTTCTCTCAGATTTCAGCTGGCTTTTCAGTGTGATTGTTTGATGACTTGGTTTCATCAGATGAAATTTCTATGTTGTTAGTAGATTGTTAGAATTGCATTCTTTAAAAATAATGATAATAATATTTACAATTTTTACAATTTATAATATTTTTTTCTGATAAATTACAATAAATTACTGTGAGTACTATCCAAGTCCAAACCATTAAAGCCATCTAGTTTACATGAAGGGCTCTTTAATCTATCAGTTCATTGCTTGAGGTTTTGCCTATTGAGCACCTGAGGTTCATCTGAGTTTGATCTGAGACTTGGAGTTTAAAGACAGATCAGGAAAACAGGGGAAGTGATGAACTAAACAGGATGTGAGGTCATCAGCGTTAATGTTTACTTTTCCATCATAGCTTCTCTAACCACTACCTCCCCCTCTCCTCCTGCTTCTTCTCTTCCTCTCCCTCTCCCTTCTTTTTTGGCTTCTCTTCTTTGCTTTCTTGATCATTTTCTTTGCCCAACGCACTTGGGAAGGTCTATTGAGTAAAGCATTTCTTTTTTTATTTGTTTTATTTTTGGTTTGTTTTAACAATGAAGTTTTTCCATCAAGCTTTCCTTTTGAAGGGCGGCGTGGGGACACAGTGGACATTGATCTGGCGTGCTAGAACCCAGAGCTAAAGGGGAATAAAACAGCAGCCGATTCTTAACATTCCTCATCATGTTCCATCTCAAAATAAATGTGGGCGTTATACTCGAAAGTTTACCCGTATCAATGCAAACACAGGAGAAAAAAAAAATGAAAACAAACAACGCCAACGAAAGAAAGTGTTTTCAAATCTTTCAGATTTGCATGAAGTCTTTTTCTTGCTGACAAACAGGCTCTTTGGAAAAACAGATAAGCACTTAACCAATGCTTGACCGTTCCTTCCTTCCTGTTTGTTTGTTTGTGTTTTGAATTTCTTTCTGTCTCTTTCTGTTAATTTAGCTTCTTTTTCCTTTGCTGTGTCAATCTGAAATGGGGGTATTGGCCTAGGAGGGAGAGGTTGGGGGGAGGGATGGTATTTATTTGGGAGGGGATTTACAGGGAAGAGGTGACTGCACTTACCTTACCACGGCAAAGGAATGTGCTAATGAATGTCGTCACACATGAGCAAATACACTCAGATGCACGCGTGTGTGTGTGTGTGTGTGTGTGTGTGTGTGTGTGTGTGCGTGTGCGTGCGTGCGTGTGTATGTATGGTTTGTGTGTGCGCCGTATGTTTGTTCCTGCTTTGGTCTGATTCGTCCTTTCAGCATGAGCCTGGCTGGGTGCCATTGTGCATCTATTTATTAGTTTATTTATTTATTTTCCTATTTGTTTGTCTAAAACAGAGACGAGGCAGCTGCACAGGAATGGGGAAATTAAAACATGCACATTCACACACACCCTCACAACCCACAGACTCTTGTTTCCTGATCATGTTTTTTGGCATCCCTCTCTTCTCCTCATTAGCTGGCCTGAGAGCTTGACAACCTGCTCTTCTTCTACTCCATTTGCACTTGTCTGCTCTGCTGCATGTCCAGTGATGCTCGTGCTGCCTCCTCATTCACTCACTCACTCTCACTCACTCACTCACTCACTCACTCAATCAATCCTCATTCACACACTCACAATGAACACTCACTCACTCACTCTCCATGTATACTCCCTTACTTACAATGCACACGCACTCATTCATTCACTTATTGGCAACTAAACACACACACACACACACACACACACACACACACACACACACACACACACACACACACACACACACACACACACTCACACTGGCTTGTGAATCATTCACACACAAACTACATGCCATTGCAGAGTAATCCACATTTGCTATTCATGTATAAGTTAGAATTAAATTCTTCATAAATATATTAGCTGCAGAATGATTGCCAGCGGTCTACACTGATTAGTTCAAATAACTTGTGCCTCAAAGCTTACCTAACTGCACTGCCTCAAAGCTAAACATTCCACTGTTCAGTGAAGCCCCAGAGTGCCCTAATGTTATTAACCTTTGCTTGCACACCCATGTGTAATACCATTTCCCAACTGTTAATCCAGATAATGCATTGCAGCACGGACTTGCTTATTGAGCATGGAACTGTTTGCATGGTTCACAGAGCTGTCATCTGCTGTCGCATAGACAAATGGATTGTTATTAAAACTCGCCTATGAAGAGACACCATATAGACAGTTGAACACAAAGAGAGATGATATGCATCGTTTTAGAATTGTCTAGAAGGATTTAAATCCAACTCTACAGATTTTGCTAACTCAAAGTGTTTGATAATTCAATGGTGATGCATGCTGTCATTTGATTTCAACCACATGTTCACATCATGACTGGAATCCCATTGTTCCATGTTGCTCATATGCCATGATACTCTCAGCAAACATTAAAAATCACCAAGGCCACTGGGGCTTCAGGCCTTGTTCCCAATCCGTCAGGAGGTGCAGTGCCATACCCCTTTTTCCCCGTAGGATTTATGTGCTCCCTCTCCCCCATCCCTCTGAACCCCCATTCAGAGGACCCTTAGTCTTGATCTGTCAGCCTGCCTCTTGCCTCTTGCCTCTCTTTTATTTCCATCTAACTGTGTCTGCTCAGCATTCCATTGCAGATTCTAACACACTCGTATTTTTTTTTTGTTTTTCTTCTTCGTTGACCTGTACTCTGCCAGAGAGCAGCCGACTCCAGAATGCATCTGGCCCAGATCTGGCTCTGATCTGGATCTGGCAGACTTGGCCCAACCAATCAGAGCCAGATCAGTGAGACAGGCTGCTGTGGTCAGGGCTATGTGTGTACCAAAGCAACATGCTCCAAACAGCAGTATGCTTTCTTAGTAGTTTGGGCTGCTAGTCAATGTCATCTGGTCACTATACACACATAGTTAGCATTCCGTTTGTATTGGCTTCTACCTCTGTGCTTAAAGTGTGTCTCTGTCTGTCCAAGGCTTGGTGTCTTTTGTTTCACCTAACACGAATGTCCATTGTCTTGTTGATTGTGAGTGAAAATTGTGAACTGACAGTTTGAGATCATTTTTGACGTTTGAATTTTTCATTTCTTCTGGTTTGGTTTCTTTTTTTGTCATCTCTCTTCTTTTAAAATAAAAAAACTCTTGAGATCAGGTTGTGACACACTTTCATTTTAGGTTCACACATAAATCTTTGATCATCTCAGACACCAGAACTTCAAACGCTTACAATATCCATTTCCTCACAATTCCTGGAAGCAGTCAAAAAATATTATTTTTTTCACCAAAGATAACACATTAATAATCCATATCAACAAAACATAAGTAGACCAGAAATGATCCCATATTAAATATCATATATTTTATAGCAACCTGATCTTGAGTTGTGTTTGCACTCTTGAGGCATGCACCAAACAGATGGAGTTGTGTGTCCCAATGCTTTCTCCACACTGTTACTGACTCTCTGCTTTTATTCCCCTCCTGACTTTCCCTCCACCCAAAATCTACCCTCTTTTATTTCTCTTTTTTTTCTCAATGTCTTCCGTTCCTCCACCCCACCCTACCACGTTCTTTGCTATCTGTCTATCTCACTCTATCACTCTATTTCTTTCCCGCTCTCCCTCTATAATTCTCTGCAATCCTTTGGGGTTTTTTTGTTCATTCTCTCTCTCACTGTCTTACTCTCTCTATCTCGCTCTCTCTCTTTCTTTCTCTCTCCTCTCTTCCTCTTCCTCTTCCTCCCTCTCGGCCACCTCGCTTTCTCTTCTTTGCTCTTCCTCTCATCCCTTGCTTCCACTCTTTTCTGGCACTCCCCACATCTTTAGATGCGGGTGGTGAAAGCGTTCCGTAGCTCCTTGTATGAAGGCATCGAAAAACCCGAATCCAGGAACTCCATCCACAACTTCATGGCCCACCCCGAGTTTCTCATCAATGACTTCATCCACAACATCCCACTGATTGACGACACCGACCTCGAGGAGACTGAGTCCGACTTCTCCAAGCACAACCACCACCTGCACTACCAACAGCAGTACACCAACGTCCACCCAGCCCTGCGCAAGCCCCCGCCACCACCCCCCCAGCCCCCGCAGCGCTCCCGACCCAGACCCTACCGTCAGTATAGCCTGCCCGTCACCCCCAACCACAACAACAACGCCATCGAGCGCGGGCGCTGGGTTAACCCATCAGACCCCCCTAACCATCACTGGACCTCCACAACCCGACAGCAGGGCTGCCCCCTTCTCAGTCTGGAGACTTCACTATGACTGCCACCCCTCCACTCTGGGTGACTCATGTGAAAAAAAAAGAATCAATCTATTTAAAAGTATTTAAAGATAAACGAACAAACAAAAAGACTTCTGAGGACCACAGGTGTGTAGAGGAGACAGACCACAGAGGAGAGGAGGCACAGGTGACGGGGGAAAGGGTCCCATCAGATACGGGTCGGGTTGGAGTCGGGTTGGTGCTTCACTTCCTTACATGCACACATTCATACATCCAACTGCCCACATGCCCACCCACCCATGCATAGTCACAGTGGACCCAATCTTGTGACGAGTCTCTGTTGGCGTCCTGTGCTACTGTTCGCTCTCCAGTCGTCTGCAAACCCCCCCATGCCCATACCTCTGCCTCCCCCTCTCATCTGCTGAGGCAGACCTCCACTGATTTCTAAATACTTGTTCTGGCGAGGGAACTGCCCACAGGGCCTCTTGGTGAACTGAAGAGGGAGTGCGTGTAGGCCGCAGCCCTGTGAAGGAGTGTTTCAGCCAGAGCTAGTCGGTAAACTGTGATCTCCCAGGACAACAACAACAGGTTCCAGGGAGGCAAAATAATGGGGAGGAGGGGGTCTACTCATTCCACCTTTATCTGACCTGAGTTAGTAGTGTTATATTGTCACTTGCATTAGCTTTCAAACACCTTCATCTTCAAGACTCTTATTTATTTATTTATTTATTTATTTATTTATTTATTAAATAGGGTATAACACATTCTTTATGGATTAGCTTTAATACTGATTTGTTTATTTTTCCATTTCATAAGTTGTTTGCTCAAAAAACCAACTTTTTTATTTTCATTATCACTTTGTCTATCTTTTCTCTCTCTCTCTCTCTCTCTCTATGTGTGTGTGTGTGTGTATGTGTTGTGTCTGTCCTGAAAACAGAAAAAATATTTAACAAAAAATACTAACAAAACAATGATACAATACATTGAAAATCCTAATCGTTAATAAATTATAATGCGTCTGCTAAGAAAACATAAAAGAAGAAAAATTAACAAAAAGGTAATGACACCACCATACCATAATCCAGTAAGAAAGGTAAACAGACAGAACCATGCTTTTTGTTTTGGAAACAAAATCTGTTTCTGCATACCTATAGCTGATTAAGGCTTGGAAAGAATTGGCACATGCATTCCAATAATGTCTTTCATTTTGATTGAGACAATCCTTGAACAAATACGATTCTCATTCTTTCAGCTCTTTTGTTTGTTTGATTTGAATTATTTAAGTTCTTGATCAACACGTTGCTCAAGAGCTCAACATCAGGGCTAGCCCCTTATCTTGAACATTATTAATCAGAGTCAAAAAAGGAAGAGAATGAAAGGTGGATGAAGGCTTTGTTTTCTTATCTGTAGGTCTAAGCCGCATGGCTAGATGCTGTAGAGTGGAAAGGGTACAACAGAAGCAGCATGGGATAATCACTGAGTGAATCAATGGCCTCGTTGTACATGTTCACTGTGGCTCACTCCATGAATGCCTCGGTACCGATGGATGAGTTTGGAGTGTTTTCTGAACAAAAAAGATGCATTGACCCTTTAAACATTGACACTGAGATTCATCTACTATGTGAATATACTTTAGCAGACCCTTTAATTACATGTCTCATACCGTCATTCATGGGCTCATGAAGTAATGTAAAAAATAATATATATATATATTATATATTTATTAAAATATGAAATGTCTCAAGCTGTTTTGTCATACATATCTTATAAAAGATATGAGCTATGTCCTCTCACTTGTTAGACATGACAATGTGTCGTTTCTGCACATCATGACAAACAGTCCGTACATAACATCATTGTGGCCACCAGAGGAAAATTTGAGAAAACATCACTGTTTGTTTTTGTTGTTGTTGTTAATTACTTTAATTTCTCTTTGATTGCATCTATTTGCACCAAACTGTGCATCATAATTCATAATCATTCCACCCATATCATGACATGCTAAAACATTCCATTGATCAAAAGTACCACATAAGGGACAACTTCCAACCATATCTGACTACTCTCTGGGTTGGTACTATTCAGATCATAATGCTTTTGTCAATGCATTGCAATGCAATACAATCACGTAAAGAAGGATACAGGCACTTATGCAACAGACTGCCCTGTCCACAGATATGTGAAATAGGCATGATGACTTGTACATAGGGCTCTCAGAAATCCTTTATCTGTATAGAATTATTTTCTAGAAGGCCCAATTTGTCGGAAAAAACTGGATATAAATTCGAAAGACGACATTACAAGTGTGATCGCAGCCGTGTCAATATTGCATCGGTTTGATTGATCCTGTGCAGAGCATGTGTTGATATCATGGTGTGTGCCTCACCGTCGTCATTCTTTTTACTTCACCTTCGTCTTTTGGTGGTTACGATTTCACTCACTTAATGTATCCTGTGAGCAGAAGATGGATGTATTGCTCCGTTCTCTCTCTCTCTGCAGCACGCATGTTTGTGTGTGCTGAATTTAATGTGTGTTGTTGAATGCAAGTGTTCTGTCTTATATGGATTCAGAAGCTGACAAGGAGCAGCGCTCCTCATGGGTACGCAGGGTCCATCCTTCTGATTCTTATTTTGTTTATCTTAATTTTACTTAAATCGTTCCAATTCCCACATTTTGTGGAGACAAAAAATGAGCTGTAGGGTGATACTACAACAGTCCTATTACATCTTCACATTCCTTATAGGCACATTCCTTAAATATATATATATATATATATATATATATATATATATATATATCATAACTAAAACCTTGATGTAGTTCATTATCATTCCCTTTGTGTGTTTTGCCTTTAATGGAGTCTCACATGGTCCTGACAGTGCCAGGGGAGTCTGACAGGCAGTCAGAGCGTTGGCAGGTCTGAGGACAGGTGACCTCACCTGAAAGGTTAAAAACATACTCCAGTGTGCACATCAGCACAAAGGAGAAAAATTCACTGCACTGAAACAGTCGGCTACACTTGTAGCTGAGAAAACTTCATTTGTTTTGATCCAAATTCATACACAAATAAATGGGCGTCTGTCCTGAAAATATTACAAGACTTGGTGACTGGCAAGTGTATTCTGCTGCTCATTCTGTAACCACATTATGTCCAGACTGTACTGAATTTGATCATATTGCCTGGAACTGGTATACTTTCTCTGCCATCACCAGATTCCATTTTAGAACTCTACTGACTAAAAAAAAATGATGAATCCAAAAAGTCTGTCTGCCTTTTTTTGTTTTGTTCCATTCTGTTGAAGTTGGAAAGTCACCTGAGGTGAAGCAGAAAAAAAGACACAAAATGTGAAAAGAGTATATAATATATTTAATATAAAAAGTTATAAATTATTGTACAACTGCACCACCGCTGTACATTTTGCCAAAATGTGCATATGTGCATCTTTTCTTTACTTTTTAGGACACATGGTCGTTTATCATGTTTTTTCTTTCTTTTTCCTTCTCTGATGCTTTTTGTAAAGAATTACAATTGAACAGCTTGTACATTATTATTATTATTATTATTACTATTATTATTATTATTATTATTGATTCTTCCCACAATGCTCTTTCTACTGATGAAATAACATAGACAATTGCACATCCTCCTGAGCATACTCTTCTGCGCTACAAAGAAAAAAAAAAGACAAAAAAAATCAGACTATAAAATATATTAACTACCTGCCTGTTACTTAAGAGAAAAAAATATATCTATATATGATGAAAGAACACACCTGTATACTGTAGACCAAACTGTATGGAACTCTAAGAATTTACTGGGAAAATAAGTCAACACTTTTTGTCTGTATAAAAAAAAAAATCAAAGTATTCTACAATAATAACTTTGACCAGTGTCTGTGGTTGTGTCTTATTGTCTGACTGGACTTCCACCTTTTATTGCATGTCTAACAGTTTGTATGGTCAAGTCTTTTTTTATCACTTAGTGATCATCTACTGTTTGTTTATTTCAGTCCTTGGTTCTTATAATGTTATAAGTATAACTGTATAACTATCCTTTAAAAGCACGCAAAAGGAACACACAAATTGTATTCATAAACTGCATTCATGGTCATCATCCATCAAGCTTGAATATGTGCAACTTTCTTCTCAAGGGAGTTTCTGACATGTCCAGGAATATGCAGTATTCATGATTTGCAGCCATATATAACAGCATACATGATCAATTATATGAGATTAAGTAGCTGATCTAAATGTATCGAGCAGCCATATGATGGGTTTGATAGAAAGCCTGCATATTTATGTGTGACCCATTAGAGTGCAGTCGAGTTGTTGAGTCAGAATAGGCTTGTGAGAGACACAAATCAACTTCAAGATGTGATAGAGGAGATGCCTTTATTCTTTAATCTCATGTGCTACATTTTGGCTTTGTTAACCTAAACTTTGTCCGCAGGGTTAAAATGTCCAGCGGACCCATAGTAGCGTAACGTTATGTTGTTTCATAGTAAATATTAGATGAATTTTATTATTCATGTAATATTTGAATATTATATGTGTATTATATGAATATAATATTTAAGCTAACTAAGTCGTTCAACATGACCCATTTTACTTCAGACACTTCATTCTTGTGCTTAGAACCTGGCAATGACATACTGTTACAAATGAAGTTGAAAATTAACTGGGCACAATATGAACTGGCTCGACTGGGGAGTTTCCCAGGAACTACAGATATTCCCTGGCATACACATGCCTGGAAGTACAAAGGTGAACATGCTGTCCAGTAGAATATTCACTTCAGTCATGCTGGACCATTATACAGATTTCAAGTGTATCTGCTTTAACCCAAGTGTATATTTACTATGAGACCCAGTTATCCTCCAAATACTTGTGTACTTCGGACACAAAAGGAAGTCATTGTCCAGGATCCTACTGAAGCTAGATGACAAGGTCTCCTCTGCAAAGAGGATGCAAGAGATCAGGCAAACAAGTCTGTGTCCCTGTGCCGATAAAAAGCAGTGCGTATTTCAACATTAGGTATAGTGATGCTTTTAATCAACCTACTGTTAACTGTTGGACATGAACACATTTAAATGGCCTAATGCTATGTAGGACCAACAAATCCTTAAAATTGGCCCCTTAAAAGCCCTTCACATAGGCCTGAAACTACTGTTAATGGTTCATGATGTCACCTCGATTTCAGATGTTGGAACTGAAAACGCAAACTGACGAGCACAAGGTTGGTGAAAAGACACACTGGCCTAAGTCAGGGTGTCAAATAGTAACCTAGTTTGTAGAGCCCTTTCCAATTTTACACTCCAACGCCAAAGGTGGCGGCAGAGCATCTTAGTTGGGTTTTCTGAAAACTGTGAAGAAGATGCAAAAGCCTGCAGTTTCTGGGCTGCTGACATGGCGGGTGGTTCAAAACAACAGCATTTAGGGAAGCTGTCGCAAGAGATTTATAATACTTTACAGGTAAACGTTAAACGATTTTCTGTCACCATAAACTGCTGTATGACATCCACCGAAATTATATGTTTGTTATAGACTATTGACGTTAGCACAATATGTCAATGTTTTCTTCGACGTTAGCTTGTTAGCGCCACCCCGATGTAGTTATTTAGTGTCTTAGCAGATATTTTTTGCGAGCTATTTCTATTTTAAGTTTTGTAATAAACATTTCCTAAAACGATATAGTTCAGAATATGAACGTGCACTTAATCTCATGTGCTACATTTTGGCTAACAGCTTTGTTAACCTAAACTTTGTCCGCAGGGTTAAAATGTCCAGCGGACCCATAGTAGCCTAACGTTACGTTGTTTCATAGTAAATATTAGATGAATTATATTATTCATAAAATATTTGAATATTATATGTGTATTATATAAATATAGTATTTAAGCTAACTAAGTCGTTCAACATGACCCATTTTACTTCAGACACTTGGGTGCCCTCCGGTTGAAGGCCTCTGTCTGAGGGAAGCAGAGAGCATTCAAGAACTTCTGTGCAGTCCATCTATTCATCGCACAGACATTTTAAAATGGATATGTGTCAGGTATGTCATTTAAGGCATTTTCTCTTATTCCCTAGATTATAGCAGAGATAGTTTGATAAAGTGAAACAACATCCTCCCTCCAGTGTTGTGCATGATGAACTATCAAAGAACCAGTTCATTGAACATGTTCATTCTTCCATAAACTGTGATCTGAACTGGAATTTAAACTAGTTCAGATTTTTGGGAGATATAGGTCCAGATATAATTGTCAGGCACAGACAGACGGGGGCAGATATATACATCACAAGGAATTTATTCAACAAACGCACAGAGTCTTAACAAAAGTCACGTCCGCTACTTATAGCGGAGGAGAGCAAAACTACTAAGCAAAATCAAACAAACAAGGTTAACTAAAGTCACGTCCGTTACTCTAACGGTGACTAAGTACAAGCTCAAGTTGACTAAGAAACAAACACACAGGAGAAAAGGTGGCGAACACAACAGTACAGATTAGACTACACAGAACGACAGCGAATCACAATAGCGATTGGGGAGTCTGAGGCTCACGGGGCGAATGACACAGGAGAATGCGGGAGACGGAGGAAACACAACTGACACGCAGGAAGTCTGAGGGAACATAGACGAGGCCAGACACCAGGTGAAGCAGAGGGGAAGCTTAAGTAAGGTGGAGACCAGGTGACACCAATTAAAACTCAGGTGAAGGTGATCGTGCATGAGGAGGTGAATGCAAACGGGGAGACGAGCTGTGAGTCTGTGGAGTTGAGTGAGGGGGCGTGGCCGTGACCAGGTCCGATGCAGACCTGACAATAATCTTGGTGGTAATGCGGTCATTGTAGTTGTGATATTATCTACAAACAGGTGGAAATGGTAGTGATAGGCAGCTGATTATTGGAAGAGGGCTTACTTGAAAAGATAAGCACAGAAACACCCACTCTCTGTTCTTCATTTTTTGTAAAATAAAAATAAACGAACTGAATGTGAATTAGTTCTCAGATTATTTGTTTTTTTTCTGTGAGAGCTGAACTTTGAACTAGTTTATGTGAAGTGTGAACACTGAACTGGACAATTCTTAAAAAAAAAAAAAAAAAACAAGTCCATTCAGGTGCCATAACAAATTCCTACTCCTGTGAAAACCACCCCATCACCCAATACCCAAGCCTTAGGACCATTATAGTACAGAAGTTGAAATGCTAACACATTTGGAAAATCAGTAACTTCTTAAAATGTTGAAAAGTGATTCTTTTTGACATCTCTCTTTCAAGCATTTGTCCACAGTTGAGTGCAAAGTTCGATGTGCTAAAGAAAAAGGAACGAAAGACTGATGATGACATCAACAATGGTAAGTCAACCAAGCTGGGTGGGTTATTGCCACTTTAACTCCCAAAAGCGTGTTTGTCTTTTTGTTTAAACAGGAATAAAGTCAATATTTGTGACAGATTGTCTAATAATGTGTTATCTTTTGTGTAGTACTCCTTCAGTTTGGCTATGAATTGATGCTGTGTGATCTCAACGATCTGAATTTAATTAAGGTAAAAAGCAGTCAAAGACCCTCTGCCCTACAAACACAGCTCATAATTGTTAATTATTTTGAAAATGAATTAGTCATGTTAAATACCCATGCTGTCATGAATTTACAGAAGCACTTTGAGCATGCAGTATACAGGGGGAAAGGTACTACTAAGAAGTCTCTAGTCATAGGACTGGACAGTAACTTTTTGCTTAAGGTTTAGTCTACAAACTTTGCAACTTTTCTTTTTTTTTTTTATTCATGCCCATTTAGGCATTCAGTGAGTTGTTTTAAATATAATATATAATTTATATATAATAAAAAAATAATTTATATATAATTGGCTTTGCTCATACTATCTCACCTCTGTAGAACTCTTGATTTTTTTTTTTTTTCCACTCTGCAGGGTGTTGCTCCTCCACTGCGTCAGCTTCGTTTCCTAGAGCGACTCCTAAGTCTTATATCTGGTCCTATATCCAATAACAGCAGTGTTATCTGTCCAGACAACAGTGCTGCCTCTTTTGATGGGTATGTACTGGTAAAGCTTGGTAGGGCTCCTTTTTGAGTGCAATACCCAGGCCTGTTAAGTTAAGTAAAGTATTAAAGTAATGTGAGCGGTTCCATGTTATTACTTGTGTATAGTGTTTTACTTGCATTTGCAGCTTGTAGATGTTATGTATTCATTCTTTTACTATTTTAGGCCAGCCATTTTTTGCCTCAGTATTTTCTGTGTTCTGTTTGTCCAAATTTCAGGTTGTTTCATATACAGTATCTCACCAAAGTGAGTACACCCCTCACATTTTTCCAAATATTCTGTCATACCTTTCATACAACTTCAAGGAGTCATGTACTGCTCTTATAGCAGTATTGTACTGCTCTACTGCTAGAGTCATGTACTGCTCTTATAGATTTATTGTCCTCTGGAAGTAACTTTACATACAACCATGAATGTCTAAACAGCTGGCAACAAAAAAAAGAGTATACCTTACAGCAATCCTATCCAAATTGAGCTACACAGGTTGCTACTGGAATCATCAGGACAGTTAGCAGAGGACAATTAACCTATACTGCTATACAAACCGTACAATGACTCCTTTAAGTTGTATCAAAGTTTCATTTCTATAGTGTTATCCCATTAAAAGATATGACAGAATATTTGCATAAATGTGAAGGGTGTACCCAATTTTGGGAGATACTGTAACAGGCTATTGTTAAAGCTGCTATGTGCAACTCTAATGGAATGCTTTTGGTGTTGATTTGTCCTTAACGCAACTTTGCGAGGAGCTAAGGTATTGCTTCCCGCACGACTCTGATCCTGGGTTTTCTGACGAAAGTATTAACTGTGTTCATGCCTGTCATATGCTTGTTTTTGTCTTGTGCTCAGGGCTGCTTTGGGTGGTGAGCCCAAGGCCCTGAGGAGGAGTGACAGACTGCTGAGGGAGCTCATGTCCCAGTCCCTCCTGCTCCAGGAGCTGCAGAGCTCCAGCCTCAGCCCCCTTCCCTCCAGTGTCAGGTGCCTGATGGCCACCTCTGCAAAGACCTCCTCTGCAGGGTGAGTACACACAAAGTCTTTCTAAGGCCGCCATCTTGGACATAGCTCCGGCTCGGCATGTTGTACTGACTTAAAAAGTGCATTGTGCAAATCCTTGTTTAAGTCTGAATTGAACAATGTCAAAATGTCAACCCATAGATTGCTCAAATAAAGCTAAAAAGACATTATTTAAAACACCAACTTGCTCACTACGCTTGCGCCAACATTCGCAGCATGGCTATCACCATGGTGACGGAGATAGTAAACAAAAGATCAGTCATACCACATCCAGCAGTACTTTCACTGCAGGGCATCTTTGCACTGCGGACATAGATCAAACAAAGAAAACAGAGAACGTGTACCCAAAAAAGAGAAGGGAGGTGGGGAGATGAAAGGAAGTGTTTGTGGATTGAGATGCCAATAGAGAAGTAGTGTTTGCATACAGAGTAGGGTTGAAACTAAAGACTGCTGAAGGATTTTGCTGATATACATCACAGGGGACCCAGTCATGAAGAGGTTGTTCAATCAACATGTAGATTTATTCAGCTGTACGCTGGAGAGAGGCAGTTTACAAGAAGATATAGAAGGCTCTGTAGAGTATCTTTGACTACCCTGAGAATAAGCTGAAAAACCAAAGGGATCATTACATCATCACCAGCATCACCTATTCCTATCATGCTAACATATTTCGCACTTTTCATTGGAAGCTGAATTAGAAGATATTAAAATGACCCTAATTCATGGTGTGTCTTTAGAGGGACATTCAGTCAGTTGTGAAATCATTGCATGATGGTTTAAACAGAATTCATACCTGGGAAATAAAAGTGACCATAATAGAGATATTGGACAGAGAACAGAAACTTGCGACAGCATAAATATA
The DNA here is from genome assembly GCA_015244755.2 of Tenualosa ilisha. Classification (NCBI taxonomy): domain Eukaryota; kingdom Metazoa; phylum Chordata; class Actinopteri; order Clupeiformes; family Clupeidae; genus Tenualosa; species Tenualosa ilisha. The sequence continues at coordinate 71,108 of PYXC01000315.1, forward strand.
CAAACTTGCGGCAGCATATATTTGGGTTTTACAAGTCCATTTTGCTGTGCACTCGCTCTCTTTTTTTTACTGTTGATCTGTGATCCTACCTAATTAAAATACTTAAAAAAAAGTTTTTTTCTGCCATTTCGGAAAATAAAGAAAACATAAATATTTTAATTGTTTTAACTGGAATTAACATGTTTAATAGAAATATTGTGTGAAATGTGGAATGTCTCTATTTTGTCATGAAGGAGAAAGCAGCAATTTGTCCCTAAGAAAGTCAGTGAGGCTGAGCTGAAGGATGCCACAGATCAGCTCCAGTCCCTTAGGAACACTTTGGAGGAGCTTCAAAGTGAGGTTAGTCATCATGTAACACTAAGATTCTGACTCCCCAAAAGCTTCTTGGTGACAAGTCAAAATAGATCATGTTCAAAAGAGGAGAAGATATTCAGAAGTTCAGAAGATTCTTCAATATCTTCAATATGTAATTCTTGTCAATTTCTTGTGACTGGTGCTGGGTGGGGAAATAAGTGATCTCAGTTTTGTTAATTGTGAAGAACTCAAAATTGTTGGTGACTTACTTCAGGCCCTGCTTGTGGGTTTTTTTTTTTTTTTTGACGCTCTGCTCACACCATCTGTCTCCCACTTCTTAGTGACCTTGTTTTCCTGTTCTGTTGTACTCATCTGTTTGTCTTTATGGTGCCTCCCCATCACTCCGCACCTGATCGTCATCATCGTCATAACCATCATTCCAGTGTGAGTTCCTGGAATCTGATGTGTCAATCGCCAGCTCCCCTCAGCGGAATGCTCTGTCTCCAAGCACACTGCGTGTGGCCGCCTCAGATCTACAGCAGCTCATGTCCACGTTTGGCCACATCTACTACGATTTCAAGGGCTACTGTGAGAAGCCCCCCTCAAAGCCACCCCTTAACACAGACACCTTTCAGAAAGTGCATCAGCTTTTACAGGCCAGTGACATGGTAAGGCTTATTTCTGTATCAGTATATCAATATACTTTGCACATTTTTATCTGTAGATGCTCTATCCATAGTGACTAGTATGGCACAGACCAAGTAATTTGACCAAAGACTTTGTTGGTTGACTTAATGCATGTTATCGTAATACCAAGAAGGCCTTTAGAGGCTTTAACAAATAGAGTTGCGTTTAACGCCTGTCTACTTTCACTATAACTGTAACAGAATGATGGTCACTTTTGATGCTACAGATGACGGGTGATTCAAATGGGCAACGATATTAAAATCAGGAACAGAGTTTATTTAAAATGATGTGCGTCAAAGGAGAGAGAGCATACTTCACATAAAGACCCACCAGATGCTCTGACTAGAGAAGGGATGATCTGGCTTTCAGTATCCTCCCAGGTTGACAGGAGTTGGTTTTGGTACTCTCAGTGGACTTGGACCACACTGAGTCAAAATAATAGGACATCTATTTTGATTTTAGTACTCTTAACTGTTTTCATCATTGTCGAAACCGCTCAAACAGTGGTCCTTAATGATATTTATGGTACTTCATACTTCATATGGTACTTCAATTGGCGTAATTGACATAGTTTTCCATAGTGAAAGTATAGTTTTTACCTTTATTATTACTGCCCTTGATTTGGTAACACTTTCGAACCCACCATTCTTAAAGCCCATTAATAAGGGGTTATAATTCATAGTCTTATAACTAATGTTATTAATGTTAATAACTGTCTATACAATCACATGACTGTACTCATGAGGCATTATAATCTTGTAAGCCTTTACAACTTTAAGTGTAATTATAAAACCTCAATTTGTTAATTGTCCTTTTATATGCCCAAATAATTACTCTTGCCAAATAATGAAGAGTTACAAGTGCTCACTGCAAACTCTAAGTAAAGTGGAAAGGACACATAATTACTCATCAGCAAGGCACCATTAGACAGTAAGAAAAGTGATGTTTTCTTCGTATCAAAAGGCCAAAGAAGCTTTATATTGCTTTTTGACACTTCAAGTTGAAAAGGCTTATATAATAACATTATAATGCCTTACAAGTATAGTCATGAGAATGAATAAACAGTTATGAATACTAATGTCTTTAGTTGTAAGGCTTTATGAATGCATTTATAATTTAGTGTTACCCAATGATCATTCTCAGTGTTAACAGGCCTTTTGGTCTTCTCTTTCTCACTGACTCTCTCAGGAACTTAAGGCATATGAGCAGTTGTCAGACACGTCATCTTCCATGACTGATGCCTTAACAGACCTGCAGACAGAAAAACGCTTTTACACCAGTGGGGAAATGCAGAGCCTGAGTGAGTAGACATTAATTACAGCATATGTATACATGTATATGTACTACTGAATTTATGGTATGCAAACTGCCAAGTTAACTGTAGTCTTACTATAGGTTGTTTTGGATAAGCTATAAATGAATAAGTCTAGATGTGTATGTGTTGTCAGATGATGAGATAGAAGGACACTTGCATTTCGTAGGTCTGTTCCAACTGGACAGTCTCTTAAAAATACTCATTCGACCATTACCATACTTGTGGAAATGTGCAAAATTAAAAAATCACACAGTGGGAGTGTTTCAGATATTCTTTGTGCTGTATCACTGTACTGCTACCACTGGACACTTACTGATTTGTTTAACATTTTTCAGCCACCATGTTGGAATCACTGAAGAAGAAGTACTTCAGCTTCCTCTCCAACCATCATAAGGAAGTAGAATAATCTACTGATCTTGCATCTAATAGAAGCAATGTTTTTTGTTGTTGGTGGTGTGTGTGTGTGTGTGTTTAATTATGCATGTTTCTAATAATTCATAGCCTATGTGTATAATTAATTATTGGATGTTGATATAAAAGGGTCTTTTTTAATATGTTCACTAATAAAATGTCTACATTCTGTTCATAATTTCATTTTGAATATATTATTTAGGCAAAGATGTGTTTTGTAGATCAAACCAAGACATGAGCTTTTTTTTATTGTTAATTGTTTTCATTATGTACAACTTTCAAGCTGAGGAGTAGTTCTGAGATATTCTAACTGAATACACCACATGGCCCCCCGAATAGCAATTTCAAAAGAAAGTGAACAAACAGCTGTGGCTTTGAGGTGCCAAATGATGTTCCTCTAGACCACAGCGTCATCTTTAAACCTCAACTTAATGGGTGGGTTTGTCAAAGCCATGGGAGGGACAACTTCAGTGAGGTGTTTAGTTTTGGGGTTTGCGACTTAGTCTGGCAACGCTACTGAGAGTGGCTAATGAATGTGGATAGACTACGTCGAAATTGCGTTGAATTAGCACAAACTCTTAGTTACCGTCGCCTAAAACTCAGTTCATAGGCATTTATTCCTTAGAGCTGACGCAAATACCCCGCAGTATGGAGCGCGAAGGTCGAATTCCCAATGTCGAGAACATCGCTTTGAACAAGGGAGAAGAGGAAGTAAGTATCACAAAGTTCTTGCTTAATTTTTTAACTTTTGTAGAGGATTAATTTGTGAACCTTTTAGACAATATGCCATCTAATTTTCACTATAGGCCAAATATGTGTTACAGGTTAAACGTCCTGTATATTTTTGCCAACGTACTTTAGCCGAAGAGTCAGCATTCACGCAGGCTTTAGGCTAATTCACGTCTTTATCCCCCCCCCCCTTAATTAAACCCGAGTAGGCTATTATGTGTTCTCCAATCTTGTTCTCAGACTCCAACGGTCAGACCTATGCTACAGTGGGCTCTACTTTGACATTCGGCATTTGTATGGCAGTTTTCTCGCATTGTCATTGAAAATAGAACCCAGATGTGAACCTTCGAGAACTTCCACTTGTCGAATTTCAAATATCCCCCGGGTGTTGTCATTTCAGGACGTTTGATCTCCGTAGTATTCAGGCCATATCCTAAATTTGGCCTTGTAGGCTATAGCCGAAAAGATCTCTGATCGAAGATCTATGGTCGATTTCTGCGTGTAATAACAAGCTTATTAGACAGAACCAGCCAGGTGAACACACCTTTCCATGAGGCGCCACCTCCACCCATTTCAAATATGCGTTACAAAACTCTCTCTTCACTGTTGGGAAGTAGGCGAAAGATTTAAAGGTTTGGAATGATTTCTCTGCCTTATGCTATAAAAATAGACGTTTTGCAAAATAAAACTTAGGGAAAGGGTTTAAATCAGCCTGTCCATTTATGAGTAGCTTAAAGATCTTTTCTATTGCCAGTGGTATCACTCCTGTTCATGTGTTGAGGTCTTGGGGCAAAAACTGTTGACCAAAAGGTTAAAGACCTTTTCCAGTTGGCAGTTTGGTGACTCACTCTATTTAGCTAATCCCAGGTGTAAAGGAATTTAACGTGTAGGCTACTACAAAGAAAAAAGATCCCTTGATTTCAGAATACACAGGCATTGTCCAGATGTAATGGCTATAGTGAAATCTCTACAGCACCATGCAATGCACAGCTTGCTCAACTTTGAATTCTTCTCCAGATCATTGGCCAGCCAGGGTACTTAAATGGGCAAATCAACATGAACCACTATGCCACCAAGAAGAGTGCAGCCCAGAGCATGCTGGATGTTGCTCTGCTGATGGCCAACTCATCCCAGCTAAAGACAGTTCTTCACGTGGGGCCTGACTACCGCTTCTACATCCCTCTCATAGTGCTCTTAAGTCTGTCCATCACACTTCAGGTGGTGGTGGGTCTTCTCTTGGTGTTCATCGGTCAGTATACTATAGGCGCAGGGATACAAATATCCAGAATATCTGATGATAGACTTGATAAAAAAACTAAAACAAAACCATTATCTATTAGCCGTTCAATCAGACAGGAAAATGTGCTGGACAAGTTATTTAAAATACCTTTGGTAGGTTTTTTATCTTATGGACATTTTTCTATTGCATTATTGTATTTTTATCATGTAAAATAAATGAAAACCCCAGCCATGTCCATTCTTGGCATATCTGGTGCGCAAATGCTTAATTGCAGTTATGATGGTAAAGTGTACCATCATGCTTAATAAAGACAACACCCCTGGAGTTTTAGCCTAGCTGTTTTATGCAATATTGATATTATTTACTGCTGAAGTAGGTCACCGACTACTGCCCAGTTTGAATCATCCAAGAAAATCAGTGCTGTAGGCCTACCAAAAGTCAATTCTGCACTGGATGAAACATTGGCACTATACATTACTGTTCATATTCATTGAAGCATTAGTTCTTGTGATTTGGTAACTATGAGATGACAAGTCAGGGTGGTACACACTTTTGGACACATCAAAGTTGCAAAATGTCACAAGTCATAGTGATTCCTGGTACTGTGACCCTTATTTAAAGTCTGTAGTCTAACCTCATTCCGTCTTCTTTATCTCTCGCTCTTAGTAAAGTATGATCTTAACGATGTAAGGAAACAGCGGAAACTCAACACAATGAACAATGTGGCCACAGTGATGGTCTTCTTCACAGTTCTCATCAACATCTTCATTACTGCTCTGGGATTCGAGTCCGGTCGGTGAGCAATGTCTGCATCTGGATTTTATCTGCATGCAGCATGAGGCTGCATGTTTGTGCCCAGCTCAGTCTGTTTTAACAGTATGTGTGCTCAAAACTAACTCACAGCAAAGCTGTGTAGTTTTATATGTTTTTATCGTGTCTTATTTTGTGCTGTACATAGTGTGAAGGTTTGATCTTTTGATAACACTTTATTTGAAGGGGTCTACAAAAGGGTGATATGAGCCTGTTATAAACATGACGTGTTTATGATGTTGTTGTTGTTTATGATACGTCATGTCAGGCTTGTGTCGCCCTTATGTAGACCCATTCATATAAAGTGTTACTGACCTTTTTTATTTGTCAGTATTTGACATGACAATGACACAATTTGTGATAAATCACATGATGTGTATGTCATCGTATATTATGTTGATTGCATGACATTGTATTGACAATGTCAGTGTATCATCTTGTACGAACACATACAAGTTTTCCGTTATTGTTTGTCTGGCCTGAGGTTTCAACTTAGCATGCAGTAACGTCCAGTTCCCTTGTGTTTTTTCCAGGGACAGTGTGATGGGCCTTGCCAATGTGCCGGTTCCGCAAATGTATGTGTTTACCAATGACACAGGCATTTGATAGTCGTCTCCTAACACTGGGTCACTCAGCCTCCCCGTAGAGGGCTGGGAAGAGAGGTGTCTGACTTGACACAATATGCACATGCTCATTTTGACTCTGAGCACTGGCACTTTCAGACTCATCTCCAGTCAGGAGTAATACCCTCTATAATATATTCCTCACTCAGGATCTAACATAATGTACTGTAGGTAATTTTCTGAGGTACAGACTATACATTTTTAATTATATTTTTCAAATCAATTTTGACTAGGTAGGTCAAGTGAGCCACATGGGTATCGGTTTTCCAGGACAGCCAGCTCTGGCTGTAAAATGACATTTCTTAAACACCAGAACATTTGGATAAGATCTGTATCTCAGTCTCTGTCATTATACAGCATTTTTGGCTTTTTGAAATTCAACATCCTAGCCTCTGTGGGAAATATCACTTCTTTTACTGCTTGCTTCACTTGTTTTTGGATTCTGCCCAGCAGATGAAACAACTTTATACACAGACCTCAAAATAAGGCTCACAAGCCACCCTCAAACCAACTGTGAACTGTCACTGACAGACTCAAGTGCTCATAGACACGAGAAGGCATTACCACTGGATATTGTGTGATGGGAGAATTGGTTTGATTTTTCATGTTTTTCAGTCAGGGAAGGCAACCGGATTTGTCGATTTAAATTTATTTTTCTACTTTTACAGTCTTTTGTGTTTGAAAACTGTTTTAACCATACTGCTTTGAAATGTTTGAATGTCTTTTGTTTGTAAACTGCTCCTGTTACTTTTCATCACTTCAGGTCAATTGTAAATTAAGCTATTTAAGTTTAATCTTTTATTGAAGCATTAAAATTATTTTACTTTCTCAGCTTTGTCTGTCTATAAAATGTAAGGACAACCCTTTAGATGGCTTTGATGTTGCCTGTGTGAATTGCAGTATTTGAAATCACGCGCACAGATTAACATGTCCACCATTCATTCAGTTCTTGACACTTCAGCTATTCATTAGATCCCAGTCATCGAGGCCTCCACCCTTTGTACACAAATCATTCTATTTTGGCTGACAAAAGACTAGTTGAAACCTTGGATTCAAATATGATTCATTCATTCCCATTTAAAGAAATTACCAAAACATCTAATTCAAGTAGTAAAACAGTATCACTAAATTTTGATCACGTTTTATCTGTTGCTAAGCTGCAATTAGAATGACTGTGTACAAAGCAAAGCTAATTAAAAAACAGCATAATGCTGAAAACACTTTATTGTTAACAAATGCATTGAAGACACGTAATCAAACTACCAAACAAACTGGAAGCAAAAATATTGTAAAAGTTATAAAGTGGTCCATACAAAATGTGGAAGTGAAAAAAGAAAATGAATCTTATACATTGTGTAATGTCATACATTGAGACATGATCTTTGGCAAAACTGTAGCCCTTCCTAACGCCAAAAAAAAAAAAAAAAAAAAAAAAAACTAGAATAAAATGCATTCAACTCAATGGGATTTGAGTGACAGCACAGGTTGCAAGCTAGCAAGTACAAAATTTGCAACTTTTTGGATAAAAAAATCTGTACATTATGTAGTTTAATGGGGTCAAATTATTTTTAAATGCTTTCTTTTATGATTTATGGTAGTACAGTTGGCACAAATAAATGCCTTGGCACGGAAACATGAGCAGTTTCTGAAAAAGGCTGTTTTCATTCATTCATTCAGGTCCCATAAACAGACGACACTCCATGTTTGTTTGTAGTGAAAATAATTGTTTTGTAAATAATAATAAAAAAATAGTTTAAGTATGCTCAATCTGGCTGAATGGGTTTTCCTCCGGGGTCTCCATGCTTGAATACACGTAATACAGGAATACCGCTATGACGACAAACACAAGCACACGAAGCCATCCTGGAACTCCACCCGATTTGGGGTCTTGTGTGATGGGCTTCTTCTGGCTGGTTTTCAGGGTAGGAGGCTTGGCGTAAGATACATTCTGGTAGGAAGCTCTTGATCTGTGAATGATGGGCCTGTGACAAAGTAAGGGGGGTGGGGGTCACTAATAATGACTTGAAATTTGGTCTTGTTGGGTTGACTATCCCATTACAATACTTTTTAGAAAATTAAATACAAACGTGATTTAGAATTCATACGAGTCACAGAAGTATGTTATTCAAGGAAATACATTTCCATGCTAAAGAGATACAAGAGGAAGAGAACATCAGGGCACAAAGACTCACTCTTCAAAGTGATCATCAACTTCATCGCCGTAATCAAAATTTCTTGATCTTTGGACGCTGAGGAAAGATGACACAAACACTTTACACATGTCGGCCGCCACAGTCTCAGTACTGCTTTGATATGTTGTAGACCCACCACCATCACACCACAATGTCTTCATCAACTGTACTCACACATCCCCAAAGCCTTCATTTCTCACCTGTAATAACGAGAAAAGTCTCTTTAGTTAATGAAAAAAATTCTGAATGAAAGTTAAATGTCAACTGTAGAACCATTATACAGTAGTTGGGCTGTGGATAATTGACCACTAGCTGGGAAAATTATGACAGTTTCAACATAAATGCTTAAAAAATATAGACAAATATAGACGAATATGAAATAGTAAAGCGGACCTCATCTTTCAAGGGTTAATATCAAGCTTATGCCTGCCTCCACTGGTGTGCCAATGACCTACCCAAGGATACTTAGATTACTTAGATACTTAGATTACTGCAAATCCTATCCTACCACTGTGTTTTTTAATCCTAGTTGTACATTTCCAAATGCAGTTTTACAATTTCTGCTGCTACATGTGGAACAAAAGTATAGCTTACACTGTTTTCCTGCATCTGACAGAGTCTACATGTTTTACCAAGGTCTGGTCAAATCACTTTTCACTATGGTTACATGCAAAGGATTACACAGATTATCTGCAATATTCGGTTTGCACGAGTCACGTAAACTCCTCATACAGTTCATCACCTTCCGAATCTGCCCGTATTTCGGTTTCTAAAAACCCCAATAAACCCCCTGGTTTATGCCTGAATTAAATGGAATTCAGGGTCATGTATACACCTTTGGAAAACTGGAAAATGCCCATTACCGGAGCATTTTTTGTGTATGGGTATGTTCAATTGGCATGACGCATCCAATACAAGGCAATTTTGTGGGCTATATCAGTGACCTAACTGGTATATGGCGACTTATATCTAAATTAGAATATTCCTGTAGCACACTACTCTTCCACACATGTAAACAGATTATTCAGCATCTTGCCCTAACCAGAATATTGACCTTACTCCGAATACGCTGTGCATGTAACCATAGTCAGTGTGTCTAAAAACAGCCAAGCATATGCACCTACCGGTGGATGATAGTGGATGTATGTCACCTCTTCCTCTGTCAAGAAAAAAAACATTTATTAATGTATAAATGTATAAACAAACATTTATTTTTTTTAAGGAAAAAAAACACACATATTCATGTCATGTACAGGATTACAACAGCAAAGCTGATAAAAATGCTTCCTGGCAACTCATATTTGGCAATGTACTGCTGTGAAAGCCAGATCCAATCCCATTCAACTTGTTATAATACTGAGCACACAACAGCATAATGTGCATTTGTCCATCACATCCCATATACTAGGGCATAAAAAGCAACTTGAAAAGCATAGCAGTACTAGTAGCTTCCCATGAAAAGTGACAAATTGTTGTTATGCAAAGCCATACCCCATTCCCAAGATGACACAGAGTCATTACACATCTTTCGAGCTAATGACACTGAACTAAGATGAATGGAGGAGCTGACAACTGATAAGTATCTTGATATAAAGATGTTACTGGATATTGGATTTTTTTAACTTGTGCTCATTGGCGTCATTATTAAAACTATATCTTGTTCTTTCAATATGAGGTATTTGGCTTATGCTGGCATCAGCTAATTTGGTAAAGACGTAGTGAGTCCAATTCTCTACCACCTGCTGCTATACCAGAGCGGAATGAAGCCGAGTAATCAGGGATCTTTAGCTATACTGCATTCTGAGAAACCAAGATTTTTTATAGGTGAATGTTGTATACGTGTGTGTACAACTTTGAGTTGTGGCCTACTGATGAAAAGTTAGGTTCAAATAAGATCCATTGCCAAGATGGCAAAACTGTAAGCAACTCATAGAAAAAAATCTACATCAAGTAACAATTGAAGAAGCATCATAACATTTAAATGGCAGGCAGCAATGACAATATATACAACAGACTTTTGTGCTGTTGCCGATGGCTCTCAGCTGGTTGTCAAAATGTGTGTCTTCATATAATGCAGGCCTATACTTCCTACACTATTCCTGTAATTGGTGTGGGTTCAAATATTTGTCACCTATCTTGTCTGGCACCAGACTGATTCAAAAATTTGAGATTAAGGATGGGTCTGGGGACCTTTCATTCCTTTTAGATGACCAAAGGGCACAAACAAAGTGTACATTCAATCTCAATAAACAACTCTTCCCATATATTTTCTTAACTGCAGCAAACAAATATTTCTGGTAAAGAAAGTTTTTAAATGCAGCCATTCGCTCAATTCCAAGGAAAATATATATGACTGAGTACAGTGTATCTAATGACTATCTGTCCCCTGTCTGTCATCCTATAAAGCCCACCTCAAGCCGGATAATAACAATTGTGATTGGTTCCTGGGTTTTTCGTAAGTATTAGACAAGTATTTTCGAGACTTTTGGTAATCTATGGTATTTCCAGATAGACCTGCAAAGCATATTTATATTGTTTGTTTGGCTTCACCCCGCTATGTTACAACTCCTCTCCTAAGACTATCATAAAATAAATAGACCACTTAATCTTACCCTCTTCTCTGTAGTATGTCTTGTCAGAGGACCGTTTTGGGGTACCTTTGGCCATGGCGTCCCTTAGCCTCTTCTCATAGAGGCTTCTGGTAGTACCTATCAATGCCAGAGGAAGGCAGAAAATGACAAGACACCAATCTCAGTGAAAAGTGAAGTTTGTGTTCTGTTGAATGTATCCTTTTTATAGGACGCTATGTAGAGCATAGTGAGTAACTATTCAAACCGAACAAGCCAACCATACATACCAACGACAGGCCCATGATTGATGCCATATTCGTCCAGAAGATCACTGATCTCTTGTGCCGACTTGGCGCTTAGATCAGCCATCCCATTAGCTACAGACAACAGGACCATTCGTTAAAATAAACAAGTCCTTTAGCTCGCGTCTCTCTTATAGGCTCTTGAATTAGCTGAGGCAAGTATCTGTGGCAAGTATAGGATAGTGTTTCCTCCATTATGACTATGCTGAGTTTATCGTGCAAATACTAACGTTAGTGGCGAAGGATGCAGATGCAATCTGTCATGAACTAGTCAATGTTTCCCTATAGCCAAAGACAAAAACCCAAATTAATTAGCTATAAAACAAAAGGCAGATTATCCTTTCGACGTTAATGCTAACGTTAATCACTAGCAAATAGCTAACCTTGAATATTATAAATACATTAGCATTGCTAACGTTATAGCTTCATATACTCGTTCAAGATTTTCACAATTTGTAAATAGTGCGGTGTTTGCGTATGGTGAGGAAAAGCGCCAAACGAGTTTTTAGCGATATAGTTTACCGAAATGTGTTAATTACACGAAAGACAAACTTTGCCAGCCTTTCTCGTGACTTCTACTGTGCAAAACGTTGAAAATAACGAAGGAAAGGAAAATACCTAATTGAACTGGGGGGGTGAGACTCGAGTTAACGCATGCTACTGTAACGTTTACAATACAAAGGTCTATTTCCTGATTCATATCCAGCTGCGGTTTACTGACAACATCCTCTGAATTTCCACTAAGCCAGAAACACTCTGGCTACCGAGTCACATCATAGTATGATGCCATGAAAATACAAATAACATTAATGGAAATTACCTTAAAAATCACTCCACCGTCCACTTGGCAAGTTATCAGTAAAATAACTTCACACGTCTCCTTTCGTCGTGGGCGTGACTCGCCCAGTGACTCGCGAATGAAAAACGTCACAGGAGGAGCGCGAGAATATCCAGACAGAAAAATCAGTTATATGATTTTATGAGTTAACTGAGCATTACAAACTAGAAAATATATGTATATTTTTACAGGTTGTTAACTTATTTTGTAAGTTGCAAATTGTTAGTGATAAACTGTTCAAATTATTATACAATATGACACCTAGATGCTAGCCTAAATTAAGTTAACTGCTTAAATTAAAGTCCTTGGATCAAAATTAAGACCAACGTAAGTCTATACAGGCCTCAGATGTTCTGATAACATGAAAGTAGGGGACGTATCTAACAAATGTACTGTACGCCATCTAGTGGCTATAATTTTCGCCAGAAGTTCACTACCTAATATGGCCAGCGCTGTATGGATTTTTTTCCCTTGGCCCTGCAGTCCTATGAGTTTGGAGAATGAGTCAGCCGCATGCCAATTACTGGGCGTTGGCCGGTGCAGCTCCTCGTAGTGCTTGCGACTCATAATGGCTAAGGCCCATCCTTACAAGACAAGGTTCTGCATTTGAAAGTTCATAGGTCTTTAAATGGACTCTAAAGCCTCGAAATGACAAAACCTTTCGGTACATACATAGTACAAGTTGCAGCCAGAAACAATATTGTTCTTTGGTCAATGTATACTGTGTGTGAGTAGGCCTAATGAAAAAGTGCACACCAATAATGCATATAGGCTAGCCGATTCAAAACACATTCAAGATATGAATTGACAGAACAATATTTAAGACAATTTTATTGTGTATCAAAATATTGTAACAGACTTACAAACATTGCTGATGTTGCTTTACTTTAAAACATTTTTTTAATTTTGCAATACTGATTACACAATAACAAGGTAGCACAAGAAAGAGCTGAAGGTATGGGGAGTGAGAGGGAAAATGTGGCATGTTGATAAAGCAATTATTTGTATTTATTCATTTTAGATATTGCAAAAACATCTCTTTCCATAACCTTCACTTTTCACTTTATCAAACATCAGCTTCGCTACATCAATTTCAGTCCAATTTTCTAACTTCCCTTTTAGTCATTATGTAAATTGGCACTTTGGTCCTTCTCTAGGTCAGCCAGTTGTCAGCCAGTTGGGATAGGAGAAATGCATTTATGAACACGTGTAGACAATGCTCAGTTTGCAAGTGCAGGATGATGTAAAAATGTTAAGCCTTAAAAGAAAAAAGACTCAAAACACAGAGGACACATAGGGCAAGCCCCTTTAAACAGGCTACTTTCGCACCAGTGTTAGTTTCGGTTAAAGTGGTGTAATCAAGGCACTGAGGGTGTGAGGCGGTTCTGCTTTAAGTGTATCAGTTCACCCTAAATAATGACCAAAACATCTTGCTTAGTCCAGATGCATAGTCCAGGTACATAATCCCCTTCTCTGGCCACAGGCTACAGTTATCCTCTACAGATAAGCTCAGAACAGCAGTGTTCTAAAAACCAGGCAAAACTAGCAGCAGCTACGTTGTGTTAGGGACAGCATCAGTAACACATACACCTACGTAAACCAACACCAGAAAAGGAGCCAGAGTTACACAACTACCTGCATCCACCTCAACATTTTCATCAGATCCATGAAAAATTTCAATCACCTAAAAGTTGTTGCTGAAATTCAGTCGGTTTACAGTAAACAAAGGTGCGTTTTAAAACATAAATCACTCTGTTAGAGACACGGACTATGGTTGGGATGGTTATGATTTGAATAAAACAGATGGAATGAAATGGATTAAAGACACAAAAAAGGAGGAGCAGAACAAGGAGGATGTTCAGTGTATGTGTGTAGTTGGGGAACAGGAGTCTTTGGCTGGGCCTCCAGCTCGGCAGCTGGGTCTGGGTCTTGGGGGTTGGTGGTTCTTAGACAGTGAAGTGGTACGGGCTTCCTGGGATGTGCTCATCGCCCCATTTCACCACCAGGATGTACTCGCCCTTCTCCTTAAGCTGGTAGGAAACGTTGTAGAGGCGGTTGCCCAAGTGTTTCACCAGGATTTCCTCACATGGTACTTTAGGCCCATCAACTCCAACCAACAGCATGTTCCTCCCTGAAGGAAGGGGGGGGGCAAAGTAGGTGGATATTAGAAAACCAAATTGCAAGTAACCCTAGGATATGGGATGGTTTAACATTCATATGCGCAAGTACATCCCTGAAATCACAAGAGAAATCTCTGATTATTCACAAAACATTACCTGCTTTGCTACAGTCTACACTAAAGCTGTTCTTTTGGCCAACAAAGGCTTTGGTGAGACCCAGGCCTTTAGCAACCACTCGACTGGCATCAGACGAGGCCTGCTGACTGGACGTCACGCTACGGGTAACAGGATCCACCATCACGGACGAGGTCTCATGCATGCTGTGGCTACTCACCAGGCGAGAGCCTGTTCAAAAGTGAAACCAGAGAAGTGTCAGTGGTATACAGCATTCATTGAACTGAATTAAGTGAAGAAAATAAAGTCTTTCGCACAATCACTGCAGTACTTATCTCTGATCAGCTCACAAAAAATATGCTGTCACATTGCTGTGTCACTATGTTTAGTGAGACTAAATTAGATTTCAGAAGTTATTTCACAATCACTGTGTAGGGTCAACGTATGATCAACTCACCAGTGATTTTCGCTTTGAACGGGCTGCCAACAATGTGATAGGGTCCACCATATTTGATTGAGATCAAATAGTTCCCAGGAGCCATTGGGGTATAGGTGACTTTGTAGCCGTCCGGGCACTCCTGACAGTCCATCTTTACCTTAGAGGGGCCGTCGATGGTCACTGCCAGAGCGCCAGGACCAGCTGAACTTGTGTTCACAATAAACTCACACGGAGACCCTGAAAATGAGGCAAATCAAATTCCCATTTATTCAGCTGCTACTTCACCCAAAAAACAAGTACTACAGGCATGGTGTTTAGTTGGTATAGTTTATTTGGCATGGTGTCAGTACAATGTATGTGGTCCACAAAAATCACTCACCGATAGGCTATTGCTATCATTTTTCTGCTCAACCAAATGTAACTGACCACAAGGACTACTCTAAGGATACCACAGAGGTATAAGATTTAAGTGGCATGTTGAAGCAGAATAAGGAGTATCAGTCCTTGCACTGGTATAGAGAAATGAGAAACTGGAATTTTTCAAGGTGAAACTATTGATGTGGGTACCTGTGGTGCCACCCTCCAGTCCAGCGCCGTATGCGGACACCATTCCTGGATCTCCTGCCTGGCCTGTCTCCCCGACCCGGATTTTGAAGGGGCTTCCGGGAATGTGGGAGCCATTGAACTTCACATCAATCAGGTATAAACCATTTTCCCTCGGAATAAATCGCACTGCATATTTGTCTGTGGGAGGCAGTAACATATTGCATTATTAGTAATAATGTGTTGTGCTGAATCATGAGAGACCTGGGAATTCAAATGATGAGAAACACATGCAAAGCCTTCAGCAGGGCTGCCTGGGTAAGAGTTTGTTCCGAACATCTGAATAAATATGCTGCATGATGATGCACTGAGAACTGAATTAAAGCTGCTGAGCATAATCTGGCTGCAAGCCACGTTCCTTTCCTTTGCTAAAATACCTGGTTTACCAATAAGGAATGTCATTTAACTGGATGAATGGTTTTCAGATACATGCTTACAATCTTACAAAATACTCAGTGCCTGAAGCATTTTCCTCATCTCCACGTTTACCTTCATCAATTTCTGTGACGCAGCACTCCTCCAGTGCTCCAGACGGGCTGTGCACCTTGGCGTCGATGACGCCTTTTGCACCATTCAGGCTTACCGAAAACGAAGCTGGCTGGTTCACCTTTAATCCCGATTCCTGTGTTCAGACAACAACTCAAACACTCAACTCAACATCAAGCTCAGTTAGACATTTTGCACACATTACTTGCTGGGTCGGTAATGAAAATAATCTCTGCTTCTTGACCAGGACTCATTACTCTCATTCTCTTTTAGCTGTTTATAGTTTCAGTATCATAGCATCTAGATCATACTTCGACAATCAGCTTGATAACTGACCAAAACCTTACAATTTCTATTCAAGTAATGTGACTTGAATGATGTAGAATCTACAATGAATTCACAATGCTTTTACATCAATTGGCTTTCTTTGTAATTCCTGTCTGCTAAATAAACTACCCACACGACTACCTTACCTTCAGGCTAAAAGAGTTAAAAAGGGAGGCATAAGGCAAAGAGTAAAGAATATAGACCCTTAAAGCCCACTGAGAACAAAAAAACAATCACAATTCGCTAATGAACGAATGAGCGATTGTCTATGTGAGCAGACTTTCAATTGAAAAAAAAGGTGATGTAAAGAAGTAGCCTCTTTTGCCCTTTTTAACCCTTTAGCCTCTGGTTTACACTCCACTGAAGGAGGTGGGGATGATGTGGGGAGAGGGAAGGCTGTTGGGAGCCTTTAGGACAAGGCACGAGAAACACAAACAGTCCATCAGTGTCCCAGAGCCCCGAACACCCATGAACACAGCAGCCCACAGAGAGCGCAGCCCACAGAGAGCGCAGAGCAGCCGACTCTAGGCTTGGGCTGGCCTGAATCTGGCCCAGGTGTGCCAAAGGTTACACCTCTAGGCCACTATGCCTCATTTTCCTCCTTTTCTCCTGACCTTTCACACCCCAATTGAAATGACATAATTTACTGCACTGCCTCAGGCACTAACCTAAAATTGCAGGATGCCATAAAAGTCAGCTTCATTGCTTAATTGCTGCTTACGGTCTTACTGAAGCACAAATTACCCTCTGTTATGTCTAGGCTTCATTTATAATAATAAAAGCACTATTCATAAACTGGTTAGAATGGTGGGGGTAAATCTCACAAAAATACCAATATCAAATTAAACAGATGAACTCTATGCTGTTTCTATCTTCTATTTCTATATGAGTATTTATCTAAAGTCTGTCTTGATCCAACCTTCCTCTTCCTTGTCTGTATTACCCATTTAACTGTCTGCATTAGGATGATTGCCTTGATTCCCTGACTGAGGACAGAGCTGCTGTGTTATGGGTGGTCTGGGACTCTTTTTGGGTGGACAATTGTCTGTTTTCCTCGAAGCCTCACCTGAAGACTGGCAACAGTAAGACGGCGGGCATCGTCGGATGGTGAAGCCACTGGCACCACAAACGGGCTGTCTGGGATGTGCTCATCATTGAAGCGGATGGATACTTCATAGTCACCTGGAACCAACAAGGATCATTCATATTGCTTCATGTGCTAAGTAGGGTCTCAGCTTAGTACTGTACATGTAAAAATTACCATCACCATGAAGTAGCGGTAGAAGTATTAGTTTTAACACTGTACAAAACCTTGATGTTTGCAGTATATTTCTCACAGACAGACCATCCAATGCATTGTCCATGTTACCTGGCTCTTGGACAATGTAGGAGACACCACTGGATCCGTCCTTGCGGTCCTCAAAGGCAATTTCAGCTTTGCTTGGGCCCTCAACAGCAATAGACAGACCACCAGCACCAGCCTCACGAGTCCAAATGCTGAATTCAGCTGCACCACAACATGATTGGTCATTTAACAGGAAGTCAAAGAATTTCTTTCTTTGCACTCTTACCCACTCTCTTACCAATGTCTAATTTCCTCATACTCTTTATCAACACAAGTTTCACAATACTTATACACCCTAGAGTTACAATATACCCTAATTAGTGTTTATGTTTATTCTCTTTCCACTACACACACTAACCGTTCATTGTCTAACAAACACACTTCCGTGACATGATCCCCC
This sequence comes from Tenualosa ilisha, assembly GCA_015244755.2. Classification (NCBI taxonomy): domain Eukaryota; kingdom Metazoa; phylum Chordata; class Actinopteri; order Clupeiformes; family Clupeidae; genus Tenualosa; species Tenualosa ilisha. The sequence goes on from PYXC01000315.1 coordinate 88,953, forward strand.
TTTCATTCAGGAAAAGACACTACTCTTGCAAGACCTTGCAGACATTTCTACCTGGCACTCCCGCCTCTGCCCGCTCAAGTCCAGGGCCTCCGGCGCGGACCTTGTGGGCACCTCCTTCTCCAAGGGGACCCACGGTGAACTGGAAGGGACTTCCGGGCACGTGCTGGCCCTGGTACTTGACACTGACTGTATGCACGCCCATCTCGGTGGGGACGAAGCGGATGCAGTAGGTGTTGTTTTCGCCTTCCATGATCTCAGCCTTGTGGATCTTTCCGGAAGGACTGGTGACCTGGGCGGTCATGTCGGCTATGCTGATTTCTGTGTGGCAAGAAAGTGAAAGAGTGAGTAAGAAAATATCTAAGTTACTCTGGGTATTTTTTTATGAGAAAGAAAGCACAGAATGGAGTAAACAATCGATGACTTTTTTTTTCCTGAACGCTGTTGAGAACCATTTGAGTACATCCATGGATTTGACTTATTGAGAATTACCTGGGATTTTGAGACTCAGGTCACACTGGCTGCCTACATTAGCCACAGACGCGGCTCTTCTCTTCCTGGTGATGCTCTCCTTCATCCTGCCTTCTCCAGTGACCTTCACAGTGAAAGCACTTCCTGTGTCACAAGAGAAAGCAGTGGAAAGTCTTAAGCATCTCTATGGTTACCCATATGAAATACACACCAACGTAATGACCTTTGTAGAGTCAGTGAAATTAGATATGTACATACATTCAAGACATTCGGATAAGACATTCATATATTCATAGCTTAGTGTCAAGACTGGCACCTGGAACGTGCTGGTCAGCAAATTTAATGTTGATGATGTAATTTCCTGGCTCAGTAGGGCAATAGGTGACCTTGCAGGTACCATCCTCTAGATCCTCTGTGTTGATGTCCACTTTACTAGGGCCCTCAATGGACAGACTGAGACCACCATAACCTATAACAGCACACAGGGTAGAGTGAGCATACAAAGATAAATAAATATATCAGTTTGTAGTATGAACAGGTAGTTTAGAAAGTAGCGTCCATGTGTAAATTTATTGAGGAATTATTATTTCAGATCTAGAGTACTGCCCTACCTGCATCACGAGTGTCAATGATGAACTCAGCTGGCTCAAAGGTGCGAGCCTCGCTCAAGCCCTGCCCAGTCACACGGACACGGCTGGCGTCTCCAATCTCTGACTGGTTGATCATGACTGCGATGGGGCTGTTGGGAATGTGGCGTCCGTTCTTCTTGATGTTCACCAGGTGCTCGCCAATCTCCTTAGGTACAAACGAAATACCTAGAAACAACCAAACACATGAGGAGAAAGGAAACCCATGGCAATCTTGCAATTCATTTCACTGCTGAAACAAAATAGCATGTGTACCACTGTACCATAACTGTTTCTTTCTAATGTTGTATAGAGATCATCTTCCTCTACCCATCTACCTCCTGCCTCCTATACTCACCCACGTGTCCGTTGCGGAGCATCTTGAGCAGACATGGTTCCTCTCGGCCAGAGGGGGTTGTCAGAGAGGCGGTCAGCTGGCTCAGATCCAGCTCTCCGATGTCCAGAGGGATGTCTGCGGCAGAGCCCACCTTCAGGTGTGACATGCGCATGGAGTCATCACCTGTGGATAGACAAAAGGTGGACAGAGTGAGGCACACGTTTCTGACATCAGTCACAGGAAAATTCCTCTAGAAAAAATATATTTACTATTCAATTCTTACATTTCTCTGTATTTACTGTAGATGCTTTTTTGCCTGAAGCAACTTATGAGTAAATGCACAGGGCAAAATACCCTTCTCCTGTTAACCTAACCTACCACTGGACTACTCAACCACACACCTAACCATCCTAAACATCTGACTAGCTAAAAATTCCTGTCACAGGGCTTGACTGACCTGTGATCTTGGCTACGAAGGGACTGCCGGGGATGTGCTTGTCATTGTATTTGACCAGGATATTGTAGTCTCCAGGCAGTACTGGCAGGTAGGACACAGTGCAGGTGCCATCCTGGTTGTCAGTGCAGCTGATGTCTGCCTTGGAGGGCCCCTCAATGGCCAAAGACAGACCACCTAACACAATGACAAACAACAGACATTACTTCTGGTGCCACAAGTCACTGTATATCATTAAAAAGGAAATGGAAATATATATATAAACATATATATGTTTTTACCAATATATTATAGAAATATAATATATATGTTATTAAAAGTAAGTACTACATTACTTCATATATAAAAGTCAAGACTGAAACTATACATCAAGTCAGCTGATCTTTGTGAGGGCATAGATTTACATCATTTACATACACATTTGCTGAGATCATTTTTATTCTGTGTGGAAACAGAAAGAACTTTTCAAATCTGCATTGGTCAGAAAAGGAGATGATTGCTCTGTAGATCTCCATTACCTTCTCCAGCGTCCTTGGTGTCGACGGTGAAGACAGCAGGCTTGTTGACCATACCATGGATAAGCCCTGGGCCATAGGCAGTCACATGACCACTGTTGACATAGTCCACATAGAACTGAAGTGGACTTCCTGTGTCAACAAATGGTGAGGAGTTAGTGTTAGTACACACAGAGTGGGAGAAAGAGAGAGAGAGAGAGAGAGACAGACAGAGGTACAGAATGCACTCAAACATTTATTTTTTAAGATGAAAGTGTTTCTGCAGTCTCTGCTAAACTGTACCATGCTTTGATGAACAATATTTCTGTGTATGGTTGTTGTGTGTGGTTTGTGGCCATGGAAGCTTTTCCTGACCTGGGATGTGGATGCCATCGTATTTGATGTCCATCTCGTGCAGGCCTGCCTCAGTGGGAGCGTACTTCACTGTCACAGTGCCGTCCTTGTTATCCGTGATGTCAGGCTTGGCCACTTTCCCAGATGGCATTCGCACGTCGCCTAAAAGAATGGAGAGGTTGGGGGTTTACACTCACGCACACATGCACACACACACACTTGCCAAATCCCTGGTGCTATTGTAGGCTGAGATCCTGTTGGCGCTAACGGGGAAAGCACACTGACCTGTAATTTCTCCCTTCTGGATGGTGAATGGGATGACCAAGTCGAAAGGTCGCAATCCGGCCACATCCAAGCCATTCATGCCCATGGGCCTGTCCGTTGCCTGCAGCAGGGGATGAGGGGGGAAACAGAACGATAAGTGCCAGCTCCCACCACTGCTGTTCACCACAGGGGATGGCAATGAGACACAGCTTGTACAAAACCTATTCTAAGACTTTTGTGGTCTACAGGAGAACTAATATTTTTGTCTGGATGGAAATATCGTTCAGTGTTTTTCTTAGTTCTCATAATAGGTTCTGCAAGACGTGACTAGAAAAAGCTTTTTTCATGGTGACGGCTAAACAAACAGCTTTAAGCTTTGCTAAGCAGAGTAGCAATGTAACGTAAAACTCAAGTTAAATGCTAAATTAAATCCAGTGTTTTATGCAACTGGAATGTAAAACAGAGTGTACTCTGTAACCCAAACAAATCAGGCTAATCAATCCAAAACAAGACAAGACAAATAAGGGAGCTGGGCAGACAAGATGGCTGAAAAGGATGGAATTTAGTTATCACACAGGACAAAAATGGAACAAGATGAAGGGGATGGAAAATGACGATGACGATAATGAAACCACATGATGATCATGATCATGACGATGATGATGATGATGATGGTGATGATGACGGACAATGACGATGCAACCACCACTGTGAGGAAGAACGGCATTACAACACAAAGAACGCAAGGAGGCAGACTGGCTATAAGTGGTAAGTTGAGTGGGGTCGAAGCCAAGCACAAACAGGACGGGAGTGTTGAGTACAAACAAGCAGAAGTGGGTCTGATGCCTTCCTTATGAAAACCAGGAAACAGAAGACCAACAAAAGACCAGCACCGACAAAAAAATGGGGAAAAATAAATAAACACAAGAGTCTCCAGTTTGGTCTGGAAGCCATTTTGTTAAATGTGGGTTTCACCCTCTCCCTCCCCCACTCCCCCATGGCAGGCCAGCACCACATTCGTAGCAACATCAAAATGGCTCCCATTTCACCAAATGGACCTAATCTGGGTTAATTTGAACCAACCCCCAACCCACGAAAAGTCCTGAGTATTTAAGGGGGAGATAAAAGACAAAAAAAAAAAAATGGAACTGGAGAGTTGAATTCGCAGAGTTGAATTCGCACCTGCACCACCTGCAGAGATTAGAGTAACAGTGCAAGAGGGACCAGGAGACAAAACAGAACACAGACTGCTGGAGGGGGGAGACACACACTAGACACTGAGGAGGTCATGAGGCGGAGGGAGGAGGGAGGGCTAGGAGGGGACGGGAGTGGAGGGGGAAATGAAGAAGTTATGGTACAAAGGGTAAGGCTGAAAGAGAGAGAGGAGATGGGGGGGCAGGTCAGTACCCAGGGTTGGCCCATGTTGGGCGCGTAGGCATACTGCGGGACCTGGGTCTGCTGCATAAGCTGCTCGGTGGGGGCACCGTCCAACGCCTGGGTCACAGTGAAAGAACAAGGTGATGGTGAAATCCCGCGCATTAACACACGCAGTTACACATACACATACACACACACACACACACACACACACACACACACACAACACTATTCACACGCACAAAGAACAGCCCTGAATCACAGTGAAACAGTGTCTGGACCATCAGGAAGCAGCCAGGAAAGTCCTTTTTTTCTCAGACTGGTAAGCAGGATGTATGAGTAAGCTCCAAATTATGGCAGGAAACTACCAGAGGGTTTCCCACTCTCAAGAGCCTGTGCAGAACACAGAGCTAGTCCAAAGACCACCTGAGAAAAGTATGTTCTTAAAGAAGGTGTAGACACATATGAGAAGAATGTCTGACTAGCTCATGTGAGTAGAGAGTGAAATGTGAGGGCTTTGCGGCCACAAGATCAGAGAACATTGTTTACTGTTCTGGGAGCTGGCTGTCCTGTACTCTCAGGGGACAATGTATTGGGTTTACCTATAGTTGAAGAAGTGATTGTGTCATTTGTACATACCGTGACTTGGAAGGGGCTGTTGGGGATGTGCTCTCCGCCGAAGCGCACGCAGATGACGTACTTCCCGGGCTGTGGGGCAGTGTAGAAAATGTCAAAGGTTCCATCCTCGTTCTCCACAACGTCGACATCCACCTCGGCGCCATCAGGGGTGCACACGGTGCAGGTGACCTTGCCCTTCCCAGCAGCCTTTGCGTCCACAGTGATGACGGTCTGCTCTCCGATCTGGATGGTGGGCCCAACACCAGCACCTGTGGACAGAGCGTGTCTGTGTGTTTTAAACTGTTTACTTAAAACATAATTACCCCTATGAAAACACTCCACAAGTGTTTAGTATCCAGCTTTTCAGCATTTACACTCAGTTAAGCATTGCCAACTAAGTGCAGCCAAGAAGCTCACAAAGAGTGGAGAGCTGAGGAGAGGCAAGTTCAATTCACAGCCAAGATTTCTTCTTCCCTTCAGTTTTAAAATCTGTGTCTCCCTCCCCCAAAACCAAAATGGAATTTGTGTGTGTGTGTGTGTGTTTTTGTGTGTGTGTGTGTGTGCGCATGCGTGTACACGTGCGTGTGGTTTCTCCAGCATTGTCTAACATTTCTAATTTTAGACATGTCGCCTTCTCCCGGACGGCTCTCTCAGTTCTCTGACAGCTTCTCAGGACAGCTCTTGTTATGTCTACCACGGATACTTCTCACATGGCACTAGTATGTCAGTTAAAGGGTCCTCAGTCTTGATTACTGTCTGAACCAATTACCCACGATGCAACATTCCACCATACCAGCCTAGCAGAGCAGAAAAAGGTTAGTCATTAGTCTCCCGTCAATAGATCCACATGCGTTTGATTAAAATACCTCCGGCAGGGGAGGCCTGGACACAAAGAGGGAGAAACAGATAAAATATACCCACTGGTTTGCTTAACTGACAGACAGAGAGAATGAGAGAGAACTCAATGTTGTTAAAAAGTGAGTTGCTGGAGTTGAAGTTATTTTATTTACAATACAAACTGAGAAACTTTGTTGTAAATATAATTTGCTCGGTTGGTCAGAGAGTAGAAAGAGAAATGCTGATGTAAAAGAGGACAGGCTCTTCTACAGTACAAAAGGAGAGTGGGCCATTCTCCATGCAAGTAAAAAAATGAACTAAAAACTAAATAAAAACACTAAAACAAGACATCTTTCAAAGCGCTTACCCAAACCGTGACCTCCGATTGAGACTGAGAGACGTGAGCAGCAGAGAGCGAAAAAGTGAAGAGTACAAATCAGTGTGATAAGGTAAACAAATGTGCTCCAAAAGAACAAAATGAAAGAATAACCAAAATCAGACAAGAACGTGATGGCAACGTGAGCAGCACCGCACAACAATTGGTGTGTCCTTATGGGTGTTGTGGTCACACAAAGATAGCAGCAGACACAATATATCCACAGTATTTACAGACAAGCACACAGAAAGAGACAGTGTACTAAAACAATAACAGGAGGATGTGCAGGATGTACACAATAAAATAATCCCTCTTCTCTACCTTTTGTAACAGTGGCAAATACAACAGCTATGAAGAAACTCAGTGGTCTTCATCGAGGAAGACTTTGCTCTATGTAGCAAACCTGCCTCAGCAGGCTTTTTTCTGACTAGCTTCATCGAGCTTCAGCACCCAGAATGCACAGGGCAGCCTTGCTCTACCAAGAATACTGCAATCTACATAATTCCTCTATGACTAATTGTGATTTCAGTGATATTTGCATTGTATGGCTGTTATTACTGGCTTGTAACTGATCTGGTGTCAGTGTGGAATCTACCTGTGACAGTGCACTTGCTGGCGTCTCCAGTGGGCAGGGCTCTGATGCGGTAAGGGGAGTATGGGATCTCGTCGCCGCCATACTTAATGAGGATGGTGTAGCGGCCAGTCATGTCAGGCACATACGACACCAGGTAGGTTCCATCCTGGTTGTCCCGGATGTTGGCCTTCTTGGGTTTCCCTTCTGGGTCCTTCAGGTCAGAAGATTAGAAATTTGATATGTCATAAAAATGTCAAAATATAACAAAAAGTTACAGCTGAAGTGTGCAACTGGCATGGCTCCTGCTCTGTTTCTGCTTCAAGGACTTTGCTAATGCATGGAGATAAATCTTGCTCTTATGTGAGAGAGTACATGAGGTTCTGTTGCCTCAGGACACTCACAGTGATCTGAACAGCAAGCAGGCCCTCCCCTGCGTCCTTGGCATCGATGGTAAATTCCACTGGCAGGCTGGCAGGCACACCGGTGGTGTTGAGACCAGGTCCACTGGCACGAACCTTACTGGCATCATGGGTGGGCAGAACCTTCACCTTGTAGGGACTAGGAGAGGTAAAGAGAGATAGGGAGAGACAAAGAATGAAAAAAGAGTGTCAGAGAGAGAGAGAGAGAGAGAGAGAGAGAGAGAGAATCATAGAGAAAGATTGAAGGAGTAACATAAAGTTAGAAAGCTTCCAGACTTAGACTTACAGACAAGTAAATGACATGCTGCAGTGATGTCTTAGCAGCCTGATTGGATAAAATGTGTAAATGGATTGCTCAAGCTAGTGGAACTGATCATATATAGAGAGAAACAGGTACTACTGTGTGTGTGAAAGGATTGGTAACTTTGTTAAATTCAATTCAGTTTCGTAAATTGGCATTACACAGTGCACAATGAGATTACATGGCTCTAGTGGTCATAATGGAGCATGAACATGGATGAACTGTGTGTGTGTGTGTGTGTGTGTGTGTGTGTGTGTGTGTGTGTGTGTGTGTGAGTGTGTGTGTGTGTGGATGCGCTGATAGCGATGTGTGAGGATGCACCCTCACCTGCGTGGAACCTCCTCATCCCCATAGAGCACGTTGATGTTGTATGGGCCCTCTCTTGTCGGCACATAGCTCACAGAGTGGGTCTGATCGCCATTATCCACCACCTCCACTGGCTCCACCACGCCTGCAGGCACACAAGCCAGTCAGATATCACTAACACATCACCACTAATGACACTCAGTGCACTGTTCATATAACACATGACGATTCAAATGAGAGGAAGAACTACAAGGTCCTAGCGAAAGACTGAAAAGACTCTCAGTAAGTAACTTCACAGATATATAATTGCCGATCAAGCTGCCAATTGAAATATCTATTGCGACTCTGTCAGGATAACATTTTAGTTATCCTGTAATTAATACACTAAAACGTAACACACTAATTTAACGATACTGATAATGTAATCATGCACTAACCTTTGGGGCCTTGCACTCGGACCTGGAGAGGAGCCACCCCAGCCTTGCTGGCATCCACAGTGAAGACCTGTGGGATGTTGGCCCGCACATTGTTCCCAATTCCTTGACCTTGGCATTTGACCTTAGAGGCATCAACAGTGTCATGGACTGGTACAGAGAAGGGACTTCCTGCAGGAACGAGTTCATACAAAGAAAGCATGGTAGGTTATTAGCCATCAATTGTCAATTAACAAAAGTTATTTGTAACGTATCAAATATTAAATTTGAATTTAGGGGGCAGTAAGTGGGCATCTTTACACTATATGGTGACTGACTGTCATGTACCATAGGTGTGACATGTGACAACATCAACTGGAGTTCTGATTCATCACATGATACAGACACTGACCTGTGATTGGCTGGCCTCCATATGTGATGTTCAGGTTGTAGGTGCCTGGCTCATATGGGACATACTCCACAGAGCAGCTGCCATCTTTGTTGTCCACGCAGGACATCTTAGCCTCTGATGGTCCCTCCACAGCCAGGCCCAAACCTCCTGTGCCAGCGCCGCTGTACAGAGAAGCAAAGAGGACAATATGCACAATATGCCAAACTATGATAGTGGATAGTGGGGGAAAGTATTTCAAGTATGTATTTCAAAGGGGAAATACACACTATGCCATAGACTATTTTACACTGTAGCAAATACGGTGCTGGATCTCAAGAGAGGAATGAACTGTTAACACACATGAATCACACATGAAGTTGGACGAGTCCTCTTACCGGGTCTCTACGGTGAACTTGTTGGGTTTGTTGGTGATGCCACACTTCAGACCAGGTCCATGGACACGCACGCGGGCAGGGTCGCAACCCTCCGTGACGGGCACACGGAATGGGCTCTTAGGCACCGGAGCGTCATCATAGGAAACCTCCACACTGTGTGGTCCTGGGGACAGATGAGCAAGACAAATTCAACACCTCTTCAAAGACAGCAAAAAGAGGCAAATAAATAAGATTCTAGGACATGCACCCACATCATGACAACGACAGTGCTGTACAACAATAAGTAACAATTAAATCTGATCATACACTGCATTTAATATTATCATCTACTATACGTTACAGTCAAGGAATGTCACAGTGTCCAGTCTCACCTTCTTCATAGGGAGTGTACTCTACTTGGTAGGTGCCGTCACCAAGGTCACGGATCAGGGCATCAGTGCAGTTGCCAGAGGGGTTGTTGATGCAGGTCTTGATGTGATTGCCACCAGTCTTGGTAAGGGCTCGGGCATCCACAGTGAAGTCTGTGGTGGCCTCACGGAACACACCTTTAGGGCAAGATGTAGCACAAAGGTTATTACATCTGATTATTACATGGAATCCCATTGGCAGAATCTAGAACCAGAAGCCATTCTTCGAGTGAAATCACAGAAAAACCTTAAGCAGCATATGTATAAGTATAACCTGTATTCAGAATGTATCTCTATTAGGTGGAACAGTTCATTAAAACTCAGTTTATAGGATACACTACACTACCTTTGCCTTCCACACCAGGGCCGAACACCTTGACACCGCTGGAATCCACCGCTGGCTCCACATTAAGCCTGGCAGGGAAGTTTGGTACATCCTGGCCACCATAGCGGATGGTGAGAGTGTAGGCTCCAGGGTACAGGGGGATGTAGGTGATGGTGTATGTGCCATCTCCGTTGTCCTGAATGTGCACCTCAGCCTCGGTGCCGTTGTCTGAAATGATCTCAATGGTCAGCTCAGCTGGGCCGGCGTTGGTGCAGTCCACCACGAACTGGCCTGTCTCGCCAACCTTGGCCCTCTCCAGACCAGGACCTGAGCAACGGACCTGAGAGACAGAGCATTGTCAGCAAAGAGTGCTTTACTCACAACACAAACCATTTAAGACATATACAGCATATACATATATATATATATATATATATATATATATATATATATATATATATACACGTTTTTATTTTATTTTATTATTACTTCAGAGCACATTTTTCATTTAGAGGATTCAGCACAAAATATATAGATCAACATAGTTTATCGTTATAGCAGATGCACAAATAACAGCATCAGTATGTACCCTCTGCTGTCTGTATATCATGACAGAAAGGGCTATTTCCGTCTCACCTTTGATGCATCTGTGGGTGGCACGGCTTCCGCATGGAAGGGGCTGCCAGGGATGGGGGCTCCGTCGTAGGTGAGCTCCACCTCGTAGGGGCCCTTGTCTCTGGGATGAAGCGCACCTGGCTGGTCTCAGGACTCAGGCCTGGCTCCACCTTGCATGGTACGGCCTTGCCAGCAGGACCGGTGACCTTGGCTGCCACCTTACCCTGGCCGCCAGCACCCTTTGACCTGACAGTGATTTCTTGGTCTTTCCCGACGGCCATCTCTAAAAGGCAGAACAAAAAAGAGAAAAACAAAAGGGCAGAAATGGTCAGATACACAACGGTTTTTTACTGCACATCCTAGGATACATAGCTTGTGTAAAAGTGTACAAATTTACTGTTCATTCAGACAAACATTGTGAGGAATATGACGACACCCAGAGATATATAAAAGAAACGTACTGTCTCCAAGGCCAGACACTTTGATCTTGCTGAGGTCCAGAGAGGGAGCGACGGCAACAGAGAAGGGACTCTTGGGAATAGGGTCTCCACCATAGGTGACATTCACACCCAGGTTGCCCTAGAAAAGAACACTCATTGCATCACTGATTCAGCTGTTAATCAAACAACATATTCCCCATGTTCATTCCAAAATGTGAATTTGAATTGAGTTTTAATGCAGATACATTTCTCTCTACAAGCACAGGTTAATTTCTGCAGTTTTGTGGTCCATCCCTGTTTTCCAATGGTACTAGGTAGCCCATAACAACTTCACACCTGTTGGACTGGGGTGTATTTAACAGTGTGGGTGTTGTCATGGTTGTTGATGATTTCAAAGTCGCGCACAGCCTCTGCCTTGCTGGGGCCGGTGAACTGAGCATCCAGCTTGGCCTTGCCTGCTCCCTTGGTATTCACAGTGAAGTGTGTGGGCTTGTTCAGCTCAACACCTGTGAAAGTAAAAAAAACAACCATGAGTGGAGTTAAGGTGGTAGGGGCAATCCCTCATCGCAGAAAAGTAAAGGCCACACCACACTGAATAAAAAAACTGTTAAAAGATAGCATACAACATTCTCTACACAAGATATTGTCAGTAAACCCGCCTACTTATCTTTCTGGATAAACACCACCACAAAACACTACCTCAGTCTAAAACTGTAAACCAGATAAGAAGATTTTTAAGCACGATGCAAAACCACAAGTATAAACTCTGTACCACTGCGGCTGAGTCCTGGTCCCTCTGCTTTGACCTTGCTGGCATCATGGGCAGGATCCACCTTAATTCTGATGGGTGTCATTGGAATAGCCTAAACAGAAACAAACACACAAACAAACAATAAGGACTGTGACCAAAATACATTTAATATTGCTTACATTGATATGCAAATATGCACTCACACACACACATCAACCATTCTATTCTACACATGCACACACGCACACACACACATACAGTTATCATCATGTTGCCTATCCAAAGGCTTACCTGATCAGCAAACAGCACCATGATGGTGTAGCTGCCGGCGCCAGGGGGTGTGTATTTAACAGTGAATGTGTCGTTGTCATTGCGGATGATGTCAAAATCAATATCAGCCTCTGCTGGTCCAACCACACCTGGAGCACACTTGATACCAATGCTGATATCACCTGTAGGCATGGCCGATTGTTTATAATTAACAGAGGAGTTCTTGATGTCTCCGGAGTGGGGTAGAAATCGTGAGAGTGTAACATATGTGCTGAGAGGTGTTTATCAGCTAATGGGCTTACCTTGGCCAGCTTCCGCACAGTCCACAGTGAAGTAGGTTGGCTCGAATGCTTTCAGACCAGTCTTTGCAATGCCAGGGCCTGACACCTTGACTTTGTTGGGGTGGCATCCAGCTCCGATGTTCATCTAAAGGACATCACAAATTTATATTCGTAAATCACATTTATTTTTGTTTAGTCTTATAAAAAAACTGAACAGCAAAAAAAATATATACATATTGAACAATTTATTTTCACATATTACACAACACCCCATGAATAACTGTTACATAACTTGTGATGTGTCATAGTACACCACTTTTCCACTCATCATTATTGTATTCATCAACACTGCCACTCTCATTATGAATCTTTCATCATCTGTGAATAATGGCAGTGAAGCTATTATGGCAAATAGACAGCCAGGTGTAAGGTGTGTGTGTTTATTTGTGTGTGTGTGTGTGTGCACGCGCGTGTGTGTGTTTACTGACCCTGAATGGGCTCTCAGGGATGTTGACGCCGCCCCAAGAGACCATGACGGTGTGTTTGACAGACTTGCGGGGTGTGTAGCTGCAGGTGTAGGTGCCATTGCCGTTGTCCTTGACCTGCACGTCCACTGGGTTTCCATCGCGGTCCTGAAGGTGGAGGATGCATAGTAAATGCACAGTGCACAACATATAAATTTCACAGCAGAAATGCTCAAGATTTATCATCCGGATAAATTACGAAACACAGTGTTGTGATTGTGAATCCATGGAACAAAGCTGTTCATCAAGGGTGTGTTAAATGCTATTGCAGTATGGGTGACAGGATTAAGAGATTATTTATACGCCTATATTGATGCTTCAAGGTATTTGCTGCTAAACAGACAGACACACAAACACACAAAACATCTCACACAGACACACACACCTGGGCCTGGATCTTCAGTGGAGCTTTTCCAGCTTGCTTGGCATCCACGGTGAACTCTGCTGGCTTGCCCACAGCCAACCCATTGGCCTGAAGCCCGGGGCCATAGGCTTTCACCTAGAGCAGAATTGCGAAAAAGGAGAGACGCATCAAATAATATTTCCTCATAAAGCATTAATCATACATTGGCCTGTAACAACTCATAAATTCTCAGCTTGATTTGCTCAGGTTTCAACTGTGCAAAAACAAGTACAAACTTGACAGAAGCACTCAGGAAAACAAGGCGATTAAATAAATTAAATAAAATACCTCATCTCTTTTCAGACTTGTTCATAATTGCAGTGATAGACAAGTTTACAACTAGAAACCTTTGGAAACCTTTGTGCCCTGACTTTTCTGTTAAATGCTGATCATCAACATGTAGTGTGCAAGCACATGCACAGCTCTGTAGTCTAAATATGACTTATTTTGATTACAAAACTATGCATGTGCCACTCTAATATACACATGACTAGGCTGATAACTCAGAATTACAAAGACGTAGTTCGTAATAATTTACAATTATTTTAGGCTGGTAACTAAGCAGACACTTAGTAGCAATAACATCAATACAGCCACTGACATTCTTCTGTGTGCCTGTGTCCGCTTGTTTGAATTGGAAGGCTGCTCTGACTTGTACCTTGTCTGGGAAGAAGTCTTTTCCAGGAGCTGGTGTGATCTCAGCCATGAAGGGACTGTGCTGAATGTCTTCGTTCTTGCAGAGAACATGCACGGCGTACTCGCCAGGTTCTGTGGGCCAATACCGCACGTCGCAAGAGCCATCGCCTTTGTCATCACACTCGATCTTGGCTGGAGATGGTCCCTCCACAGAGAAGCCTGACAGAAAGATGGAGCGCTTAGTTATATATATATATTTGTTGGCGTACGCCAAAAGAACAAACCCAATATGCATAAAGAGTATCAACTAGTAACTACTGAGAAATACTGTTGATGTCAATCATCCATTGCTGTCATTGCCCCATGATCAAAACAGATTTGCTCACCAAGTGTGCCAACATCGTCTCCAAGTGCCTCCACCACAAAGTCAGCAGATTTGCCCACAACGCCAGCTTCCAATCCAGGACCCCAGGCACGTACCATCTGTGGTCCAGCCTCAGAGCCCACTTTCACCTCAAATGGACTGTGGACACATGCAAATGAAATCCCGAAACAATACATCAACATAGTACACACACACACACACACACACACACACATACAAGAGCACCCTACAGGCCAGTGACAATTTTCGGCACATGATTCAGCATGCTAAAAGAACTGGTGGTTTGTGAGACATGTAGCCTGACTGGCAACATTTCAGAGCTCAAGCAATTTCAACAATTATGGTCTTCAGGCCATATTAGGTCCTTGCAACGGTGACAGCCCTCAGACTAAATTAAGTCATTTCAACATTGTTCATCTTCTGGGCTGAATAATATTCATAAAGCTTTTCTCAGTGCGGACTGAGGCAGGCCCTGACCTGCGTGGGATGTGCTGGCCTCCCCAGGTGATGGTGATGATGTAGTTTCCAGGAGTGGTGGGGTAATACTCAAAGCTGTACACTCCATCTCCTAAGTCCTTCTTCTTGCAGGGCTCCTCCAGACCCTCTGCAAAGGGCAAACACAAATACAGACAAAACCCATGAGCCACCACCACAGATTTATATGACTCAGGCTGCAAGCATAGGCGATACACAGGCTATTGTGGCGTGTTGACTTTAGTGGGTTTGGGTGTGTTTTAGAGCCACTCACTGGGTCCTTTGATGGTGACTTTGAGGTCTCCAGTACCCGCTCCTTTGGTGTAGACCTTAAACTCAGCAGTCTCCTTAATCCTCAGACCCTTAGGCTGCAGGCCACGGCCCTTTGCCCTCACCAGATTTGGATTGCAAGCTGAGAGAGAGAGAGAGAGAGTAGAAGGCAGAAGCAAGGAACCAAGAGAAGAGAGTGAAAAAGGTAGGGAAAGTAAGTGTGAGATGGATATAGGTATTTAGTGACAAAGAAATAGACAGAGAAAAGAAAATGTGGATGGGATCACAAATAAATAAATGACCAGTTGAGGGAACACAGTTAATTCTTCAACTAACAGGGATAATACTTAACTAATAACTAATCACACATGCACAGACACCCTCCCCCATCATAGTCTTTCATCTTGTTGGGAGGGGAAAACGTGCATCTGTAGCTGAGACCTGAGTCTCTGAAGGCAAGAATGTCAATTACCCAATTACCCACAGGCCACAGAACAACCCCACAGCAATTTCCAGATAAAGACTTGAGGCAGCTTATGGGAAGAGTGACAGAGTGTGTGTCAGCAAGGGAAATGGAGGGGCCTATGCAAACGTCTGATAAAAAAGGAGAAGGCCTATAAATAAAGATCCATGAGTCACTGGGGCATGGAAAACCTCCCAAACTCCCTGGTGCCTCTAAGAGACAGGAGAGATAGTGTGTCTTCATAGGATGAATAGCAGGGGAAAACCTAGGGCAACATACTTGGCAAAGATAGTATGCTTGCTACTAGCAGAGATACTACCCGAACGCCTTTAAGAGGTAATTACAAAGTTCACGTATAATACACAGTGGTTTTTAATTTCTAAGAGGCAATTTGGTATGGAAATACTTTCCTATAGACATGGATGGCACTAGGCAGTAGGTTTGAGGAGGACAAGCTTTGAGGGGAAAATTGGAAACCACACAAAACCAAAGTGACATGGAAAAAAACTGGAAGAGCAAAGCAACGAGTCGAAGTACCCGACACAGATCCAAGGAAGCAGGAAAGTCAAGAGCATCAGCAGCAGAGCATCTGCTTCAGAGAGAGACAGGAAGAGATATCAGCAGACACAGATGACACCTGTCTATCAGGAGGAGAAACAGAAACCGAGAAGATAAACCAGAGCATGAACAGGGCAAGAGGAACAATACATAACAGAACACAAGAACACAGGGCACAGAAAGATCGGCAAGGACTAGAGATTTCAGAGTTTGAAAAGATCTACCAAAAAAAACAAAAAAAACAAAAACAAGCGGAGGATAATGGGGGGAGGAAAGCCTGTTTTGATGTCCTCTCTTACCCTCTCCCACGTTGACTGTGTATGGGCTCTTGGAGATCTGCCCGCCGGCAAAGGTGACGTAGATGGTGTGCTGGCCTTCCTGGGTGGGCTTGTAGGTGCAGCGGTAGCTGCTGTTGCCCTTGTCCTCGATCTGGCACTCCACGGTGTCCTTCTTGCCAGCTGGGTCCATGATGACGACTTCCACCTCCCCAACACCAGCACCTTACAGAAACACAGCAAACTTTAAGGTGTGTAACAGTGCATCCTAGCCACACGCATATGGGCAAATGTAACAAAAGCACACAATCTTCTAACTGGAGCTTTCCCTACAGTCTAGATCTTCATTGAGTGTTCTAATCATAGACAACGTTTGGATTTTGTTTTTGTTAATTAGACACCAATATGACATAAGGGGAACTATAACTATGTATGTTCTTTCATGATGACCTTTCTGAAGGTCTCAAACCCATAGCCTTGGTCTTTGCTGCTTGACCACTGAAGCATGAGAAGCTTATGCCGGCTTATGGGCACAGTGTAGTACGCTACCTGCTGTGTAGACGTCAAAGTAGGTGGTCTTGTTGGCAATGTTCCCAGAGGGTTCCAGGCCTGGGCCCTGTGCTGTGACCTTGCTGGAGTCTCCCTGAGCCATACCCACGTCCACCTCAAAGGGGCTCTTGGATATATGCTGACCGGCAAACAGCACCGTCACCTGGGAAACCACACAAACACGGGAGGTGAACATAGGTCAAAGCTGTAAAGTGAGCATGACCACTGAAGTCAAGGCACAGACCTCTGAAACGCCCAAGAATACTACTGTGGTCAACTTGGGACAATGATCTTTATCAAATCTGGTCAGAAAATGCATATTGAGTAGGTATTTCCCATACACAAAACTATTCTGGAAGTTGATAATAGAGAGAGAGATTACCTTGTGCATTCCAGTTACTTTTGGAACATAGAATACTGAGTAGGTACGGTTCTTGTCATTGTTGGCAGTGACTTTAGCCTGAAGGAAAAAGAGGAAAATGTTACCTCACCACTCCAACATATCCAGCAGTCATACATAAGTCATATACTGAGAAATGTAATGGCATTTTAATATGTTTTAGTCCCTGGGCATAGGCCACACAGGTCTATGAGTTAAGCAATGGCAGGCCTCACTAAAACCAACGCAATGACAGTGAATGGAACTCTCTTGCCCTCCTCTCTCTCACCTCCTCACGATGGCCTGCAGGGTCCTCCACATAGACCAGCACCTCACCCATTCCAGCACTGATGGTCTCCACGGTGAACACAGCTTTCTTCATCACCACATTACCAGTGGGCTCGATACCTAATCACAACAGGGTCACAGTTATTGACATGTGTTATAGGACGCATGAGGGTGGCAAACATAGTGTTCACTGTATGCAGTCTAAATCCTGGGGTCTGATTACCTGGTCCATAGGCACGGGCCTTCTTTGGGTTGAGTTTGGGGCGCAGAGGAGCACCAGGCTTCAGCTTGGCCTTGGGGAACTGGGACAGGTAGGTCATGACGGAGTGCTCGTCCACTTTGGGGTCGACAATTTCCTCGGGGGTCATAAGCTGGAGAGGGCAATTGTTGAGACATTGGCAAAAGCTAAAAGACTGCAAGTCTTTTATTTCAAATCACTTCCACGATCATATCCACTTTCCACCACCGCTATCATATGTTGGTTTGAAAATCAAAAAGCAGTTGTCAAAAGAATTCACATTTCCAGTTCCTTTTTTTACGTCCAGTTAATGTTATTGGGACGCTCTCCAAAACACATCCATATTCATCAACTTAACTAGAAGGTCCATTTTAATACTATGAGGATGAGGAATTGAGGAGAGTAGGTAACAATGATTTTACATCAACATTCCTTGAGTCTGTATTATTCACGCTAACCAACTAGACCGCTTGTTCCTCTGTCTTGAAAATCAATCCATGAATGATTCGGTCCACACATACGGCAATGACCAAAAACTTCAAAAGTTTGGAAGTATGTTTATGGTGAGGCTGCTTTTACAACCACGTGGCAGACAGGGCTGAGTGACAAGCCACACGACTTCAGCCGAAAAACCCCCAAAACTCTAACAGCAGAGCTGCAGCAGTGGGGGCGGAAATGCAACAGACCACAGGCCCAACTGACAGCACACGAGACACCACCGGCAGTGAGCGGTTTTACCAACTGGCACGCAAGTCTGGCATCAAGGGCTGGTGACCTGAAATGATCTCTCTCCACAAGGTAATCCCGGAAACAAGGTGGTGCAATCTCAACAAAATCTCGTAAATTATGCACAACAAACTGCAGACTACCAAAATCCATACAAACAATATTACCCAAATGATACCCACATCATACTTTAAAGAAATTAGACAGGTAGGTGAAATAATTGGGCTGAGAAAAAACTCATGAGACTTATGAGACGGTTTCACAAGAGAAACAAACCTGGGAGAGAGAGAAGTGCAAACTTTTTTTTTTCTACTACAGTCATGAAGAAACCCATACTAAAAAAGATTTGTCAAGGTTTCCTGAGAAGATGTTAGGCAACTCAAACATTAGCTACAGTAGCTCAAGCTGCTATAGATCACTTAACTACTACTGAACTATATATCAGTCTCAATGCTTATACTAGGGCACTATTTTTCCTAGCTGATAGATTTTGTTCAAGTCGCTCACTCAAGGATATTGACATACCAGAAGACAAAACAATCCACTTTTTATCATGTGGAATTCACAAAGTGGAACAGCAGCTTAACCAGGGTCATGATTACTATAATGATTAATAATAAGCTTAGTTGCTGCTAACCATTCCACTATTTTCAGTGAATAAATGGCAAAGTTTCGACATGACCATACTGAATAATGATGGGCTAGGTTAGCATGATTAGTTAATAGATGGCTAGCTAGATTAGCTTCCCTCAGGTGACTGTGGATAAGAAGGGATTGTTTAGCCAGCATGATAACCTGTGCTAACCTGAGGCACACCCAGCCAGTCATCAGCCTGCTGCATGGCCTCCCTGGCATTGTCCACAGGCTTAGTCTGGTCCCAGGAATCCCAGTCAGGACACAGGCCTGGACAGTTGAGAGAGAGAGAGAGAGAGAGAGAGAGAAAGATTGCAATTTTACTCTGTATAAATAGTACAAACAGTATAAGCATGTAGACATCATTGCTATGCAAGTTGAACTAGGAAATTTTATTGTTATGCTCTTTGGAGAATTTCCTAACCACCTGAGCACATCCTTTACCAGTTAAGCTGAGGGATCAAAACTTGGCAGGTCGTTTCACTGGATGCACACTTACATAACTACACCACAAAGATCTGATTCATTAATTTCCAGACCTTTTTTTGGTAACCCTCAATCTTTCATCTCCCATCTGCATTCCCTCCTGCTTACATAACATCAATCCTCTCTGTTTCTCTCTCTCTCTTTTCGTCTCTCTCTCTCTTTCCTATCCTTTCCTTATATTTTCTTTCTAGGTACCTTTGGAATGGGTCTCTCATCTACTCCCCAAAGAATGCCAAATATGTCAAAAATGTAAACAACCCGTCTCTTCCTCCTCTCCCTGCTTTCTCTCTCAAACCTTTTAGGACTTTCACCTTTGCCTCGCTTTATTGCATAGCCTGAGGGCACCACCAAACACCCTCCAGATTCCCTGCCCTGACCCCACCCCCACACTCCTTAACAACCCCCAACTCCCACTACTCAGCCAGCCCCCACTACCCAATCCGCCTGTCCCTCACCTGGGGCACAGCTGTCCACCAGAGCCCCGAGGGCGCGGCCGGACTGCCAGTCGCTGTGGAAGTTGGTGATGGGCAGCTCGGGCAGCTTGTTCTGGATCCAACCCAGCAGCCTCTGCTTGGGCGTCTTCTGCTTGCCATCGTCCGCCGCCTCCTCATCCTCATCCCACATGGGCATGGAGATGGAGTAGTGCAGAATGAGAGTCCATATCAGGCCCAGAATCAGCTTCAGGTTACCATCCACTATGGCTTTACTGTCTGTGGAGGGGGGTGTGGGGTGGGGGAGAGAGAGAGAGAGAGAGAGAGAGAGAGAGAGAGAAGACAGAAACCAGAGGGGATTAGTCAAGAATGTCAAGAAACAGCAGTATGGCAAAACTAAGGCAGGGGTGCTCCTGGAGAGACAGAAAATAACATGTGAAGGTATACTGACTGTGAGGAGGGCAGCGGCCAGGAGGTTTTGGATTGATTTACTTCTAAAACGTCTTCATAAAATGGCCCCAAATGCTTTTAACTAAATAGCGCCTAAGAGGTTTTCTCTTCTCTCTACCTTTTCTGATTTTTTTCTAAAGAATCCATGAAATGGTTGATAAAAAATTTGCTTTTTTTTCCAAATACACCCCTTTGTTGAAAAAACTTCCTACTGAGCTTAGTCTTACTAAGTGCAGACTCTGAGCCGCCTGGGCTATGTTTTTGGTGATCTGAGACATCATTCAAAAGGGCAGATAGTGGGTAATCAGCATCTTGGAGTCTTGGTTTGAACTGTGTGATGTCTGGGTGTGGTTCACTGTAGCATGCTGTGGCTTAAGTCACAGCCTCACTCTCACTTAGTCAGAGAAAGCACTTTGTGCTGTGCACACACACAAACACACACACACACACACACACACACACATTCACACACTCTTTGGGTGGTGCAGTGTAGTGATCAGATGACCTCTTGAATGAGAGGTCGAGAAATAGGGAAGTGGGCCTCTCAATCTATCTCCACCCAGCCATAGTCCTGCCTCGCCCTGGTTCGCCAGTGGTCACACTCGAGTTGTCCTGAAAGCTCACACGTGCACGTAAAAACAAAACATAACACTCCACCACCCCTCACCTCCCATACATGCAGTATTACACTTGGAAAAACACACATGGGCACAAACACCTATACCTAAATTCTAAACACCCACAGGGCAGTGGCTGGGGACTTTCTGTAGTAGTGGGCAAACATCAAGACAAGATAGCATTGTGTGACGCATGCCTTCTTGCGCATTCTTACCGAGATTCTTGTTAGCTAACGCTACAGAAGGAGAGTGGCGTCAAATGGGCACCTCTCCAACACAAAAACAGCCAATGATGATAGTTTTCCCTTTTTTGGGGATGAAGACTCTTTAAACGATGAGGACACACTTGTGCATCTCAACACTAATTCACACCCATTCGGCCCTCACAAGCTGAAAGAAAAATTTGAACCAACATGACTTGGCTTATGCAACTCTTAGCAAACACAACACAGGTTAACACCCTAGTTGATCATCACACACACACACACTGACACACACAAATTATGACAGGAAGTACACCGACCCTCAGACATGTATGAAATTGTCTGGGGTTCTGAGAAGTGATAAGAGATGAGGTAGATAAACACAACTGCTGCCTGGCTGCCGGCCTGCCTACTTCTCAAATCATATGCCATTCTCAAACAGGAGGGTGTGGTGGGTCAAGCCTCTTCCTGTTCCAAGCTGAAGCATGCTCAATTAAAGATGGAGTTTTAAATGCTTTGATGTCCCAGGGAGCACAGGGGGTTAGAGTATGTTTAGACTGTTCCCATATTGACTCTGACTCTACACCACGGCAGGATTTTTGAAGGCGATTTTGGCACACTAATTCAACAGACAGGAGGAGTGTTTTCTCTGAATGCAAGTTGGATCTGAGGTTATTTCTATGGTACGCGCTTTCCAACAGTCTTGTTTTTTTGACTCGATTTGTGTTTGTCCGGATGACATTCAGAACCATGGCTTTCTTCTTATTGGCAAAATATGCAGAAAACCAAAACTGGAGGTACAAAATTAAAGTTTTGGCTATCTTGTTATGAAACAGACAACTTGTCTGCCCCCATCTTTCCAGTTATCCAACATTTTCTATTTTGACCGTGTAAAATAATACATTCGAGTCTCTCTGTGCTCTTTGTTTGTACAAAGAGTGGTTTATAAACCTCAAATCCCCCAAGTCTGCTGGTATTCACCCTGGCTGCTGGCCGGGTAGTCATGCTAACCACGTCTGATTCCCCCACTTGGAGTCTAATCCAGCGAGCAGAAGACTGTGGGCACACATGTGGCCCTGATCTGGCCTGGGTTTGGCCCTGTGTCAGAATCCGATCCAGCACCCACGGCTATTTCAAAACAAAACTGGAGATGTATTCAGTATATGTGGATTCATCTGGAAATGAATACACATTTGAACAAAAAAACTTTATTTTTCAACACTCAGGAAAAAAAAAATTCAGACCTCACCATGTTGAATTCAAGTAATGAGCCGTTCCCTTGAATCAGGGATGAGCCCAGACAAAGCTAAATGTGTACTTCTGGTTTATCTAATAAGGCAGTGCTTACCAACGTGGTAGGGAAGTCTGTGCATGCTAACAAACAGTGTGGTCACCAAAGTGGACAAAAGTGTGATGCTGTTACCATGGTGACAAGGCGGCAACCGCTGTCTGACTCACTTTCAGTATGCAAACGACACACAGCTGGCTTGCACACTACCCTCTGGGAAAGCATGCGGGCGGAAGGAGCACAGAATGCCCATAGGCATTAGATTAACCAGGCATCAGATTAACCAGTATGCCTCCATGTTCTCAATGTGCCTTGCAGACAGCTGTTGCAACACCAGGGCATATGACTGCCTAGATGACAAATGCCTAGATATGCTGTGTTGCCATACTCGTTGTGTAATGAACAGGTCAAAACCTGCCTGAAGAATTATTAACACTTCTGAGAAGCAGTATAGTAGCAGGACTATTTGGGCGTGGTTGCTACCTGTGAGTAGACTGTGAATCAGGTGATGACGGTGAGTTGCACGTCTGGGGGTGAGGGAGAGAGAGAAATGGGAAGTGCTGCCTTTCAGGCCCTCACTAACCTCTGACTCAAAAACACGATGTCTTTAAATCATGCCAGAGGCAGAGTTGGGTTTCACCAGCCCAGACACGGTATGGCATTAAGTGACTACATCTTTGTGGCTAAAGGAGCTTCTGATTTATCATGGAGCTTCAAGAAGATCCATAAACATGTCTAGTTTAGAGACGTTGTATATCAAAGTAAGGATGAAAGCTTAATGTCTCCTTCCAATAAGCTACAGATGTTAATAGTGAGAAAACACACACCCGCAATGAAAGTATGTAGCATACAAATGGCTTAAATGAACTGGAGTCCAAATATTAGGTGCCATCTTATCATCTGGAGTGGATCTAGAATAGGCCTGATTTTGATCTGGATTAGACCTGTGTCTGATCCAAGTCAGAGTCATGCTACAGTGAGTTATATGTAATAGATAATGTACTGTTCACTGGTCAGTATGGAAAGTAAATTCCAACAGAGTGAACAGGACCGGGGCTGGAAGTAGAAGGATCTTCCTTCTCCATGAAGGGACTTTTTTTTTTAAATACACTGACTGGTGGGCAAATATCAGACATACATTATTGGATGTACGTTATCCCATTTAAGATACAGCTACTTGCTAAAACCAGAAAGAAACACAATATATCTTTTGTGGTTTCTGCAGAGAAACAAATAGCGTGCTACACAAATATCAATTCATACTAAGACTCTAGACAACAGGTCAACGACTCTGCTTTCACTTTCATTGAAGTCCCATTGCAATAAGTAAACAGACTACATGTGGAATGATCTGAAAGACGGGAATCAGAAACACAAACCTCTTGTCCCTAATAGTGTTTACTAGTTTTTCTCAGCGGTCCGACATAAGAAATACTGGATCTCCAAACACTGAGAAAGTCTATTCAAAGTATACTGAACTTTAGTATACACAACAGCATTGTGAAGAACTGTATGATGAACGTATATGTAACGTGCGGGTATACACTGTGGGGTGGGGAGGTAAGGAAATCGGGCTGGGGTGATGCAATATATGGATATATGTATATATACTGAGTGTATGTGGTGGTGGTGTTAGTGAGGTGGGGGGGGGCTGATGGTGGTGGTGAACTGTGACGCACATCTCACTCTAACAAACACACGAAACATGACAGGAATCCAAGAAGCATTCCCACCACACTACCACCAAGCCCACGGAGTCTAACTCTGGCCTTTTTTGGACATAGACACTGACACAGCCTTTCCTCCGGCATTTTGAAAAGTCGAATTCCCAAAACATGATGATTGTCATCAGATCAGGAGCCATAGTGTGTCTGTGTGTGTGTGAGTGAGTGAGTGAGTAAGAGAGAGAAAGAGTGAAAGAGAGGGGAGGAAAAGGGCAGGGTGGGACGGGGGGGGTTGCTGGGTTTGGGCTGTTCTAGAACAACAGGGGATGGATGAGCCATTGCAATGGCTTGAGTCATCATCAGCGAGTGTGAGCAGTGCCCCCCCCCTTCCCCCCAGGGCAGATTCCCATGGTGCATTCTCTCTCCAAACGGGCCCATTAAACACCGACCTCTTTCACATCAGCAAGAAACGTTGCCCTAGGGACTGTGACTCTGCAAAACCAGAGGCCCAAAATTGATGAGGAAACTCAGTTCAACTCCATGTTCCCTGAGAAAAGAAAGTCAACATTTCTACCTCTGTTACAGCTTTCTTTCTGAATTGTGAAGAGAAACTAAAACAATGAGTATGATGATGGACAGCGAGTCATTTAGGGTATGGCCACCACTATGCTGTTTACGATACAATTCTAATTAGGACTAATCAGCCAATGGTAAGCCAAAGGGATGAACAAAACCATGCCATTGGTCCTGAATTAGCACGTCAGCAAAAGTTTTAGCTGCACCTCGGTAGAGGAAGACACAGAGGAAATTGCACACATTCCAATAAGGACTTATCACCAAGCCCAGGGTTTGTGGTCTGGACCCCCCCCACCCTTCCCTTCCTCCCTCTCTCTCTCTCTACCCACCACCCCCACGCATGGTCATACACAAACACCCACTAAACCATTAACCCACTACATTCATACCCACTACTGTCTACATTTTCTGAATGTGGGGTAGTCAGAGCATTACATCATTTTTTTGCTGTATTCAACCCAGCTGCTGCCATTGGATTCTTTTCCACAGACACAGCCCTCGAAACACACTGAGACTGCAACGCTCCTAACACGCATGGTGCCGATCCAAAAGTGTGAGAACACACACACACATAAAAAAAACTCTGAATGATCGAAGGAGGGGAGAGGTGGGGGTGGATTTCTAATACACGATTCCAGGATCATGAACTTCAGCAGCAAACTTCCTTGCTCTTTCCTTTTTCGCTACTTCCAATTGTCCCTCCTCCTTTTTTTCTTTTTCTCCCTCCCACCTCTATCCTTCCCTCCCTCCCTCTTCCCTTCTCTCTACCTCCCTTGCTCGCTTGCTCACTCTCTCGCTCACAAGCTGGAAATGTTCCCCTTGGTTTTTTAGCCTTAAAAGGGCAGAAGCAAACTTGATCCTGGCAGGCCACCCATTCCCCACTTGGAGGTTTCTGATTACAGCATAGAGAAGAAGGGAGGCAGGCAGTGTGGGAGGGGAGATGACGAGAGAGGGGGGCAAAGGGGGGTCTGAAAGAGAGAATGAGACAGAAAGAGAGAGAGAGAGAGAGAGGAGTGAAACATTGAAAACTGCTGTGCTGGGACTTTTGTAAAAGCCCATATTGACAGGGTCGGATTGTCATTTGGCTGCCTTAGTCCTGTTTCTGGACCTGAACCAGACACATCAGGCTAGCCTCACACCAGAGAGTGCAGCCACATCTACATGCATAAAAAAAAACATCTACACACTGCCTTTCTGCACACATGAGAGAATCTTTTTCTTTTGTGAGCAACAGCACAACCATTCAGCAGGCACTAACAGTCAGAGAATTGGCCCGTCCTGAGTAGAATCTTGAAACTCCTCAGTGCAATCTGAAATTCTTCTTCAAGGCCAACCTTACTGAATGAAAGGACAGCATAATGAACCCAAAGTGAGAGAGTTCTGGGAATAAAAGAGAAAGTTGGAAGAGGCACAGAGATAAATGAACAGATGAACTACAGAGAAAGGACACCAATAGACACAGCGGAACCGGCTGAAAGAGAGGTAGAGGGACAAAGGGATGGAAAGAGAGAGAGAAAGAGAGAGAATGATATAGAACCTATAATTAAGTTAATGATGCAATACTGTGCCTTTCTGCAGGCCTGCAGACAAGTCATCACTTAACATACTGAATGCTGCAATGAGATTTAATCAACAATGTTTATGGTGTGGGGACAAAGAACCTTATCACAGATTCCAGATCATTCCATACCTTCTTCAGGGGATAGTTGCTACTAACCATCTTACATAATAAAAGTCATTCACGCACAAGCATATGTGAAATGATACGTGCGCAAGCACACACACACACACACACACTTTCTTTGCCTGTCACTCAATCAAGTCCCTTACACCATCCGTAAAACTATGAAGACACACTGCTGCCTAGACTTGCTAAAACTCTTACTGTTGCTCCACCTCACCCCGCCCTCTGCCTTGCTCTCTCACTTACTCACCGTTAGTGTTGACCAAGGACAACAGAGGACACTCATAGGTTTGGTGTGGTCACACATCAACCTTGCTGAAATGAGCATAACAAGGTCTATCAACTGTAATTCCCTTATCGTCTGTGCCAAGGCTGTGGGATAAGTTAATTACACAGGGGCACAACACAGTCAGGAAGAGCCATTTCCTGGCCTTGCCATCTGTTCATCTGTCCTCTGTCCCCCCCACCCCCACCCCCACCCCCAAACCACCACTCTCTCTGTCTCTCTCAGTCCTTCCAAGCCCTCAACTATCTATGTCAATGCGTCTGTCCATCTGTCTGTCTGCCTATCCATGCATCTGTCAACTCAGTGAAAGCTAAGGACCTGTTCCTGAGCGCAAGAGGGCACTTAGCTTGGTGAAAGAAAAATCAAATGCCACTGTGGTTTAAGCAGCTGTCGTCTTAATGGACTAGCACCGCCGCTGGCTTAATAGGTTAAGAACAAGAGATCTGAAATGACTGAACAGGTCATGTCGTGTAAAATGTTAACTGATCAGGATCAGATTCTTCTGTTGGGCTCTCTTGAAATGTGATGGGTAGCTACTGCCACAACTTGCACAACCCAGAACCACCTTGGTCTGAATGAGAAAACATAGCCTTGTGCTTTCCTCTGAACTACCACTTGCACTTACCACATTACTGACGTAACAGGATAAAAGAGTCCTGTTACTAAGGGTCTCCTCAGTGCATCTCACACCGCTTTTTGGACGGAGACCATTTCTTACACCCAACATGTTCGCTTAAAGGAAATCCTGGCATCTCTAACAAAGGCACTTGGGAAGGAACCTCCTAGGCATGCAAGAATGTGGCCATACTATTCATGTACCATTAAGGGTATGTGGAAGCACAGTGTATGTTTTTTCAGTACACCAGCACAGTTTGATGGAACAAAAAGTACATCTTTGATTACTGCTGTTCAACTGGCAATCTTTTTTAATACCAAGGTGCAAGGTCAAGATGCTCCTCTCAAATACCATCTTCACTCTTATCATATCAGAGATATGCTAAAAATCAAAGGGAATACTAAAAGGGCACTAAGAGAACCTCAAACAAGGACAAATCTCTTGCAATGTCAACAAGGGAAAAATCCTTTGTGGATCTGCTACATGAGTCTGATATGCTCCAAAAGATAATGGGTAATGTGGCCCATCTCACACCTCTCATCCAAGTTTCATAAAAATTTACCTGGTAGTAGTTTTTTGCAAATAAACAGCAAGCCTTGTTATAGTTTTTGCAGATACACAGATAAACTCCAGGACGGCACCAAAAACATAACCCCTAGGCGGATGTAGTGATATGACTTCCACTGGGAAATATTGCAATTACCATTTCCCATAATGCCCACTTACTGCACAACTCTCTGAGCCACTGACAGCAAAGGGATAAGATTAGCAGCTTTGCACAGATAGGATTGATCCCTTGCTGAAAAGAGTCAGCTCATTAAGGGGCTACCATGGGCTTGGAGCAATGTCGACAAGTGTCAGATCCTTTCAACAATGTCACCACCTCCCCAAGACAACTTCAAGGATGTTAAATCTAACTCTTAGAACTCTCCTGAGTTGAGCAACATGTAGTGGAGCTGCAGTTCTCCTTCAGGGCTCCCTTGTCCAGAATTGCCAGAGTTAACAACACAGCAAGTCATCTTGGCTCTTTCTCAATCCTTTCCTCTAAGGGGGGGCTGGGGTGGGGTGGGGTGAGGGGTGGAGGGGAGCATGTCAGCTGAAAGCAAAGCATTCTTCCAACCTTCATTATTGAGATATAAAATGTTAGTTGCTGTGATGGAACGTGTCTCCAAGCAAGTCCTGTCCTGATTTGTGAGGGCATGTGGAGAGAGATTAAGTGATGAGGGATTTAAGGTCTTGTGTTAAAGACACTGGGGCCACACCTAATAACCAGTGGTTGGTTTGCTTAAAACTTCCTTTGCAGCAGAAGTGGCATCTGAAAAGAAATTCTACATCTCTACTCTGACTAACTGACTAACTCCTTCCAGGTGAACCCCACTGTTCCACAACTCTATTTCAGGCCATGAAACACTGGGAAGCATGTGGAGGAGTGCAAAGACACAAACCACCTTGGATTTGTCCAGGTTTTCTTCTAGTCTATTTCCATGCACTGTAAATTCAGTTGGCCATTAAACACAAACATGCAGCCTAGGATAGCTCATAAAATATCTCAGGCTAGGTGGCAGCCTTGTTGCTTGTGTGAAACAACATATTAATGGTAGTGGCTCACTTTC
Source organism: Tenualosa ilisha (assembly GCA_015244755.2). NCBI lineage: Eukaryota > Metazoa > Chordata > Actinopteri > Clupeiformes > Clupeidae > Tenualosa > Tenualosa ilisha. The sequence goes on from PYXC01000315.1 coordinate 117,761, forward strand.
CAGTAACAGGAGCATGGGATCTTGACAGACCATGTCCTGGAACAAACTCCACGACAATGACACCCTTTTTTTCAACTGACTAACTTGGGGGCATTCAAGTTAGCGTGTCATATTTTCAGGTTCTGTCTGTTGATTTTCAAATATGACTACACTGGAAAGTATTAAATGCATAGCCAAACTGGATTAATATTCTGTGTCCTATTTCCATTTTTTTCCCTCTGACATGTATATCTGACCATTATATCTAACCTTAAAAATGCAGATGAATATCCCTAAGTCTTATTATCTGCATAGATGCTGTTGGTCCTTTACTGTCCCTAAACTGTAATGGTGAAAAAGGAAGAATGAAGCAGTGACTTAAAACTGGTGAGTGTCTGAGTACCAGTGCACATCAGAAATTCTAGCTTGCACAGACCTGAAAGGTCCAGCCTTAACATTCGCCCGGTTAGGCTTATCTACAACACACCTTGACTATGTCCCTGTGCATTGCATGTTTGGGCCAACATGCCTTGGTGCGTCTGTCTCAGCTTGAACGCCTACCCAGAGGCATTGCTTTAAGAATGCGCAATCGCCCATAGACAAGGGCAATGCTTCAGTTTTTCCATTGTGAGGATGCACAGCCTGATTGTATGCTTAGCAGAATAAGGCGTTCACTTTGTTCCAGCTACTGTGGTGATCTGTGCTGCCGAGTTCTCCCCACACAAAAGCTACATAATGTTCCATAGCCGAACAAACTTTAACCTTTCATAAACCCAAATGAAACGGCTGACATATCAACTTTATAACGGTACCACAGCCTGCTTATGTCTTCCGGACATTGCAAAATACCTAACAAAGAAAACTTCCCTCTCCCCTCCCTTGATTAAGAAACTTCCCAAGTTCAGGAAAGCCCTGGGGCAATTGTTCTAAAAAGTTGCGCTTTGGGATGCAAATGATCAAACCGATGACTGAACTGTTTGCACTTGGGGAACAATCGGTTTTAATGACAAGTTATGTCTCCCCACTACCCTTTGCTCGCTGCCAGAGTGACAACGCTTATATCTCTGCAAGCAATTGCGCCTGGACCAGAAGTTACACATGGTCTTTTCTCATTCGTTGTTGCATGGAAATACAACGCCCGGGGCTCAAAAACGCTGAAGAAACAGGCCCCTGCGTCCGCTTTACGACACTGGAGCGGCTAAAATACGGTGTATGCTAAAATCTTGCAGCCAGTCGTAAGATAAACTCAAACGTCCTACCCATTTTGTCCACCTGGGCGCATACCAGTCTTCTCTATTGTCGTTTTTCATACCAACAGGGAAAGTTCTGAATAATTCATCTCCAGAAAGACTGCGTTTATATTATTCTGCAATTTAGTTATTAGGCTATTCGGTAGTTTCACAATAGCCCAACATTACATCCATAACTTTTACGCTATACTATGGCCTGGGGTCCTGTTGTGCAGAACACACTGATCAGTGACAATTTGGGCATGCTTCAGGTGCAACTCAACAACGACATTAATCAGCATCCTTGTTAAAAACAGTTTAAGAAGGGTATCTTGAAGCCCATAGGCTAAGGAGTTCGCAATAGAGTATGGAACTTCGGATGTAACATGTAGCACAGAGATAATGTGCCTTAGTTACTTCTACAAAAAGGTAAATCAACAGAAAAAAATCAGACCGACACCCACCTATGGAAACAAGTTTGATATTCTCCCTGTCCAGGAATTCTAACGCCACCGAGACGTTCTCCAGCTGCATCTGCCTGAACGTCGGGCGCTGGTTGTACTTGCGGAACATCTTCTTCTGGCTGAGCACCTCAAGGAGCCCTATCAGCCGGAGCCCATCACTCAGATCCGTCTGCAAGTTAGCGATTCTCTTATTCACACATTTCAGATGTTCGTTGCACCATCGCGTAAAGGTATTTTGCTGGATTTTCTTCCATGGTGCGTCTTCAGCTAGATCCTTCTCCGTGGCTGGCATGTCGGCGTCCTTCTCTTGAGCTGCGTTGGATACGGGAGCGGCGGCCGCGCTCGACTGGTGGAGGCGTGGGTGTTGACTACTCATTTTTATTGACTCTGGTCTCCCTCACTAGTTCGCTGTCTAGCTTTTAAGGGTGGAGTCTTGCGGGATTTTACAATTCCTAGGTTCTTCTTTGTAGCGTTTTTGCTTGACTGGAGAGAGAAGAAGACAGATGTAAATGTTAGTGTTAGACTGTGTCAAAAAGTATAATTGACGGTGTAAACACCAACACCGTTTGGTTATGCCCCTTGTCACCTTTACATGTCGACCCTAAAGCCAAATTATAAGCATAACTGACAGCATACTTTCAACAACTTTTGGTTGTGTTTAACTATAAGGGGGTGGGTTGGGGGGTCACCTTTGGGACTTGGCCATAAATATTGTGTTCAATAGCTGATTTATATTTAAGTTATTTAAGGCATCTACTATAGATCATTTGTGTCATAGAAAGCGTATTAAATGAGCTATTAAGTGCCATTTCAGCAAACAGCCATCTGAAGAAATGCTTCACCCAGGATGTTGCACAACTGTAACACTGGAAAATGTAGGTTGACTGATTGCCAAGGTATCCGAGTAAATATTTATGAATCCTTTTCATAAACAAATCTTTAGCTGTAAATCTATACTCTTGGTGAAAACAAGTCCAGAATATCACAGCTAGTTTTACACAAAATTCCCAGCTCTATGAGCCCATGATGAAAACATCACCTACATCACCTACTCTGTAACTTTGTGTTTTTCCCTGTGTGTATTTGTGATTTGACTTCTCTTTCTTGTCATGTAGCCGTCTTCCCCCACAGGATTCCTGCCCCTTCCCACAGCATTTGCAAAACCATATGCGCTTGCATAAAGCTCTACATTTACATCCACTCTTAAATGTGACTGTCTCAATGGTTCATTCCTGCACTCTGTCAGAGCAGCCCTGTCCAGCTAATTGTCCAAAGGGAATGCAAGTTTAGTCAGGCGTGTGTATGTGTCTAGACAGCCCCCTTTCTCGTTGTTTAGCTGGAAAAATAAGGGAGGGGGGGAACCAATAGAAATGCTTATAATTAGATGTCTTGGTACCTATGTTGGATGTCATAAAGATTCTTGGCAAGATAATGGAGTGGTTTTTCACCCTTAAAGTGGTAGAAAGTTATTAGGAGGAAGCAATTTAACAAATTTAATAGGAATGAGAAGAAGCATTAAGTCCTGGCTTTACTAAATAAGGCAACTCTGCCAAAAGCCAGGGAGGACGCAGTCCATAAAGAATGTTTTTCTTTTGCTCTTTTTTCAGCTTGTGTATGAGAATCTGAAGAATGCCCAGTCTGACCACCAAATGATGACCCCCCAACCTCTAAATATGAGGGTCACCCCCCCTCCCCAACACACACACAGACATACATCACACACACACACACACACACACATACAAAGACAGATAACGCACAATTATCAAGCCAAACATTTGAATAAAGTGTCACTTTCATTTAACTATTTAGTTTCATTTATCACCCATTCATTCAGTCAGTCAGTCATTCATTATATTAACTTTCTACATAAAATATATTGTAAAAAAAAAAAAACAAAGCCGTTGTTCTAAGACAAAGAGAGCTGTATAACGACGTCTGTGGGGCACAGTTTACAAAGAATGTTTGGCATGTGTGATAAAGTCGTTCGGCCTGGAGTAAAACCAGTGAAACTTTAGTCATTGCACAACAGGGGATGCTGGACCCGTTTTCATTATTCGGTGACGTGCTGCGAAACTATTGCGCACAGCTTGGACTCTGGCGCTCCCTGGAGGATGTTTTAATACAACATGGGAGGATGTCCAAATTTTTGAACAAGTCTCCTCCCAAAAATGTAATCGCCTTTTGTATGGACTGAGAGTCAAATAAATCCTCTTGTGCATACCTCGGCGTGATGTTTCTAATTACACTCTAACATAATGTCTGACCTCATCTACAAAAAATTCACATCACTGTCCACATGCAATCTAGTTCTGACACGAGGATAAAACCTCTAACTCTGTAAAAACTCTTGCATTGTAAAAACATTGTGATAAGTCCCATTGACCAACTTTTGCCTAGATGGTTAACGTGCGCATTAACTGTTACATCATCAAAAGGTAAATACTGTTATATTAACGAATGGGGACCAATGTAATGCTGCACTGAGTTCGCATTCGCTTTAAGACTGAAGACCAGGGAGGGTTGAAGACTTGTTGATGATGGCATGCACAGAACAATAACCCACACCCTTACAGCGAAGAGCGGAAAAGAGTGAGACAGCTTGGTTAACCGACCTCACTTGGCAGCGCTGAACCACAGGACATGTTCTTCGCACCGGCAGAGTGAAAAACACTGATTAGGCTACATATTTACGCAAGATGTTTTCAAACTCGACACTGTCCAGACTGCATTTTTTACCGATCTGATGAAAATATTAGCCTATACACAAGCGCTGAAAACAAAAAAAAAAACAGCGCAGTGGCATAAAAAGATTATGATCTAACGTTAATTACCACTGTTGATGTCAAGTTCATACGTGTTGGCTATGTTGACTTTTGAATTAAACAAACTTTTGACTTGAAATGTAGTTTAAAAGTTATACGAGGTGAGCCAGAAATTTCAAACGAGAACTTTAGACAGTACAGTATAGTCTAGGTTACAACCCATTCTGGTGCAGCATCTCCAATGATCGTGGGGGGGCGCGCGCAACTATCACATTGCCGCTGGGACAGGGAGAGGGCTTTTCCATATTTTGCCTTATTTGGTGAGGACTCCTTGATTAGATTATACGATTGATGCGCTTAAAATCCAGCAGAGCATCGGGTGGTCTATACAGACAGTCACAATGTACAGTGGACATAATGTCAGTGGACACATAGTTTTAATGACCCCCAAAGACTGTACTGCTAGCAATTCCTTGTGCCGATGCCATACAGTTCGAACACTAGGCCAGTATGGTCAGTCATAAAAACAAAAATCTTTCATTATATGTAATGACACAGAAACACTTAAGTACCTATATTATGACCCACGCATATGGCCCACGCAATCATAGAATGTTGTCCACCTGTGGACTACAGTTATGTCCATATCCAGGGCATCTAAAAGACCAATTATATGGTGGAAACAAATTTCATGACAACGCCAAGCCAAAAAAGAGTTCACCGTAAACACCTACCGACACCAAAAGGGTCTGTAGGTCTGCATATCCTTTCCTTCAATATGTTACAATCACCGCATAGTATCATATGACAATGCTGAGCATCTCTTTGCACGCTAACATCCCATTAGACGGCAGCTTTAGTTTCAAACGTTAGAGTTAAAACAGCAAGTAATTCAACGTCTTTTAGGTCTTTTAGGATTAGGCAATAGGATTACTCTCAAGCATAGAATCAATAAGGGCTACAGGTAGTCCAGAGCACACTGCACAACTTTACATGCAAGCAAACCACGGCTACACATAACGCAATGTCACAGCTCATAAAACCTAAACTAAGCCTGAAAATGAAAAAAGTTCCGACACTCACCCTGTTTCTGTTCGCTACGATTTACTGGCACTGTGGATAGCTTTCAACAGTTGCTTCTTGCTCCTCGCTGACTGCGCGTGAAGCTCAGGCAAAAAGTAAGCTGCTATCACTGTACCTCCCTCCCGGACGAGCCTCCCTTGGGGAAAATGTTTGTTCTGTTGAAGTCAAGAAAGAACAAGAGTGACACCCCTTGGTCTTTTCTATCTCCCCCTCTCTCTCGTGTGTGTCCCTGTTGCAAGAGCCTTAATTGGTAAAGTATAAAGGGGGGCTGGAGGGGGGGTGCTTTCTTCTCTGTTTGGTGAGTGTGCTTCAGCAAAGGCTGACGTTATACCGGCGACCGCGCCTTCGGATTTTAAAGGTATGATGTCAGCGTGCTCACTGCGCCTGTAGGCCAGCCTGTCGACGAGTTCGTGCAGGATGTTTGATTAGTTTTACCACACAGGTCAAACACTCTGCTGCAACCCTGTTAAGCCAACCTCTGACCTTTTGTGTTACCGCACTTCCATGCATTGCTGTGTTGCATTGCTGACTTGTAGACTAATTTGGGGAGGCATCGTAAGGAGTTACAACAATGATTCGGTGAAGACTTTGAAATACCGTAGATTATTGATGATGATGATTATGATGATGATGAATATCCCAAAACCTTGGGTTCTTACTGTGAAATAAAACCGTGATGTAAATTTACGCAAAGGTTGAAAACTGATAATTACTGTCTGATATGATAGAAGATGAACATAGCATTTAGATACTTTCATGAAGGTTAGGTGATTGAGGCAGTTGTAGATTCTATAGATTCAAGTCAGTTTCACCAGGAGACTGCAATATTATATTTTAAAATTCTATTCTTGACTCTTCTTGAGTCCTAATTCATGATGCAAGAACAATTATTCATTCATAAATCCCACCATTAAGTATTATTTGCTTAACAACCTAGTTAAATACAGCCAAGAGTGATCTACTTGCTTATCTAATCTAAGTATGTAAACACATTGGTGGTGCAATAGCACTGAGGTTTTCCATTGGAGACAGTCCTTGACTGGGTTGTGCTTATTCCCTCTCATGGACTCCAGCACATACACAGACATTTTCTTCACCTTAGGGATGTGCCTTTTTATTGCACATCCTATAGTATTCCTTTGTTGAGCCATAGAGGTCGGAAAAAACGGACTTTTTAACCACACCAGCAAACAGCTTTGCTCAGTGGTTGGAGTGTTTCTGAGAAAGAGGGGGCAAATCAGGTGAGCTTCTTTGAAAAAGCTAAACTGCTTGACGGGGCAAGCCATTGGTGCTGTGTATTAGGCACTGCACCCTGTTAAAGTCGTCAAAAAATGGAATAGTGGATTGCTAAACACTGAATAAGTGTTGATCCTGGACAAAAAATGGATGCCATCACCATGTGTCTTATATTTTTAAGGAAGAGTACACAGTATTTTATTGCATTAAGAACTGAATGTGTTTTCCCCAGTGTCACACCTTATGTAAATTAGCTAATTAGAAAAAAAATATCTCACAGCATGGACTTGGAAGTGGTGATTAGACTGTTTCAGAGGCATGCTTTTTGTCCTCTCAAACCACCTACACTGACATGTTCATGTTTTTGGTCATAATGATTTGCTTTGTATTCCCTGCCTTGCTAAGCCAACTTTTGGCCAGGAAAAAAGTAAACTCTAAAAAGTAAACACTAAAATGCTTACAGTCGCAAGCTATGAACTTTAATCACACTTCTTGGCTGTTTATCAACAATGATGAAAAGGTTTCTATCCCAATGGACTTGAATTCTGTAGAGGGTTAGTGATTAGCTTACATATCCACGATACTGGCCACATATATCTACACAAGGGTATTTCATATGTGGTTTAGTGGTATACAAAGTGGTAAACCAGACCCTTCTAACTCTTTTATGACAAATGAGCCAAAAGTTTAGTTTATCATTACAATTATTAATTTTTTTGACACAGATATTGTTACTTATACCATGACTGATTACTAGTTACAGTAAAAAAAAAACTTTTCCCTATAGCATAACATAATAATGAAATTTACATTTGCCAAATAGAAAATCAGTCATTTTGGAACAGACGTTACACACAGTGGATTTTAAAGACTCAAAACAGAGATGGAGTAGAGGGTTTTGGAAAAAAAAAATGTTTGTAACACCTTCTATGAAGCCAGTATTCATAAAGCATTATACATGCATTCATAAAGAGGTATAATGCACTCATAACACTTTATAACTAATGACATTAGTACTGTTCACATCACTTTACTTTGTCTTTACTAGTTTACAACTACAATTTTTTTTACTATTTTTTTTTTTTTACTATTGTCTGGTTCCTCATTGATTTTCATGAGTAATTATGTGTTCATTTCACTTTACTTAGGGTATGCATTGAACACTTGTAACTCTTCATTATTTGACCCACCACTAAATATGAGCATCAGCCTGGGTTTTTTTTGCCAATATTCAGACAGGATAGTGAAGATAGACAGGAAGTCAGAAGGACAGAGATGGGGTGGGATCGGGAAATGACTGCAGGTCGGACTTTAACCTGCATCCCCGTGGGCATGTAGCCTGTTAATGGTGTAGATGCTGTAGCCAGTTGCATCACAATAGCCCCATTTGTTCTGGGCTGCTTTGTGACATGTACTATTTATGCACCAAAAACACCAAAACTATATACCTGTGAGCTATGCCATCAGAGTTGGGTTTAAAGGGCCAGCTTTATTGTAAAGGCTTGAGCAGTGAGTAGCAAAAAATGTCGACTACAATAACAACTGTCTTTTTGTGTTGGCTCTAGACACACTGTTATGAAAACAAATGTACACTGGAAAATGATGTCAAAGGCAAGCAATGGTCCACTTGAATGTGAAAAATAGGAAAATGCCGTCATTTGGATTCCAGATTTAAGCTAGTAAAATATTGAGTTGTGTTTTATGACCCGTAAAGTCAGAATTAGTGCAGTCACAAACTGTGATAAAAGTAAAATAGAGGGAGTGAGTGAGAAAGAGAGAGAGAGAGAGAGAGAGGGGACACTGAACTGTTCTTCAAAGTTATAATCCTCACAAGCTGACAGAGAGACTGTATGTTTAGGTAACGTGTGAGAGAGACTGTCAGAGATGCTTTTTTACATCCCATAAATCTCAGACCATTAATACCTACCTAATACCTAGTCCATGCTTGCATGCAATTTAAATAAATCGGCTTTCCTTAACCTCTTTGTTTATAATGTGTCTCGCTTGATTTCTATATTCACAGAGGTATTTGATCAAGATTGAATGTAAATTGAAAGATTGAAAAGATGACATTGCAATTTCCAATTGTCAAAATTGTCCTTAAAACGCACACACACACACACACACACACACACACACACCAAACACACAAACATAGAATGTTATGCTCAGGTGGTTCCCTAGTCATCATGGGTTGTTCCAAAGCCTGTGTCACATCCTGAGGGAAGTCCAGAGTGGATCGTGTCATGGAGAATTGTGCCAAACTAGTGTGATCTGCTTTTGTTCAGCCAGTTATGTGGACAGGAAGTCCCTGTGACAGTTATAGTCCTGTTTCCATGGTATTAAATACTACCACACACAGAAGTGTGAACAGAGAAGGTTAGGGGATGACATTGTCTTTTCACAGATAGTGGCCATGTAGATTGGGCGTGACAGAGTGTAAACAGCATAAGGAAGACTTGAATTCCCACACATACACACACACTCAAGTGCAACTCTCATTAGGTCCTCGGCATGGAGGACACCATTTTTTTCTGTTGTGTTGCTCTACCTTTAAAAGTGTTCAGTTGGATTCCAGTTTGGCAACATACTAGCCCAAGTATGAGTTTCAATTTTTTTCCTTCCAAAATGTATTCATGATTTTGACAGCGTTTTTTTTTGTTATTAGATTACCATGCTGGGATCAGAGGACAGGGATTTTTTAGTGGGGTTACCCAATCTAATGTTAGACAATATTTAAAAGGTGAGAAACAGCCTACATAAATTATCTTACATACCCCTGTGTCCAATTCCCACTACACCCCTGGCTGGAATGTTGTTATTGTGCAAAGCATATAAAGACTAGAAGTCAGCTTATGAGACGGTGTTTTGGTATCCACATTCATGATGAAATCTAGAAATCTAGTCCCATCCTAGTCACATCTGACACTCATGCAGCTCTATATCGTCTGACCTCTGGACATTTTTGGCAGAATACACTTTACTGAAGTAGTCCTTTCCAGGTTCATGTCCAACATGCTGTAACCCTTTTGACTGCAAGATTAAACTTTGCTAAAGAACATGAAAAAGAGCCCGAGACTGATGGATCTTGGGAGCACATTCTTTGGTCAGATAGACCAAGATACATTTGTTTAGGTCCGATAAGGTCTGGCATGTTTGGTACAAACCTAGCCAGGGGAACAGCAGCCTGGCCCTGATAACGAAGTATGCCTACAGCACCTGAGGAAGCATAAAACACTTGACTTGACTGTAATGATATCCACACATTTACACCTGTAGACACTCAGACAGAGCAGTCTGAGCACCTGAAGGCATGGAGGAGAACAGGAGTTGTACCATCTGTTGCTGTTTGGGAGGTAACCACTGAGCTGTGACTCATGGTCTAGTCACAGGGACTAGGACTGTATAATGGCCACCACTGGCTGTACTGCTCTACGTAAGATCTGCCTTTGTTCTCCCGTGGGTCATGCTCAGAGAGACAGCCTCAAATCACTGAGGTCATCACACATGAGGAGGGCTGCTGTTACTCTGAGTCAGACTGTGTGTCTGTGCGTGCGTGCGTGTGTGTGTGTGTTTGTGTTTGTGTGTGTGTGGTGTGTGTTTGTGTGTGTGTGTGTGTGTGTGTGTGTGTGTGTGTGTGTGTGTGTGTGGTGTGTGTATTGTGTGTGTGTGTGTGTGTGTGTGTCAGTAGACACTCTCCAGCCCTACCCCAGATCAAACACGGAGCCTGAGACATCTGACGTCAGTGCCACCCCTCCAGGTGGGAATAGATCCAGCTGAGTAGATCAAGAGGCTTTGGCATCTGAGGAATGTTGGGTTCAGGTGTTTTGGAGCCACTAATGGAAACAGTCTTATTTGGCTTTGGGATTAAGGCAATAATGTTTATTTTTAATGGCAATATACATGAAACCCTACCTTGAGTATAGACTGTATGTGGTGCTGTTGTTCTCAGTGTAATACTCATGAGAATTCTCATTTTGTTCAGCAAAATCAAATTTTATCTGGAGAATTGAGAAGAGAAATGTAATTTGGGGCACTCTGATAAGAAACAATTTGAAAATACTTAGGCAGACATTCTTTTGAGTTAACAGTGGCAAATAAGAAAATCAGATGGGACAATTTAGCCTCTGTTTGAGACTACTTGAACTCTATTTCCAGTCTTTTTGCATTTCATATTTTCTTTCATGGGCAGATACTCTACCAGACCAAACACAAAAGACCAAACAAAAAGCTAGACTAGACAGAGAGTGTGTGAAAAAGAAAGAGAAGAGAAAGAGACAATATAAAAGAAATTTAGTAAAAACTGTGCAAAACACAATGACAAAACCAAAATGAGAGAGCGAGAGCAGTGAGTGTGTGTGTCCTGGAGTGATTCCCAGATTTGCAGCAATGTTGCTATGTTCCTTTGAGTAATGAGAAAGAGAGGTGGTACATTTGTCTGTGTGTGTGTATATGTGTTTGAGAGAGAGAGAGAGAGATAAAGAGAGTGAACGCTTGTGTGTGTGTATGTGTGTGTGTGTGTGAGAGAGAGAGAGAGTGTGTACATATGTGTATGTGAGTGTGTGTGTGTATATGCATGTGAGTCAGTGTAGGAGTGGGAGTGTGTGTGCGTGTGTGTGTCTGTGTGAGAGAGAGAAAAAGAGACAGAGAGAGTGTGGACGAGAGAGTGAGAGTACATTTGTACGTGTATGTGTGTGTGTCTGTGTGTGTGTGTGGGGGGGGGGGATTGGTGGACAACATCGTCACATGTAAGTGTATAAATTAATATATACAGCTGAAGAGCTGGTGGGTGGGGAAAGAGATCCTCAGCAGAAGTAAGCTCATGACAGAAGGCAAGACATCATTGATACCTCAAGTGTATGTGTGTGTGTGTGTATGTGCATGTGTGTGTATATGTGTATGCGTGCGCATGTGTGTATGTGCGTGTGTGTGTGTGTGTGTGTGTCCAGACTGATTCATGATGCCTTTAAAAGGTAACCTCCACAGTAGTATGAATCACAGCCCAAAAATCTCCCAGCAACTACTGGTCACCTCAGCTCTTGCTAACATCCAGACACCCTCTGTCTCACTCACTCATATACACTGAGACACACTCCCAAATGGTGGGCACTGTTAGCTCCTCTCTAACTCAGAGAATGTGTCATGTCAACCAAACAGTTATCTGTTTGGAGAGGATCTCACTTGAAGCTACCAGCTGAAGCACACATGAAGAGCAGAGATCTTGAAGAAACCCAGACGCAAAGGCATCCAGAAATACACACACAATCACTCATACTCATGTGAAGAAAGATGGCACACGCACACACAGGGAGACACACAGACACACACACACTGCCATAAAGACATGAATATGAACACAGACTTACACACACACACACACACACACACACACACACACACACACACACACACACACACAGACACACGCACACACACACACACAGACATACACACACAGACACACGCACACACTGCCATAAATACATGAATATGAACACGCACTCACACACACACATAGACACACACACTTGCCCTTTTCCTTGTCTCTACAAACACCACCATGTATGGTAAGCCCCCCTCTGTCTTTCTCTCTCTCTCTCTTCCTCTTTTATCTCTCTCTCCCTTTCTCTCTCTCACTTGTTCTCCCTATTTCACTCTCTAATCTGAGCACACAGGCCAGCCAAAAGGCAAATAAAAAAAAAATCTAATGTTAGATATCCCAGGTGGCCCTTGTAACTTTCTCCCCCTTGAGACCTCTTCAGCAGATATCCCCACAGGGGACTGTCAACGAGCGAGGGCTTGAACTGAAACCTTTGCATCACCAGTCACGGCAAACGGCTGAAGGACGATGCTTCTCTGATTATCCCCAATCTCACCCAAACATGCGGTTCTCTCTCGACTGACTCAGATTGTCCAGTGGATAAAATTCTAATCAGGGAGGCTGGCTCCCTCCCTCCTTCCCCGATTCACTCACTCACTCACTCACTCACTCATTACTCACTTGCTCATGGCAGCTTGTGCGTTTTGCAACACTGGGACGACCTGGGCCAGGTGTCATAATAATTCTCAGCCTGGGAAATTGCGGGTGATGAAATTAGACTTGCCAGCGTGCCAGCCTCAACACTAGAAACAATCTTCATGACTGACCTCACGCCCATTAGGAAAAAAGCTTCATTGCACTCACTTCCTGGAACGTCAGCGAGTAAGATGCAAGATTCAATGTGGTTAAAGTATATCCACACACAGACAGAGAGACACTGTGTTGTTGAGACTCAATACGACAAGGAGACAAAGCAGTGTTGTTTGATGTCTCCCCTGTGGCACTATATCAGAAAAGCGTCAGTATTGCTCTGAGCTGAGATTTGTGATGTATGTGTAGTGAACAGTTCACATGCTGCCTTATGCCATCACACTGAACCAGTTCAGGCAAGACACGATGCCACTTGTTTCCACTTGTTACCAAGCTCATTTGAAAAGTCTTTAAATACCTGTAGTAAGAAAATTATTCAAAACAGGTAATGAGGAGGATGAATTATTATTATCGAATACTCATTATTAATTCCAATGCTGTGCTTGTGTCATCATGTTATCCACCTATATGCAAAATTATCAGAAAGGCATAAAGGCATTATATAGTGTTAATAGTAAAACAGGCCGTTACTCATCTGCGTATGCCTCTACCATATTCACACAGCTCTTCAAGCGTGTAGACTATACAGTCTCACAGACTGCTCCCATGGGCCCTATAGCCAGCATGGATAACAACTTATCGTGGAGCGCCTTTTCCCCAGATCTGGCCCAAAGTCGCTCTACAGCTGCTCTCTGGCAGAGCCTCCCTCTGGGCTGTGCTTGTGTCTCTGACTCCAGTATGAACTTTCTCTCTCTCTCTCTTTCTCTCTCTCTCTTCATCTCTCTCCTTCCTTACTGCATCATCCCAATGTCTCTTTCTCTGCCTTTCTCACTTTCTCTCCACATATCTTTTTCCCAATCCCTTTCCTTCTCACTCTTTACATGCCCCTTTCTCTCTCCCTCCATCTCCAAACTTTCTCTCTCTCTCTCTCACACACGCACACACACACATACGCGTGCGCGCACACACTCTCTCTCGTTCTCCGAGGCGTCTGCCTCCCTACCAGCCCCCTCTTCTGTGGATTTAAAAGGCCCTGCATACAACAACACTCCCCAGAAGCACTAGTGTAAAGCTAAAACACAGTATTCTCCCTTTCTTTTACTTCCTTTTTTTCCCCTCCAGCTCACCTGAACTGTCTCTGAGTTGTTGCCACAGTCAAATGGCCCCTTCTGCTGGTTGGTTTACAAACAAACAATCACACAAACTATCCCACTTTTACAACAATCTCAAACAAGCAAACTTCTCATCTCAAACCATCCATCAGTTTTGAGAGGAAGAGAGTGAAATGTGGGGAGAAAAAGACAAAAAGTTACAAACAAAGGCGGAGATAAAAGAGTGTGGACAGTGGAGAGGGGTTAAAGAGAGAGAGAGAGAGAGATGGAGGGGTGGGCGGTGGGTGGCGGGGTGATCCAGTTGTTTTGTCCTTATTTGGGAGGTGGAATGTGAAGGGGGGTTGAACAGCCATGAATGACTGATCTCTCTCTCTCTCTCTGTCCACAAACAGCAAGAACAGGTCCTGTTTCTTTTGCCCCCATTCCCCTATAGATACACATACACACACACACACGCACACCCACACATGTTACGTTACACATGAGCCTATACACGAACCATCTGCCCCCTATGGCTCTCCTATAACCCCAAAGGGCTCTGACAAACACACACAGATATGCATGACATAATCAGAAACACAGATTTATGGGATTATATACACACTATTCTCTCGTTCTCAATTTCACTCACAGACACACACACACTCAAATATACACAGATATACACACACATACACTAACATGACTTGAATGTGTGTTCTCCCCATATTTTGCACCTGAGAGCATGTCCATAGTCATTAGCAGACTCTTACATTTTATTTCCTCAATATTCTATAGGACAAATAAAGTATCTATCTATCTATCTATCTATCTATTTATCTATCTATCTATCTATCTATCTCTATATATATGTATATATGTATATTAGTGGACATTTGTTTTGTTTTATTTCTATTTCTTTACCCCTTTCCTCTGTCCTCCATTCTCAAACACACACACACCAGCACACACACTCACATACACGCACGTGCGCACACACTTATGCTATAATTTGGATTGATGTGTGACAGAATAGTGATAGTATTTTTCATACGTCACATCTGGAGTGAATCACAGAGAGCAGATGTTTGGTGAAAACAAATAGCAATGATGTCATACAACCACTGGCAATGGCGACAGAGACCCCGGGTGTTTGTTTGTCTAGTTTACCACAAGCAGACGCCACAGCAGATGGACCTCCTGCCCCATCCATTCCAGTTCAGCCGGTCAGGGCAAGCGGTCAGATACAGCGAGAGAGGAAGAGATAGAAAGCAGGAGCAGGACTGAAAATGAAAGTCAAGGAGAGAGAGAGAGATAAAGAAAGAAAAAAAGAGAAAGGCAGATGATAGAGATATTGTAGGCTTCCAGAGATAAGTAAGTTATAGCCTAAATGACCGGAAATGTATCAACTTCTGTCATCAGTGGCTCTTGGAGTTGAAAGATGTGTATGCATAAATGCCTATGATGCTTTGACACAGAAAAATAAAATAAGTGGACGTATTAAGAGGCTCATTTATCTATTCAGGGACATCCAAACAACCAAGGTAAGATTAAAATGTTGCAAAGCTGAAAATTTTGAAGTGTGCCTGGGCATTTTTTCTTCAAGAACCTGAATTTCTCCCCACCATCCCCATATCTAGTTTTCTGACGTGACACACCATACATGCATACACATGCAAACATGTGCACATGCATATGCGTATGTACATTCACACACACACACACACACACACACAGACTCACATATGCTAGCATGCACACACACACACAGAAACACACATACACACACATACGCACACCAACTTCCACATCACACACCATGTTGAACGGCTCCTATCTGTGCAAGAAGTGTTTGTAAGACAACCTGGATGACATCATATGATCTCATGACTAAAGCAGTTGATCCTGAGATGCAGACTTGTGTAGACAGGACCGCTTCAGTGCACTGCACCTCTCTCCGGATCAGCACACGTGACCCAGCAGGCAGGCCAGAGGAAGGGGGGTTGGGGGGGTGGTGGGAGTGTATGTGTGCATGGGGGGGGGGGGGTTATACCACTCATAGAGGCTAATAACACAAAAAGGGGTTCAGACTTTACTGTCTTACTACTGTTATACATCAGCAGTCTACGAATGATCAGTATTCGTGATAAGGCCAGAGATATGTCTTTGTTGTTTATTTGGCAAGCTGGTGTTTGTGTCCATGGGAACGGCTGCACTTCCATTTCCTGTTAATGACTCTGTTTTGCTCCTCAGTGCCAAGTCATCAGATCACCCAAGTGGTATTGCAAAACTACACACCAGCCCTCCCTATTCTCTCTTTTATTCTTTATTCCGTCCCAAATGCAGGAACACTGCATCCTGCCATTTGACCCATTTTTTGACTTTGCCACTGGCAGTAACTTAAAATGACTGTGTTCTCCAACTTATACATATTTCAACCGAACAGTGTCTTGGCCTAGTCTTTAAACCAAAACATTGTTTTCAAAACTACTGTATATGGCTCACCCTACTCCCAGACAATGGTATTTTCACTTTCATAGGTCACGGATTGACTGGTGGAGAATCAGATTAGGTGCTGTGTTTGTGTTTCTGGTTGCTAGGAGATGTTTAGATGATGTGGCTGATGCATCATGTTGGTACAGGGATGTGGGTAGAGCTGTGGGCACAGCAGTGGCGTACTCTTACTTAAGTCACAATAAGCTTTCAATGCAATTTTTCTGCTTCCTGCCATCCCACAGATTGCCCCATGTTATTACGTCTCATTGGGCTTTGTTGCTTTTTCCTTGTTACTGAGAGCATTTCACTGGCCATTCAGTCTATACTCCTCCTTCTTGCCTGGATTGCTGTTCTTCCCCAATTGTGACTTTTTCTGTCTTTTACTCTTTCCTCTTTTTCTTGGTTGCAAACTTCCATACAACCACAGACACACACACACACACAAAACTGGCACACACACGCGCGCGTGCACGCACACACACACACATATATACACTCACACACACTGCATTTGGCCCCATTGTCCCTGGTGGAATGATCTTTGCCTTCCAGGATTTCAGCATTTGGAGTTCATTAAATGCCTATTACATCCTTTGCCCCACCTGAACACAGTTCCTGAAACATTTGGACAAAACACACACACACACACACACACACACACATACACACACACACTTTCTTCTTTATATTTTTCTATTCTCTTTTTGACCTCTCTCACTTCCTTTAATTTTGTCTTTCATCTTAATTCTTAATTCTTAATTCTAAACCCTTCATATCAATCATCAGAGGAACATGGTAGTTGGTGACATTAAACAACTATAAAAGAAAGTGATGTGCAGCCTGACTCTGGGTGTGGTGTTACACCCTGCTCTGTGGCAGGAACTGAAACTCAAGGGAGAGAGGGCGTGAGCTCAGTAGATGTCCAGTCAGCCACCATAATACTGCACAATGGCGTGCTAGATGGGTGTAGTGTGTGAACACTTGCATGATGCACAGCACCCTGCAGACGGTGAGAGCCCGCAAATAGGAACATTCTCAAAGCATCTTTTTGGGGGGCCACATTAAAAAAGAAACTGTGAGGCGTGGTTGTGATGGAGTCCCAACCGCAACTTTTTTTGAAGGCAGTTGTTTAAAAGCATTGCAGCAGCAGTTAAAGCTTTATGTAAAAAATACACTGGATGTCTCTAAGAAAGAAATACCTTCAACAGGAGTATTTAGGCTTTCTGATTCTTTAGGGCTCTCATTACCGTGACAAAGGTATGACGAATACCTGAGCCATTACTTCATGCCAAGGCCTTTGAGTAGGCTCTTAGAGAAAATCAAAGAAAGAATGTTGTAAGCCAGATAAAACGTGGCCCTGGAATAGCTGTAGGCCTGGAATCAGATGAACTGATGATCTGAAATGATTTAAAACTAGTTCACAAGCAAACCTAACCCATCTGAGCTGCAGCTGGCTTCGGAGTTGAAATGTGCAGATAAATGTTGTTAGATGGTTAAATGTTTATCAAGTTATGCTGTCTTTTATTGTCCTAGGGCTGTACAAAGCAGTCAGTAGTCTGTTCACCAATTCCTGTGGAGCAGTTAATGACAAATAATGATAAAGATGGCTGAATGGAAAGCTCAGACCGCACTCCCATGTAAGGTATGCCTGCTTGCCACTGAAACTTGGAACACAAAGGGAGATGTTACAAATGCTTCAGATGCTTTGTTACTGTTTGAATAAAGATGCTGTCTGCCATTCAGAAAGACAGACACACAGTGTAGCCTCACTGATCGTTGACTATCGTTGTGCTAGCATTTGCAGACAATGTAGCCTTTAAATTCGTGGGTTGAAGAAAAATCATGAAATGGTGTAGCGGCTTGACAAGTCATCCCTCTAGTATCAGTTGAGACTTCAATAGCAAACATTCAGATCATTGGCGTTAGCAGCAAGTACACTAATGTGGAAAAACACCTATCTTCACTAGATCACGTCACATCAAGGTTGGCCTAAACAAATAGGCCTGTGACATTTCATTTTAGCCTACTGAAAATGACCAGTATCGCTATAGTAGGATATTATTTCAGATGTGCTGATGGTTAAACAAAATACTGGGCAGTCATTGGACTCCAGGCCTTGCCCCACAACATTCATCCTCAAACATTTGTGCTGCATTATCCAAAGTTTAGGGATATGAGATCATAAGGTTAAAAGATGACGGCAATGCAGTACTGTTGTCTGTAGTCGGTCTCTGGCTCCCTCTTGTGGACAAAAAATGTAAATGGCTGTTAATTTGTGGTTGTCATCGAACGTTCTAATAAGTGCTATCTACACCAGCTTCTTTTGTATTTGTTCGGAATGTAAAGATTTTATTGTAATCTCTGTATTTATAGAAAATTTCTTATTCTATTAATCATTTGTGGTCTCAGGACACAAAAGTATGACTTAAGACCAGCGTAAACTGACCAAGTACAAGAAAAACTACAACTCCCAACTAAGTTCCGGTTTAAGTACAAAAATATTTGTTTTAAACAGAGCAATTTTCTAAAGTAATTAAAGTAAAGTAATTCATCAACAAATAATTTTTACAGCTTTGGTGACTGTATAGACGTACTGAATACAAAAAAACACGATATAATTTAATCAAAGCTTAAGGTTTGCAATATGACGCAGCGGAAGTTCTTCGCACTTCCTTTCCTCCATTAGGTGAGTGCGTGGTAAGAACGCGGCGATGGTCGCTCTTAGTTAAAATACAGAATATCTCACTATTTTTGCAATTTGTGGGGTCGTATTTCTCTAATATTGTTCTTTATCGTGTGTTTATTCCAGACCGCAACCATGGGTCGCCGGCCAGCCCGTTGGTGAGTTGCACATTTATCTACACATATCGCATAGGCTACACATTAGAGTCGAATGAAAATGGCAGGGCCTTCCAGTCCAGACCATGTGGAGCGGTCTATGCTTAAGATCATCTGTTCTCACCTTTTATGACGCAAATGACCATACATCTTAGTTAGGCAAGAACTCAATTACTTTGAAAATGTAAAGGGTAGATATTTTTCAGATGAAGACGACTGAATTCAGAAGCGTTTGTGGTTTGACGTGATCTTTGCTAGCAAGTTTGTGAGCTAAGTTAGCGGAGAAGCGCATGTCAATGTTGGCTGTCCACCGCTTTTAGGTATTTGTCCGTGGTGTTATGGTATGGTTTGGCTAATCAATGGAGGGTCTGTTATTTAATGATTTGGCAGAATTCACGTACATTAGTCACTCATCAAATTCGGTGGAATTTGGCCTTGTCTAATGCCGTCACAGCTTTAGCATAGAGTATTGCTATCTGGTCATGTAACGTTACTGCAAATAAGATGGGATAAAGTTGGGTTAACTGAAATATTAGCCGGTTTGAACTCTCTCAGATTAATCTAAAGAAATGTCTAGCCTATATGAGCTTTGGCCTACCTGAAGTGTAAGGTTAGATGAACAGTATCTCAAGTGACACTTGGATGTTGGTTTGCTGATGTAGGTATAGCTTCTTGACTTGTTTGATTTGTTGATGGCCGTCTCTTGATCTGGTTAGTATAACAGTCCATTTTTCTAACCAAACATACTTTTTTTTCTGTTTACACAGCTACAGATACTGCAAGAACAAGCCCTACCCCAAATCCCGTTTCTGTAGGGGTGTGCCTGGTAAGCATTTTGTCCTCCTTGGTGAATTTTAAGTGTCCTGCAGCTTATTAAGCCGACCAGTTTAGTTGATGTACTGTCCTGGTGTGCAAGGGCTGCAGACAGCAATCCTCTGGTTTGTGTATGTGTCTAGCTGGGAAGTGCTAGATGGAGAAAGGGACCACTGATACAATGTAACACTTGTAAATGGATTGAAGTTGGCTTGTGTGTTGTCGAAATATGGACTCCTTATATGTCTGTAGTGAATAGTCCCTGATGGTTTTCAATACTTTATTCTCCTAAACAGATCCCAAGATCAGGATCTTTGATTTGGGCCGTAAGAAGGCTAAGGTTGATGAGTTCCCCCTGTGTGGTCACATGGTGTCTGATGAGTACGAGCAGCTGTCCTCAGAAGGTGAGTTCAATTCCTGTGTGTGTGCATACAAATGAAGGCCCACCACTATTTGTTACATTGTGCATTGGAAAATTCATTGTGGAAATCGAGAAGTGAGATTAGTGACCATTACAGTATGATAAGACTGTTAGTGAGCTGTAAAGGAATTGTTTATAGTGACCTGTACGTGAGGTGCATTTGCTTGTGGGTTGGTTAGTCAAATTTACTGGCTTTTGAAGTTTAAAGGGTTTTCCCTTTCCTTAGCTCTTGAGGCTGCCCGTATCTGTGCTAACAAGTACATGGTGAAGACCTGCGGCAAGGACGGTTTCCATATCCGTATGCGCCTCCACCCATTCCATGTCATCCGCATCAACAAAATGTTATCCTGTGCCGGAGCTGATAGGTGAGTGGTCAGCGTCAAGCTTCTGGTGAAGCTTGTGTGTTAAATAGTCCTTGTTTAGCCATGTGGATTTAAGGATGTAGCCCCCCCCCCCTACAAAAAATTGTATCATTGAACTTTGGTTTCCTGCTTTCCCCTCAGGCTCCAGACAGGTATGCGTGGTGCTTTTGGAAAGCCCCAGGGCACCGTGGCTCGTGTGCACATTGGTCAGGTGATCATGTCTGTGCGCACCAAGACCCAGAACAAGGAGCATGTCATTGAGGCTCTGAGGAGGGCAAAGTTCAAGTTCCCTGGACGCCAGAAGGTATTTCCAAAATTCAGTACTTCTCAGGTTTTTGTATATGGTGGTAATTGATGTGACCTGCAGCTTATTAAGCCGACCAGTCTGGTTGCCCTGTCCTCTTCTGGTGTGCAAAGGCTGCAGACAACAATTCTTTGGTTTGTGTATGCGTCTGGCTGCGAAGTGCCAGACCTTTAAAGGGACCATTGAGACAACCTTTGATAGAAGTACACATGAGGGCGTGTAAAGAAAACAGTGACAGACTTGGTGCTCTGACTTCTCCCATATGACTGAAAGTTCAGGGGAAAAAGATTTAAGTGGAAGATGTATCAAAATTTACATTGAAATTGCTCAGTTTAGTTTCATTAAGGGCGTTCACAAATGATGCGGTAAAGAAATGTGAAGGTGTCCATGTGTTCAGACCTCTTCCTCAGTTTTGAGGTTTTGTAGAGCCTGCTAATTCAGTAACTTTGGTTTGCAATGCTATATTTGATCCTCGACTTTAATGGAATTGGGGCTGCAAAGTCCTTGGATTTCAACCTTTAAGATGGTGTGAACCTTTTCAAAAAATACTTTTCGTTGCAGATGAGTAGTCCCTAATGTAAGTTGCTTGTTACTTTTCTAGATCCACATTTCCAAGAAGTACGGCTTCACCAAGTTCAACGCTGTGGACTTTGATGACATGCTGCAGGAGAAGCGTCTGATCCCAGACGGCTGTGGGGTGAAGTACATCCCCAGCCACGGACCCCTGAGCCGCTGGAAGTTCCTGCACGCCAACTAAACGCCCCCCGCAGGCGTTCGTTCCACAGTGTGAACGTAGTCAATAAATAATAAACAAAAAACATTTGATTACAGCTCATTTTGCCTTGTCTCTTTATGAAGCCACTGAAGATGATTATATTGAGAACTGTTGAGCTGTTAAAGGTCAAAAGTTCCATTAAACGGTACTCTCATTTTTTTTTTTTTTTTTAAATTGGACTGTTTAGGCGTTCTCTTCAAATGAATGTGGATGAAATGTAGTCTTATGGAGATGCAGAAGTGGTCCCTCCATCAGGTGTTTAGGATCTTCATTGTGTAGTTCTGGGAGGTATACTACAAAGCCAGGTTACTGGCTAAACTGGGTAACTTCTGGAGTAACCGCTGATCTAAAAATGTGTCCCGAGAGAAACAACTGATGCTCAGTGGAGGGTTTTAGAAATCAGTGGTAACTCCTAAAGCTACCTGGGTTAACCAGTAACCTTGCTTAGTAGTGCAGGCCCCTGGTTGGAGAGTGGGAAACCACCACAAAGGAAAAGCTTGTCAGCATGACTTGGCGAATTGTATTGCCATCAATTAGATTATTCTAGTGCCAGTAAGACGGTAAACTGTGAGGAAGGTCTTCTGTGCCTTCTAGGGAGCTAGTCCACTAGCCTTAAAACTAAATTCCTTAGTGTCTCCTTAAGGTTCTGAGTGTCCAGAGAAAGACACTTGTTCAGTGTGAGAGCAGCCAATCTGAATAGATGTATATAAAGGTCTTACTATGTATGACTTAATACTTTTTGGATGCAACACATTTACAAGTTCTGTTCTAATGAGTATGTATTGTAACATTTTAATACTCATTTCACCTCAGAGTTGAACTTTCAGCTTACACAATACCCTACAACTTGGAAACCTGCCACCAGAGTGTACTGCAGAAACTTGTGCTCAAGTCAGGGTGCATGCACAGAAAAAAGCCCACAGTCCCTGAGAGACGTGTGAGAGGAGGAAGTGATAACTGCATGATGCTACTGAGAAAACGGGCTCTTCAGTATTCACACAGTAGTGTATGGCCATGTTTTTAAAGTGCAAAAAAAGGGACAGGATCAAAGCCACTCCCACACCCTTAATAACTATAGCTGCATGTCTAATAACCAAGCATGGCTTAGACAATGGTAGTGTTCTGGAGAGTGGAGTTGTAGAAGGTGTCGATCAGGCCCAGAATGAGCCTTCTAGCCAGGGCAGCTGGGACTTGCAGCATGTGTCTGACCAAAGGGGACAGAGGACCTCTCTGATGGCCCTGCTCAGGAACCCTTACCCTTAGTTTCACCTCCACAGGATAGTGGTCACTCACCTCCTCTGCCTACAGAGAGATGGAGCAACCGTTAAAGCCAGTGTGCTTTTTACTTGGGGTGTTAAGCATCAACTTAATCAACTCAATTCCCAACATGTCTTGTCACCAGGGCACAAAGTGGTAGGAAGGAGAAGAAAATAGGATTTAAAAACTGGTACCCAACTGCTGGAAGAAAGTGTGAGTGTGTTTGAACATGCTATATGTAACAATGTTACAAATAAACTTTTCATAAGCAAGGATATGATATTTAGAGTCTGACGTGGGAGTTGGATATAACTTTCCTGCATACTAATTTATGAAAATATTGTTTGCTAGATGTTGAAGGCCAATGAACAGTTGTGCAACTCAAAATTTTCTTCTCTCTTCTTTAAGCCAATAAGAGAAGACAAGCCAATACTTGAAATGGATAAGAATGGAATTTTTCAGGTAGGCCAACACACTTCAACGCTTATCTACCACAATCGATGCATTACTGTTTTAAACTCAGAACAATAAGCAATAAAATACTGCTTTGAACTCAACATAGAACATAGAAAAATTATACACTATACATATATATATAGTGTTTTATATACATGTATATATATATATATATATATATATATATATATATATATATATGAAAACTGAATTAAACATTCAGGACTATTGAGGCTTGCTATCTCTGTCTGCTTGCTAAGGCATGCAGGCTGCTCTTTATATTGATTTGGTTTTGAAATTGAACGCTGACACATAGTCCAAAAATCAAGAGATGAACATACAATAAATAGACTATATTATAAACATTTAAAGTCATGCTGAAAAATAATACACATTAGCATATCATTCCGTGCAATGAAAAGGCACCAAATAGGCAACATGCATTCTTAAAGACTTAATATGAAAATTTGAAAATCCTAATAATTGTCTGCACATACTTAGCTCTTACACATAAGTACTGAATATAATTTCATGCTTCATATAATGACACTAAGCAGTTCATGGAACCTCATCTCCAGGTTAACATATCAGACCTATGAAGTAAAAAGATAGAGGTATTTCCATCCTAGTGATGGGATTTAAAAATTGAGGTAAAATATCTCCTCTCTTCTAAAAAAAATTAACAGCATCCAATATCACATCCCTTCCACATTCTCAGCTTCAGTGCAATCAAAGTGCAGTGGGGTTCATGGGGGACATTTCTCCAGTCTCCAGTCAGTCTCTCTCCCCTCTTAGTTGTTTACAATTGTGGACATGAGTAAACACAGTGCAGCAAGGAGCAGGTGAGGAGTCGGGGCTGCCCTCAGCCCTCCGTCCCTTAGATCCACCTCCACAGGGTAGTGGTCACTAACCTCGAGAGCCTGTGTGGAGAAGAATGTTGACATGATGGGGAGGGGAAAGGGGTGGGGTGAGGGTGGATGGGGGATTGGCTGTGTGACTGTCACCAAACAGGCCCAGAAAAAGGTCCCTCCATAGGCCTACCTTGTGGATAGATTAGTCCCATCAAGAGAGACACCCTCTCTGTATGTAACTATCTTTGATGTTCAGTACATAGAAATCATGCACATCATTGCTGTGCTTGACATCTGTGGTTACATGTTTCTGAGTGCTGAGTACATCTGTGGCATAGCTGTTCATGATTAGGGGAAAAGATCCTTGAACGTTTCCAAAATTTGTAACTTTGCCATTACAGCAGAATAGAGTTCAAGGCGAAAAAGGTAAACTGATCATAGTGTAGTTTCAGTTCTGTTGCCAGACAGTGATATTTTCTGTGTGCAAAATGACCACCAGCTTTGCAGAACACACTACATATAAGCCAGTTTCAGTCTTCCATTGAAAGAGAGCTCTATGAATCGTGATACCTCTCTGGGCTTTTCTTGTCTAATATTCATAATTATTTTACAACAAGGCCTTTAAATCTTTTCACTTACCTGCGCCTCAGCCAGATGATACTCTTCAGCAAAATTGAATGCACCAGCTGAATAGGGTACAATGCCTCGAGCAAAGTTCTCTCCATGGATGACGATCCTGAGGAAAATCAAACAGATTTTAAGTGCAACTTCAAATGTCAGGGGTCCAGACAAAGAAGCTGCTGAATATTGTTCTGTAAATTGTTCCTGATAACATTTGCTAATTGGCTCTCTTCAAAACCAATACGATTTTACATGTCAATATTTGCCAGTATGTAATGGCCAATCTTCATGAAACGTTGATTTATACAGCACAGAGATGATGCTCCAAATTAGACAAAGGTCAAATAGCATAAGACAGGGCTCTACCACTGACACATGGGTTTATTTTAGGCCTAAATGGTGTTTATAAAATATTAACTGAAAAATGTACAAGAAAGAGTAATAATTGGCATATCTTGTATTTATCAAATCGGTGAAGAGCTTGTTAATACATTTC
Organism: Tenualosa ilisha; assembly: GCA_015244755.2. Classification (NCBI taxonomy): domain Eukaryota; kingdom Metazoa; phylum Chordata; class Actinopteri; order Clupeiformes; family Clupeidae; genus Tenualosa; species Tenualosa ilisha. Next base: position 143,428 of record PYXC01000315.1, read on the forward strand.
ATACTAAAATAACATAATGTCCTTCAATTTGAAGTAGATCTTATCAGCATAAATTGGCTTATAAAAGTTACTAAAATTAAAATGAATTTTACATAATTTTCCCACACAGCAGGGTTATGTCATGTTACCGATCATAAGCACAGGTGGTTGATGCTTTCACCGTTGTATCTACGTCATCCCCGATCAACCAGATGAATGAAGGGTCAGTGTAGAGGCGGATGTTCTTGCGATTCTTCTTTGCTACATATCCGCAGGCGGCATTGAAGTCACCCAGGAACATTATGTTCTACACCAGAAACACATCGACTTCAATGGAAACTTGTCAGTGGGCAGGACAGATTATATCGCATTTCCACATTCACTTGCTTACCTCCACCCTCCATTTCTTTTTAATGGCTACAAAGACATCGTAGAGTTCATCAATCTCTTTTGTTGCATTGGAGGGAGATGTGTGTTGTGGTATGAGAACAAATTCCCCCAAAACTGTTCAAAAAGAAATTCTGCATTACCAAACATTTAGTCCCATAATAACTCATTAATAGTCAAAGCAGTGAATACAAGAACACACTGTGGTATCAATACGTAGCTCACCTGTCCTAGGTGCTCGGAACCACACCATGAATGGTTCTCTAGCAAAAGCATCCTCGTCCCCTTTCTGCTTGTCAGGATACTGATACTGGTCTTTCACACTGACTGTATCTGTCCTGCATGAGGAGATTGAGTAAGGGGACTGCTTGTTAAACTAATTTAAGAAACATGACTGAAACAGACTGACTAGATAATATCTGTGTTTATATTAGGCCTCTAGCCCTATATATTCATACAGTTGTTCCTGACATAGACATCTCTTTATTCACCTGTATACAAACACATATTGCTCCTGATAAGCTGTCCTTCCAAGACGCTCACTGGCCACAGCATCATAAGTGTGCACATGGTCAAACCTAAGATTAAGAGAAAATGATTCAGAGCATAGCACATGACTGGTGTTAGTCTGTTTCTAATCCAGATTGTACACTGCAGGCTTTAACTGAAATATTACAGAATGTTTCTGTGGTTTCCAAACCTATTCAGTCCAGCAAGCAGGATGGGAATGGCTTTTCCTTTGTGATCCCTTACTTCCTGGAGTAGCGCAATGTCACATCTAGATAAGATCTGCACAACATCACAAAATACACACATTTTGAGTGTAAGCAGAAGTCTTGTAAACATCGTTCACATCGTTTTCAGTCAACATTTTGTGACTCTGTGTCATTTCTCAGTTTCTAGCTTCACTTCTCCTTTCTCTTAAACTGTAAGTCCCTTTCATCGACTGATCTATACTTATCTATATACCACTAATAGTTTTCTACACTGAATAGCTGAATAGTAAAATTAATACATTAAAAAATCAAATTAATACATTTATTGAAAAGGACAGAAATTGTAAATGTGACACATACCTATTGCAAATAGGCTGTTAGCACTCACCCGGATCAGTGTATGCATGACCTGGACGTTGGATGATTTTGAGTCTCCAAAGCTCCGGACATTGAACGCACATATTTTGAAGGCTAAGAGGGGACACAGGAGACTTGCAAAAAAAAGTGCTGATGTAATCCAAGATCCACTGCTTTTATTGGCTGTCATTGGGAAGATGGAGCTGGATGAACACAATGAAAAACAAGTGGGAACATCCCTGAGGTTAGTTATTACATGGTTATTAATTTAACAATTGCTAACAATACATTCAGGCTGTTGAGTGTTTATTTAATGATTGCTCAAAAATATCTATAATGCACTGGCCACCCACAACCCTTTCATGGAAAAGGAAACTGTGACTTTCAGTGGCTTTTTTGTTTTCAGAGGACACATTCAGTCTTTCTGAGGGTAAATTGTTTTATTTGATCAAGAGTATTACCAAAGTTGCCAGTCTTAACTGAGATAAATGTGTCCACACTGTCCCTTGGCCTGCATGAATTCAGTCCATTGCACCATGTGATAATCAAATAAAATTCAATGAGATCAGTGCACATAGGACATGGGCACGAACTACACAGTTGGTTGATCCTTAAATGGGAAGAAAAAATCAAAGCAGCACTGTAGAATGAGGAAAAGGGTTATTCATTGTGGGCCATCAGCAAGCTTATTGACTTTGATATCAATACTACATTCCTGAGAGGTGATATGCCCTGACATGTGGATAAGATAGTATAAACTGTTGTGAGTTAAAAAAACAACAACTGCATAATGTACCAAATACACCAAACTAAAGAACATTTAAATTATTAAAACTTCTAAGCATTACTGGCAGCTATTAAAGCAACAGCAAAAACAACACTTAACAGTGATTTTTTATAGGACAAAATTCCCTCTTCAAGACTGTTGTATAGATTTTTTCATCAGCAGCAACAGCAAGAGAAAGAACTAGGTTAAGAAGAGAGAGTGGCCATTCAACTGTTCATTTCCATACATTCAAAATGTTATAATAGTTTACTTTACCTTTCAGAAAACAGAGGAGTTGTGTCAAAGAAGCTAGACGTTTCGTTTGAGCTGCCCGCTTCCTTGTTGATCTCCCCTAAGTTGACTCTTTGATCCCTCCCCCTCTGCCCTCCTTCCTGTGGGAGGGAGGAGCAACCTGTTTCTAAAAGTGTATTGCAGTTTCTCTCCTAGTGCCCTTTACAGCACAGGGGATGGGTTATTCCTCATACATCTTAAAATAACACACTCGTGATTTGTCATATGTGATCATAGATTCAATTTCTCATTGATCTTCATACAGAAATATTTACTGTGGAGATCTGGACCTTTGGATCTAGATCTTTTATCTACCTCTGGGAAACCATCTCTAAAGTTATGGTAAACTCCAGTGATATAAAAACAGTGATAAATGTCCATCACAAGCATAAACTTGCCATCACTGGCCTAAGTTACTGCCTCCACTATCATGGTTCTGTGGCCTGTAACTTCTGTTTAAACACTTGTCAGTAAAACCATCTGAACTAGACGATATGCAACATCCTTGTGCTGTACAACATGTGTTAAGTCAGATTGTTATAAAGAGTGTAATTAGGAAAATCTGTGATAAAATATTTTTTTTCCCATGATCCCTATAGCCAACAATAAGACAACTTTACAGTAACAGGGCTGGTGTTACTAAGTATTTGATCTATACTAACCACTGTGGCTGGGATAATATAATATAATATAATATAATATAATATAATATAATATAATATAATATAATATATATACACACAATTGACATGTCAATATCTTATCACTTAAAATATTAAATTTGCAACACCTTTCCTTGGCCTTATGTGATTACATGTCCTGATGCACCATCCTGAAGATTTGAAATGATCCAATTCATAATGGCACATGGACGTTATACTGCCAGGGAGAGATTATCCGTTTCTGTTGCTCATAACTCTTGGGTGGTGGTGGGTTGGGCCTGCTCAGGAGGAGAAGGCGGACATTAATAAGACAACATCCTGGTTAAAATATCATTAACACTTTCTTGTCTTGTGAAAAACATCCATCACAATGTTCTACAAGGGCCTTTGTCTGATCATTTGTAAGTAGTGTAAAATGTATTGAATGATTTTAATTACAAATCAAAAATGACAAATATATCAGTTATATCAGTGAATGAATAGATTGTACGTAATGTAATATGTTGTAATATCAAGATGTTATTTTGGATATTTAAATATTAATTCCATCACAACTAAAACTTGTAGCCAAAGCATGACATTACTTTGATATAATGCTGTAATAATTTGAGATAAACTACAAGCTTCAAAACCGACATTTTCAAAACTGATAAGAAACATTTCACGCGGTGTTAGGTACTTTCTTCCCCTCCGGCTGTGATTAGCTTAACATAGCAATGAGAGAGTGACATGAATGAGTGAATGACTAACAACAAATGAAACTGCAATTCATGTATAATCTCACTCACATTTTTTCCCTTTCCAGTGTTTGCCAGTTGGCTCTGTGTGACAAGTGAACGTAAATATGTGAAATTTATTTTCTAACTTCAACACTGGGGAGGGCATTTTTCTGTGAAAAGTTCACATATCAAGTTTTTTTTGGTCATTGGGTCACATGCAAACTGTATTGAGAAGAAATATATTCTAAAAGATCTAGCAGTTGTGTAATTAACCACAGCACAGTGTTGCTGAATGTGTTGTTCAATGTGTTGCTCAATGTGTTGTTCAATGTGTTGCTCAGAGTGGAATGTTCTGTGTTCTTCAGATGAAATTGGTCCTCAGAAAAGTTCCTCATTCAAACAACGACTAGTTTGTGGATGGCATCCATTACTGTTCTGCCGTAAGACAACCTAATCTGCAGTGAAATGGAGCATAACATGTAATACTCTATTTTTTTGTCTGCTAATAATCCTCAAGAATAAACATACAGTTCTCGTGTTGGAACAGGTACAGGCATCATCGAGATTTGGGGTGCTACTTATATACATGTAAATTCCTCAGACTGTAGCTTGCGGAATGATCAAACTTTCCCTAAAGTACAGTGTTCAAATTCAGAGGCCCGCAGAATAATTTCAGCGAGGTACGTAACTCTTAAGCCTGCTTTGTCTCACCCCTACTCACGAACTTGTATGGTGACAAATGGTTATATCATCCAATCCTCTTTACACTCTTTAAACAGCTGTAATGGGGTGATACAATGTGACATTCTGCCTTTCCTCAACTGTGAAGAAAACTACAATGCCTTGGATATCCTGTACACTTGCCAGACGGCCAGTAGGTGTCACCGTCAGCTTGATGTTTGAGCTTGTTATTGGGTCATAAAGTGTACAGCACTTCATGTCATATATTGTTTGGTGTGTGTGGTGTGTGTGTGTGTGTGTGTGTGTGTGTGTGTGTGTTTGTGTTTCTTTGTAAAGAAATTGTTATCAGTCATGGTAAGGACAACATACAACATCTTCAATGTGGTAAGTTCAGCAAATCTGGCAAGATGTTCATATACATTCCACACAACATTAGCTGGCTGCTTCCAATGCTTCAGTGCTTCAGTAGCTGTCATTTCATTCTCTACTCTTTGCAATTTACCCATCAGTCACTCTGAGTGGTCTGTGTGCTCACACCTCTAGGCCGTGAAAAAGGAGTGTTGAGCGTCTTTAGCGCGCACTGTGTAGGCCGAGACAACCACACCTCCGATGACAACAGACTGGCAAACAGACAGCTGTCCAACACACAACGCACCCTTAATGGAACAATAGGCATGATTTCACATATGTGAGTTTCTGAGAGAGTGTTTTCCTAACTGCACTTCAGGAAAATCAAAGCTAGTTACATGTGTCTATGGTCCTTTTTCTGCCTAATGCTACAAGGCCCTCTGATTTTATCAACTTCTTTGATTGCTGGAAAAAAAGAAAGAAAAAAATAAACAGCCGTTTTCAAAATATTTCTGTCCTTCAGGTCACAATGGTGCTCTGGCCACTTGTAAAATAGTATTGTTATTACTATTAAAATCTGCCAATCTAGGTGTGATGGGAAGACCGAATGTGAGTTCAATATGAACACTCTGAGAGATCCCTGCCCAGGAATCAACAAATACCTAAACACTTCATACACATGTGTACCAGCTAGTGAGTGATGCCATAATACTAAAGTCACAGTGTCATTCAATTTGCGTGTTGGAGAAAATGAGCTTTTCTGTGAGTTGATGATTTTTTTGCCTACCATCTCTCTATTACAGAGTCAGTTGTGGTGTGTGAACACCAAACTATGTCCATCAACTGTGGTGAGAAAATGCTACACATATTTTTTTTTATCTTGTAATATTTCATAACTCTTTGACCGTCTATGACAATATATATTAATATATAGGACAAGATGTCATAAAAATTGTAAGCAGCAATTATGGACGGAGAGACCAGACAACTTGTTCAGCAGGACGCCCTAAAAATCAAGTTGTGAAGACTGACTGCTTTCTGCCAAAAACCCTCACAGATATTGCTTACAGGTTATTTGTTTTGTTGAAAGAATAGTGAGAAGTGACATTTCATTTCCATTTCGTGTTAAATTGTGGCAAATAGGTATTATCTTTGTATCTTTATTCAAATTCTTTATTATCTTTATATCTTTTTTCAATCTGAAACACAGATTTCATTCTAAAATTATCCCTCTACATTTTCAAAAGAATGTAATGCTAGTCTTCGGGTTGAATTAAAATTTAAAAATGTATTTGAATCCAAGGTGTGACCAACGGACCAAGTGCTCTGTGAGTGCATCGAACTCTGTATTCTCTGATCCGTGTGTTGGAACATTTAAATATTTGGAAGTATCATTCACTTGTCTACCTGCAGGTATATTCGATTAGCAGTCATGAGTATTCTGGTTTTTCCATTCTCATACTATGCTGTCTTCATTTACTCTGTTTATACATTTTCTATCTTTTTTCCTTCATCCATCAAGAGAGGAGCATTACGTGTGAGAACTCAGTTAGTACCATTTCCTGTGGTAAATATCACATTTATCAGATTGGCTATAACATCTCTATTAATGATGATATGTTCTCCAGCGCACTAGGTCTTATAGTGACACATTTTTCATCCTTTATGTTTACAGATGAAGTCATTAGGATACTCTATGCCAATTATGGACGACAAAACAACGATATTTGCAATGTGGGCCGCCCTGCCTCTCAGGCATCTAATGTGAACTGTAACAGTCCTAGTGCCATGGCAACAGTGTTTGAAATGTAAGGATGAAGTAACGAATGAATTGAAGTAATGAAGTTTCCTGCAATATGATGGTGCTACACAAAAATAAGAATGGAGAAACATGTCTGTAAGATGTTTGTCTGCCATTTGTCAAGATTCACTGATAAGGCAACTAATGTAATATTTCCACAGGTGTGACGGTAAAAAGACATGTGACCTGGACTCCAACAATGTAATTTTTGGCGATCCATGCCCTGGAACATACAAATACCTGGATGTGTCCTATACCTGTGGGTCTGTGTACCTGTGTGAGTATTGTATGTCTGTATTTGATCATGACAACTTTATTCCTCATACATTTATTTGTTTTAAAATCTTCAATTTACTCCACAGGAACTTGATTTTGCATAATGAAGCCGCAAGCCTCCTTCTGTCCAAGGGCCAGAAGATTTGAGACAATTCATGATGCTGTTGTGGTCCAAAGCTTTGTAAAAAAGATGTTAAATCCTGAAGGAGATCCAGTGTGATTCAATCCATAGCCCTGTTGGTTGAGGTCACTGAGTACTATCTGTAGGAAAAAGAATGAGAAAATTTGATTCTACATAGACCAAATAGCAAACCAGCAGCTAACATTAACTGAATGGGGCATGGGAAAATTAAACTGAAAGTGAGATTCTGTGGCTCATTCAGTTAGTGTTAGCTGCTGGGTCACTATTCGGTATATGTTGCATCAAATACTGTCATTATTTTTCCTAATAATCGTGACCTCAAACAACGGGGTTATGGACTGATTCACACCTGACTTCTTTAATTAGACAGAGAAAACTTTGTTATTCGCAGATTTAGGCAATGCTAATGCTATCACGCTGTTCTCTTGATGAAAACAAATAAATTGAGCTTTTACATGGCATTTAAAACTATAAGCAATCAACAGTGAATTTTGCTGCAGCTAATCAGTAAATGTAATAAAGTCAATAACAGAAAGTCCCAAATACTGGGACAGCAGAATTTCTTCTGAAGAACATCACCAATACATTTTTGTAGATTTAAGCCAACCTGTGAAAAATCAAGTTCAAGATCACAAACCAAGCCTATTTTAACTTTTCCATCCAAGACATTCAGCTAGTAGACCCAAGAAAACTAGTATCTCCTGTGAGGTGTAGGCCTATAAATTGTCATAGCCTGTATGGGATAGGAACAGAACAGTCTGCCTTGTGATCCAAGAGAATTCACTGACTTACCAAATGCACTAAAAGGCCTCCAACAACAAACTGCCTAAACACATCTCAAAGGTCAAGCTCTAATTAATAAGGATTAGGCCTACCACTCCAAACACCTGTGCACTTAAAATCTAAAAGCAACAGGCATTCATTAGAGAACTTTGATTCTAAGTGTATTTTTACAGGGTGTGCCAGGCCTAGAGCAGCTTTAGTTTATGTCATTATTCATAATATCAGGTAATATCATTGTAGTAGTTTGGCCAGTAGGCTAACCAGTCAACCTCTTCTTTGCGAAGACTTACTGCCAGGGAGCTGTGGGCGTGTACATTTGAACCATTATTATGACGTTTCCTTGTATGACGTAGCGAAGTAGGCTTTGTGACGTTGCTAAATGTTTACTAGCCAAGGTTCTTAACACTGAAAAAGCCCATCGAGCGGTAGAAGTTGTTTTTATTTCCTGAAACGCGCGGGTTGTCGTTTTTAAAATTCGTACAAATAAAGCAAGCCAGCTGTACAGTTTAAGCGATCTGATATAGAAAACTCCATCGACCAGGCTGACGGGTAAGCGATTCTATCTACAATCAAAGCGGACAAAAGGAAGGTATGTGGCCCGCGTAGGCAACTTCAACTCTGGTTTACACATAACGTAATTCGATTTTCTAATACCCTGTGTTATTTTCAACGTTACAGCTCAACAGCTAAGCTCACTTCCTGATGAGAAATATTTGAGGGAAAAAATGAAAACGGAAGTTTCAGCTGCCTCGGGTTTTATTACCAGCTTGCTACGAACCACTGGATTACTATCTGAAAACCAGCTGGATCAGTTCAGTTTGGCGCTGGAGGAGGCTCTGGGCGGTAAGTAACTCCTGGAGGGAAATTATGAATAAAGGTGTCTATATGTAAGGTGTCTATAGACTTAGCAAGTAAATATACTGTACTGAAATTTAACTGTGTCTCGCATTTCAGACCACTATCAACACCACTGGTTTCCCCAAGCGCCCTGCAAAGGATCTGGTTACAGATGCATTCGAATCAACCATAAAATGGACCCAGTGATCGGCAGAGCGGCTTGCACCGTTGGGCTTACGGTGGAGCAACTTTTCTCGCTACTTCCTAGTGAATTAACGCTGTGGGTCGACCCTTATGAGGTTTCATATCGCATAGGAGAAGACGGATCCATCTGTGTTCTTTATGAGTCAGCTCCACCAATAACAACTCATTCGAACTCGACGGACCTCGTCAGCTGCAAGAATGGACTCAGAATTGGACGAACAAGTCCTTCAGAGTCATTTAACATCATGACTGTTTCAAGTTAATGTAAGCCTAGGTTACCCTCTATTCATTTATATAATTTTTTTACGCACAAGATTTTTTTTTAATTTTATGTTTTGGAATCATAGGACGTAAGATAGTTTTTTTTAAAAAAAAACAAAAACATTGGTTATTTTATGACGTGAATGTGTCTTGTAGGCCACTGTACGACGCACAGTCATGGCATAATTTTACAAACTTGAAATGAACTATTTTCTGTATTTATAATAAAACGTGTCCTATTCCAACACTGTGATCTCAATTAATTGACATTGATCTATATTGCAGTGGCATAGGGACTGACAGATGTAGGAGTTGGTTTGGTCTGTAGATTAGGCCACCAGCTTTAAAATGTAGGTCAACATAAATCGAGTTTAAACAGTGCAGTCTGACCATAACATTTGTTTCCAGCTTGTATTTGTGGAAGTAATTAAGCACTCATGTAAATGCAGAGGTTTTTGCAAACAGAAAGAGGGAAACATCTGAATTTAAATAAACCTCAGACATTTTGTAGGATACTCTCATTTATTTTACTCAAGCTGACCGAATGAAATTGAGCATAAATAGTTAATCCTCTAGGGGGAAGCATTGTACAATTTACAAAGATTCTGGAATGCTGGGAAGCCCTAACCAAGGCAGCAGTAGGCCTATGTGTCCAGAGAAATGACTGCAATGGCTCTGATATGTGGTGTCTTTAAACCAATGCTATGCCTTACCCCTTTGCAGTCTTTAAAAAAAATAAATGTAATCCTTTCATCCTCAGACCTTAGACTAAATTTTGCCTATTTTTATGTGCTCAGAAATGATGTCAGTTTTTGTATTCAGGAGTTTTTGAAATAATGGCAGTCAATGCACATTTTCTCTAATTTTAGCAAAAGTGTACAGTGCATTGACCATTTCAGATGAGATCTTTCCAAAAGACAAAAAAGCAGACAACACTAGGGGGTTTAACTATGCTAAACACTTCCTCACAGTAGTAGGCCAGCTCTGAAGGAATTTGTCCAAACATGCTGCAGTGCAATTTCAGATGGAGACAGATTTAACAGGTGGGGTTTATTTTTTTCACCCTTGGCCAAAGCAGTTGTCTGTCTGCTGGACTGGACTCCTTGAACCAAATCGTACTGCATCCAAATATAGTTAAATAAATACCTAATCAGGTTTGGCTTTCAAATAGGCAACTTGAAAACATCTGCTAAAACTTGCCTATGGATGGGATTATGGCTGGAGTATGACCATTATTCTGTTGACATCAGACAGAAATCATCCAATGTGTTTAAGGAAGGCAATCTACTTTCTTTGGAGGAAATGTGTCTCTCTCTCTCTCTCTGTGTGTGTATGTGTGTGCAGATAGCGAGACTGAGTCTTTGGGATGTTTTCATGAATTGTTCCCTTGGTTTTATTATATTGTCTTTTGGGGGTTAATCCTAAAGCCACTCACAGAGAGGAGACAATACCTTCTGTTTAAGCTATTAAGTGATATTCTTTAGTCCCAGAGTGGTCACCAAGTTCTTTCTTAAAGCCACAGTAAAAGCAAATGTGAAACACATTTGGTGGATACCATGTTTGCATTTGCTATCGTAGACATTTAAACTGAAATTGTATGATACTTTTACTACTATGGAAAGTATGGCAGGAAACAGTCTTTTCCAGCATGACTCACTGAGGGGTGGGGGTGGGGTGTCTCAAAGCCTGGAAATTCAGTAAAGACTTGTATTTTCTTAAATTGTATTTTCCCATATCATCCAAATGAAAGGATTTTACAAAAGTGGCATAGCATGTCTATACTCTTCACAACATTTTACGGCAGGCCTGACCATCAGTACTGTGCCAGCAAAGACTAAAATATTCTCTTAAATGGAAACCAGAACAAACTTCTCATTTATTTCTCCTTCAACCTCCCAACTTTACTCAGCACAAACATATTCCATCCAAAATTCCTGTCCAAATGATAATTTCCTGTTTGACTCTGTTCTATATTTCCACTGCTAACTATCAGTTTTTTTCATGTCTATTTTCCCCTCTGTACTATTTATGCATAATTAAAATGTCACGTTCTTGCATCAATATTTCCACTATGCTAGCAGCACTTTCAAATGGAGGCACATGGTGTCCAAACTCTTATGTCCTGACATGAACTTCAATATCACATTAAACTTGACACTTAAAAAAACACTGAAATGTCATGCTGAATTTGCATGATTTGTGCGTACTAAAACTAAGGAAATCTGTCCTGAAACAAGGAGTCATAGTCCTTCCTTGATAAATACCACAGCAATAATATGAGCCTGTACGTTGCCAGGTCATACAAGCACTGCCCATATGGCTTTATTTGTGCAACCTTTCCTGCACATTTCAGAGAAGACAGCACACAAGGGGTTAAGAGCACTTTCTTAAACTGTTACTCAACTGTTTTGGTCCAGGGAACCTGTTAGGAGGTTCTCATTTCACTCTGGGCAGCGGCACTGTTCCGTCTCCTCACAGTCATAGCACTTCATGTTGAGGATGATGGACCTGAAGCTCTTGTTTTTCTCTCTGATATTTCTGTGCACTTCCCATCTGTTTGCAGTGGGTAAAAGTGCTCTAAAGCCACATCAGAAAAAAGATGTGGTTCTCAGGACAGACAAGGAAGAACTATTGTTCAACAACAGAGTCTTGATGGAAGCTAAAAAACCAAAGGTAGGTAATTTCCCTCAGGTATGACACATACTATTGTAGTTCCTTGTCCTGAACTTTACAAATGGTGTCAATTCCATTTAGCAAGGACAGTTTGAGAACTATTGACAACTCCTCTAATAACTAACAATTCTGACTTGACTACAACAGGAATGTAAGGGCATGTGTTACAAAGCTGTGCTAATGGTTTAGGCTTGAGCTGTCTGTTTTGGTTGTGTTGACTGAGTTGTATCACATGATTGATCACATAAAAATGTGCAGCTGCAAAGATGGAAAATGTCTGAAACATCTAGTGTGAAAAGATTATGGGGATTAAACCACAAGAAGAGATTACTAAAAAGGAAAGATTATCATTGTGCAGAGATATTTCACTTAATGTCTAATATAACAGCAAAATAAGTGTTTTACTTAGACTACTTACACTAATTTAAAATCAAATAAAAAATATATCTTTTTTATATTAGTAATGTCAGTGATTCTGGCATCTGACATTATGTCTTTTGGAGTTTGAACACCAATAAAACACCTGTATAATGTGTAAATTCACCAGTCCTCTCCCAAAGCTTCCCTTCCATTCCCCCCTCCATCCCCCCTCTTTGGTGACTGGCTGGAGCAGCTTTGCTATGTATGTGGGACAGGCTTCACTGCTTTTGTTTCCAGGTTTTTTTCTTCAGTCTACTGGCAAAATGGAGACCTAGAGGGCAGTGAGTAAATATGCAACAAAGTGTCAGACAGCAAAGAATCACTGACAGTACTTCTAAGTATCAATAATACTGTGCAGCTATGTTTTATATATTTAGGACATTGGATGTTCTAAACCTCCTGAAGGTCTTTAAAGCCAAAACATTCCACTGGTTTGATAAATCCACTCCATCCATATCCATATTTAACAGAAAAAGATTGTGACAGCTACAGACTATGACAGCCCAGGTGATCCAGACCAAGGCTCTGATGGAGGTGCCAAAAGAGATGAGGGTATGTTCCAGTTCTATGTATCATTTTTATTAACAGAATACCATCTAAACCATCCTATAATTTTTGCAGTCTCACGGAGTTAATTGACGCAATCTCTAGAACTAGAAAACCCTCACTATGAATGATTGAATAAATGATTCAACTCAAAGGTAATATTAATAATGATGATATTAATAATATTAACAATGATAATTAATAAATGATAATATCATTGTGACTATCAGCTTTTAGTTTCCAATTTCAAATTAGTTTTAGAGAATTTTCATGATGCCCTTCATAATGATTCAGTGTTCTATATCACAGAAAAAGGGAGAAAATGATGCTAGCATGATGGTGTTTTTTTTTTTTTGGATAACTAATCTTTCCATAAGAGACCCTGACTGATGCTCTTTGTGATTCACTTGCTTGACTATAGAGCTTCCAACTTGCTTACTCTGCGTGTGCCTGACTCGATCGGTGTATTGTGAAGAGGTCTCTCCTGATATGACAAGTGTCCCTGCACTACCGAAGGAAACCGACTATTTCTACGCACGTTACAACAAGATCACCAAAATATCAAATAAAGACTTTGCTGATATTGGTGATCAATACACTTTCACAAACTCTAACTCAAACATGCCAAAGAAAACCAAAAAATATTTTAGTCAGTTTCTTTCCATATTAAAACATGTTTTTCTTCTTTTGTCTACAGGTACTCTGAAAAGAATCGACTTGACAGGCAATCTCATTTCTGAGATTGACGATGGAGCATTCTCAAAGCTTGATAACCTAGAAGAACTCACACTGGCTCACAACAGACTAACCAAGCTTCCAATGCTACCCACAAAACTCTCTACTTTCAATGCCAATTTCAATTTGCTGAAGACAAAAGGTGTGAAGTCAACAGCATTTAAGGTAAGTTCAACTGTTCATGTTGAGATGAGAATAAGAATCCAATTACTTAAAACTGATGAATCTTAAAGCAACACTGTACACTTTTTGATGTAAAAATGCTAGCCTACCTAAAAGAGACACAAAACCTTCCAAACACCCAGAGCCTTATGGGCACTGCTAGAACATGCTAGTTAGTGTTGGCAATGTCATTCTGTAAAGGTTTTGTTATATTTTTTTGGTGGCCTCCTACCCTACACCCAGACTTGTTTGGTTGTGACATATGTTAAGTGCTAGCTTTTTATATACAGTCTATTGCTGGAACGCACCATTTGAATTCAATGTTATCAGTTTCAGCCCTCCCTCTGTTCGCTGATCGGCCAGCACAGCTCAGAGAAGGTGCGAACCGAAGCCTACAGACCCATGGTTGGGTGGAGCTAAATGAGAAACTCAGCGGAAGCACTAGATGGCGCTAGCCTGGCTATCTTATGACGCCAAGCAATGCAAATTAAAAGGACACCTCAAATAGAGGCGAACTATTGCATAGTGTTATCAAAAGGTACAAGTAACTATTTACTTTCTAACATACAGAAACTGGCCAAACTGTCATATCTCTACTTGGGCAACAATGAGCTTGAAGCAGTCCCACAGCTGCCAGAGTCTCTGCGAATTGTACATTTACAGGTGTGGTCATCATATCTCACACTCAAATCTTTCTGTACCTCATATTAGCAGTTTATAATAGCTTACAAATAAGATGTTATACTTTGGGCTTTGACTTTGACTTTGTATTGGAATGCAGAACAACAACATAACATCTGTCACAGATGAGACATTCTGCAGAGGCAACAACACACACTACATCAGGTACAACTTGGAGGAGATTCGGCTGGAAAACAACCCTATTGACCTGGCAAAGTACCCAGAAAGCTTCATTTGTCTGAGATCTCTACCTTTTGGATTATACTAGTGGTCAGGTGACTGAGGCTAAGGAGTTGGCTATATCATCCCTATTCTGATCTTCTGACCAGAGGCTACATAAGTATTGTTTTGAGGAAATAAATACTAAAAAAGGTCACATGAAAGGTTGTATATGATAGAAATCTGGAGACTTCTTCTAAGTCCCAAATTATGACAATAAAAGCAAGCATGATTCACTAGTATCAGTCTTTGCATTATGTGCTATATGTTCAAATAGCATGTGTATAAGCAGGTGATTTTGTAACTTGAAATAGCAACTAATCTTTGGCAAGATAACCAAGTATATGTTCATTTCCTATGTCTTTGTGGTGTGGCCTTTGAGGTGTTCATTGATATGGGCAATGAACTGAATCTGTTATTTGACTTGACAACAGAGGCCTCAACATCTGTCCTGAAGTATATGATGTAGATCTTATCTTTAATACTGTAACGCACTAAGACAACTGGGTCATTACATGTCAAGTGTCTGAATGCTCCCATTCGACCATCTCAGATTGGCTGAAAAAAATCCAGGAGGGTCACACACTTCCCCATACGAAAAGTACCAAATTTGAGCTCCTTATAGTTTTGCCTGAAAAAAATATTTTATGCAACTAACCCTGGAACCATTTTGAGCAGAGTTTTCTGGGGAGCCACTTTGAGACAACTGTACTTAGAAAGTATTTAAGTTAGGTCCTTAAAATTTTTAAGGGTTCAAATCTGGCACCGGTACTTGTAGAATATGGACTTTTACACATGCTTTTGCTACTGGAGACTTGAATTTGCTTGAAAATTCTACTCTACACTGTGTAGCAGCATATTTGAAAGACTGTATTAAGTGCAATTTCCAAGACAGAGGCTTAATACTGCACACACCTTCCCGTATATGCTGTGTACTATACTAAAATTGCCCCTTCCTGATGAACGGTCTGGAAGGTCTGTTAAGATTTAAAAATGGAAAAAATAAATCTGGTCACATTTTTGGCATGTTATAGCAAATAAGTAAATAAATAAATAAAAATACAGCATCCATCAACATAAAACTGACTGAAGTGATTTTTCAGCCAAATCTGAGATGATTGAGTGGGAACATTCCAACACTTGACATGGAATGACCCAGTTCACAGAACTGTATCTTTTGCATTTATGTTTAATTGTTTATTTTAACCATAATTTTCTACCAATGCTGTGTCTTTAAAAGGATATTATTAGGGATTTGATTATTGAAGTGATATGTATTCTACCAGGGCCTCGTACAGTTGGTTCATGTTAAATAAAACTTGAAGTATCTTAAGAAATGTCTACTCCTGTCCTAGAGGTGAGTTTTAAAATAAACACTACAACAGTACTGAAATCCAAAAGAACACAGAGAAATTATCTATTATTATATACACTTTTATGCAAAGTGACTTACATTTTGTCAACTATTAATTGTTCAGGGCCAGTCTCCCCTAGAGCAACTTAGGGTGAAGTGCCTTGCTCAAGTGTCCTTTTCCAATGTGTGCTGAAAGCAGATGTATGAGGTCAACTAGAAATTTGGACAATGGCAATTATAGGTGTGCTTCCCAAAAACACAGTTGCTAACCAATGGGCAATTGCACTGCACCCAACAAAGTTACTAAGAATCTAATTTGCTAGAAACTATGGTTTTGGGAAACAGACCCCATACCAAGAAACAGAGTCAAATTCCTTGTCGGCTGCGTCAAGATGCGTATTGTAAGCAATTAAATAAATAAGTATTTCTTTCAACCAACATAAATGCATTCCTATTTTCTTAATATGATCTCAAAACAATTTTCATATTTCAGAGCTATAAAGATGTCAATTCTAGAGAGACCCTAGGGGTCAAGGTTAACAGACTGACCAGAGAGAGGCTTCAAGAGGTCAGAAGGTTTTGAGAGCTTATGTCTTCCATCAGGTTTTTCCACACCTATAAAAGACACTGGTTGGTAAAGTATGGGTGATGTGTAAAAATTCATTATCACAATAATGGGACATAAAACATTTTTTAATTTCTTTGAAACGCACAATTCCAAGTGTTAGGTTCCTCATCAGCCTTCAGTCAATCCCAAATATTAAACTGCACAGTCCAGGCAATGACAGACAGTAAGGCTGGACAGGTAACACAAACAATTCATTTGGCTCATTCAAAATTAATATAATCCACAGCAGCCAGCACATCAGTGTGCAGAGACCTGTAATCAAAGGCAAGTCCTCAGGAAATCCAGAGTATGTGTAAAGCATATGGATCCATAATTTATAAGTCTCATTGATTTTCGCCTGATGTGGGCTCTGCTGTAACTACAACAGGTCCCTCTTCAATCCTCTTTTGATAAGCCCTTTCTGACTGCTTTCTTCTGTAGACATCATCTGGTGAAAACAAAGAATGTGTTAACGTGTCATGTTATAATGAATTTTGAACACCCAGTCAGATCAAAAAAGGTTATGCTCACAGTAGGTGGTAAATGTGACACTGCATAGTGTTCACAGAACATGTTTAACATGTGTAAAATGTTTAGACTCCAACCCAAAAGCGAGACAAGTGCCTGGCCACCTCTGGTAAAACACAGAGTGGCCTATAACTTGACTAACGTTACTGCACACGAGTAATAATCGGTGATAATGCATCTTTAGCTCAACTTTAATTCTGGTCTCTAATGTTAACGTCATTTTGTAGAGACCTTCAGTGACCATCGTTGAGGTTGACACGTTTGACACAATTAGCAGCAACGTTAAGTAGTTTGGCATAGTATAATATTAAAAGCAACAAAATAATACTTACAAAACGTTTCTTTTCCAATTCTCACGTTTATCATGATCCACTCCATTACTCCACCAATACAGAAAAAGACAGGCAGGAATCTGTAAGTTCCAAATCGGCGTTTGCCCGGCACAAGACTGAGAAAATATTTCAAGTTACGACTCTTTCGAAACATCTTCCCTATCTTAGTTCATAAGATAAATTATCAAAACAGCGCTTTCATGACAGCGCAGTAGTTCGGTCCTTCCATGCCCTCTACGAATGCTTCCTGACATAACAGAAAATGGCCACCTGTCTCCTCATTGGATGAGACGGCGGAGTTTACCAACACAAGAGGGGGAGGCATTCTTGATGGTTTCGTCCGGTTTTTCAAATCTGGAAGGGCGGCATTCGCAGACGTCCGAAAACATGGTCATAAAGCAACTATAGCAGAAAGATAGAGAACAGCTACTGCTGAACATTAGCGCAGGAGTGGCCTTAAATAACTCCAAATATCTGGGCATGACCTAAAGTGGATGTATGATCTGAATTACTTCTTCAACAGATTTGAGCAATCAAATCCAGCTGTCATGCTGTTCTTTTTGTGAATGCTCAGTATGTACATCTACCCTGACCAACATTCTATTCACAACATTCATTTACAGCACAGGTGAAAAATAAACTCAAGGGGATTAAGGTGCCGAAAGCTGCAGGTCCTAATGCTGTACGAGGTCGTATGGCATCTGTTTTACAGAAGCCTGAAGATGGAGAGTGTCACAGCTGTGGAAAACATCGCAAGCACCCCAAGGAACTGAATGATTATAAGCCAGTGGCATTGACATCACAGCTTATAAAGACTGTGCCGTGGCTGGTCCTTGCCCACCTTCAGCTTGTCATGAGATCGTCTGGACCAACTACAGTTTCCCCATCAGCTTAGCGCTATCATCATGTGATCATTTTCCTTCTACACAGAGCTCTCTCTCACCTGGACAAGCCTGGGAGCACCTTTTTATTTTTCTAGTGTTTTTAACATCATATAGACAGTACTGCTGAGGGACAAGCTGGGCCTCGTGGGAAAGGATCATCACCAAACGTGCTGATTGTGGACTACTTCAGAGACTGCCCACAATATGGGAGGACAAAAGACCTGCAGGGAACAGTACTGGCTCCATTCCTTGTCAGTTTATGCACAGCAGATTTCTGTTACAACTAATATTAGTGTTACCTGCAAAAGTTCTCTGATGAATTGTAGACCTCAACACAGATGAGGATTAGAGGGAGTACAGTATAGAGAACTGACACAGGACTATGGACTCTAGATCAATGCCGGGAAAACCAAAGAGCTGGTGATGGATTTCTGAAGGCAGCTGTGGCCAACTGGTTAGGGGTTCGGGCTTGAAACTACAAGGTTGCCGTTTCGATCTCTAATCAGTACATCCATGGCTGAAGTGCCCTTAAGCAAGGCATCCAACCCATCACTGCTCCACGGGTGCCCCGCTATAGCAGGCAGCCCACTGGTCTGGGTTAGTGTGTGCTTTACTTCACTGTGTATTTCCTGTGCGCTGTGTGTGGGGATAAATCCCACTGGGGGGACCAAATTTCCCTCACAGGATCAAAAGAGTATATATACTTATACAATACACTCCCACCAAACGCCAATAAACATACTGTCCACCAAAACAATAAACTAGCCTGGTTGAACAACATTGATGCACTTTACAAGAATGGCCAAAACAGGTTGTAGAGGCACTCTCCATATATACCCATAATTAAGTTAGTGTTTGTATGTGATCATTTATTTGTGTACATGTGGTCCATATGCAATAGTGCTTTCACAATGCATGTACATTCTAGCAACTCTTTTTACACATTCTAACAAAGATAACATTCCATGATGCTGGTTAAGAAGAGGTGTCACAAATAACTAAAATAGCTACAATTGTAAGCATGATCCAACACTGCATTCCACATGATGTGATGCCAAAACCTTCCCTAACTCGCAAGAACTGACCAGGAATAGTAGTCTGGTAAAGCAATGCGTGGGTCTTTAAGGGGTATTTAAAAATCTGATTCTGTACAACATGACAAGAAGGGGTTTCTCTGGGCTACTCTCCTGGTTCTCTTTTTAAATCATTTGATCACCACTTGTTACACAATAGATTAGGGGCCTGTACTACTAAGCAAGGTTACTGCTTAACCTGGGTAGCGTTGGGAGTTATCACTGATCTCTAAAAGAACCGTCCACTGAGCATCAGGCGTTTCTGAAGTGACATGTTTTTAGATCAGCGGTTACTCCAGAAGTTACCCTGTTTGGCTTCATAGTATACCCCTTTCCGGATATATATAATGCCATTAATATAGGTTATTAACAGATTCTAATGCCACAGCACATGGGCCATGTCCAAATATCCAAACAGGTAATGTTCCATGTTTGGTGTCTTCTACACATCCACCCCTTAGCCAACTTTGGTCCATCAATAACTGTAGCACAGTCAACACAATTAGCTTCCATAATAGCTTCTATGGAGCTCCCTGTTTTGCCCACATGTGAAATTAGTCCTCTACTTTGTATGCTGGCCTACAGAAAGTCCAGTTATGCTCAACTGTGTTCTCATTGGCCCGCTCACTCATATGATGCACACGTGTGTTTCTGATAGTGAAACCTTGCTTTGTGATGTAGTCCATGAGGTGAACCCTGAGGGACACCTCTTGATGGTAGTCACATGGTCCAAAGGTGAAGGACACCTGACAGTCACGAGTGTCCATCATATGCTTGTTCCACTTGGTGAAGTTGTTGGAGATGCCCTCAAGCAGGGAGTGGACCTTGGTGGTGATGGTGAGCTGTGTGATGATCACTGCAACAGGGTTTGAGTACTTGGACAGCTTACGTGTGCTGGACAGCTCCACCACCTGTTCAAAGGTGTCCAAAGGGTAGGGTGGCTTGGGGTCATTTAGACACTGGATCAAAGGCTCAATCTGGTAGAAGTCTGCCTCTTTACGCAGGAGATCCATCTCTGTGAAGTCGACAGGACGGGTAAAGTCTGATGTGCGCAGGAAGTTCAGTATGAATCGGAAGAGGGTCCCGTCCCGATCAATGAAGTAGTTTCCCTGTAAGTCCCGTGCTGTTGGCAGGTCTCCACGGAACATGGCACCCAGCATGGAGTCTGGGTAGCGCTGAAGGGTGGACAAGGTGGTAGTGTATAGGTGCCCACCAACATTTAAGGTGACTGGTTTGGTCATCTAGACAACAAACAGAAACATAATAAGACATGTAAACTATAACCTGGAAGATTGTCACAGCTACAACTGTTTAAATTACTCCTATTTAAATTATAATTATTATACTAAACTGTCTTCAGAAATGGTTAAAATGATCCAACAACACCCCCCCCCACTTAAAAAGTAATGTTATTCTAAAGACATAATTCACCTGTTCGTAGGTGTCCAATGAGTACAGTGGTTTGGGATCGTTCAGACAGTGAATCAAAGGTTCGATCTGATAGAAGTCTGCCTCTTTGCGCAATAGGTCCATCTCTGTGAAGTTGACGGGGAGGATGAGCTCCGAAGTGCGCAAAAAGTTCAGGATGTAACGAAAAAGTGTCCCATCACGATCAATGAAGTAGTTGCCTTGTGCATCTCTTGTGGTGGGCAAGTCTCCACGGAACATGCCTCCCAACATGGAGTCTGGGTAGCGCTGAAGGGTGGACATGGTGGTGGTGTAGAGGTGCCCACCAACATTTAAGGTGACGGGCTTAGTCATCTGGACAACAGGCAGCAGAGAATAAGACAAATGTATCAATGCAGCCACATGACATGACATGACATGACATGACATTACTACCATCTAGAAGCCACTTTGGGCATCATCACGATGGCTTAAAAACATTGGGTATATAGGCCTAGCATAATTTTGAATACACAGCTCACCTGTTCAAAGGTGTCCAATGGGTAAAGGGGTTTGGGATTGTTCAGACACTGAATCAAAGGCTCGATCTGGTAGAAGTCTGCCTCTTTGCGGAGAAGATCTGTCTTCATGAAGTCAATAGGGAGGGTGAGCTCTGATGTGCGCAGAAAGTTCAGGATGTAATGAAAGAGGGTCCCATCACGATCAATGAAGTAGTTTCCTTGTGAGTCTCGTGTTGTGGGCAGGTCTCCACAGAACATGGCACCCAGCATAGAGTCTGGGTAACGCTGAAGTGTGGACAAGGTGGTGGTATAAAGGTGTCCACCAACATTTAAGGTGACTGGTTTAGTCATCTACACAACAAAGGAGAAAAATGCATTCCACAATTAGCTTTCCTTCAAGAATGTATACAATAAATACATGTGTATCATCTAACCCTATTTAGAGACTGTCATGTGCATTTGTTTTGCTCAAAAATGAAAGTAAAACATAAATATTGGAAGATAACATTAAATTTTGCTTTGGGAAACAGATGGTGGGGTTTAATGGTCATTTATTTATTGATAAAGGTTTTATGGTAATTTATCTTTTGATAAGCATTTGTCCATGACCCTACACTAACCCACCTACCATAAAATCCCAGTCTCCATTCTCCATTGAAAGAATATGGTGTTCTCAGGATGCCTCTCGAGCGTGGCGTCTACTCAGCTATGTTTACCTGTAATCAGCAAAAATCTTAAAGCATATAATAACAATTAACCAGTATTTGACTATCATCTTTATCGTTTGGCATCATCTTCAAATTAATTTCGATATCTTAATCATACGAAGAGCGAACACTAACCGAAGTCATATTCTGTGCTATGCAGCTCTGAGTGCAGGGTACTACAAATGTCCTTTACATTATGACATTGCCAATACCGACTGCATTGCCATCAACACAGCATGTTCTAACAGTCATGCTCTGGGAAGTGTTTGGAAGGTTAAGTGTGCCTTTTAGATAGCTAACTAACTAGATTCACACAAGTCCTTAGCTTAAAAGCTTTCTGGCCAAGATCAACCAATGTCAGCCATGAGTCATCGTTTTCTTCTGGACACAGCTGGTAAAGTTACTCAGTTCTGTTCTTTAAGTCTACAGTTACTATTTAGTGAGCTGAATAAATAGCGTCGTTGACTTGTAACGTCAAGAAAACAACAGCTTCTTTGTTACAGTTGTATCAATGATAATAGTAACATCAAGCGTATGTGTATTAATCGCTGATGATGGCAACATCAACCGCTACATAGAAACCAACATCAAACAATTCACTTTTTTTAGCTTTCAAATATAATGTTATGCTAGCTGTTTTTGTAGCTGGTCCTTTATGGAGGGCTTAAAGACATACCGTGTAGTGCTAAGGTACATCAAAGCACGGCCGAGCAACGCTAAGAGAAAATAGCAAAACAATCAAGCTAACGTTAGCTAGCTGTTGCCTCTTCGTGGATGCTCAAAAGCGTTAGCGTGTAGTTTTGCTTTCACTGTTCTTTCTTGCAACCATACTAGCAAATTATGGACATTTAGCTTGCATCACCAGAAATCCTGCTCTTACCTATGTCAGCGTTCGTTCCTCAAAGGCATAAAATGTGTTGCATCGGTTTATTGAGGTATATGACGTTAGTTATTTATGCAGAGTAACGTTTCTTCATTGCCCGACCCGCTAGCTTCAAATGCAGTGTTCAAGCTGGTCATTACAGTTCCGTGTTTACATGGTCACATGGTGTCACACAGGCCAATCTGTGTGTATACTGACTTGCATGCATAGGACCGTAAAATTAAGATTTTATTTTACCATTATCATGATGTAATTGAAATACTTTTTATATTTTATTTTCTTTTTTATTATTTATTTTCTTTTTCTTTTTTATTATATTATTGAAAGTGCCTTTCAATATCTATATATTTCATCGCAAAGCACAGATAGAAATTACTGCAGAGCCCAAATATGTATAATGCAAACTACAGCCATTTCATTATCTTTATTAGACCTATTCATCTACCTTTATAGTCATTCAACTGAAACAACATCAAAAAAAAAAAAAAACAATAAAAAAATGGCTGTACTGTAGGAACCTAAATAACCCATTGAACTGATAAAACTGCAAACATAGTCAGCATTTCTTCTTGTTGCTGGCACTTCTTATGTTCTGCTGAGTGATAATGAAGTCCAGCATGAGCTTGGCTGTTCTGCGTGGTCGCTCCATCACCACAGAATGGCCACAGTTGTCCAGCAAGTCCACTTGACACCCGGGCAAAGTCTCAGCAATCACTGTGGCGCCTGAAACATCTACAATCTAAAACAATAAACACTTAAATTAATCACACCATAACACACCTCTGCTCACACAGAGAAATTCACAATTTCAATTCATACAATGGATTTAAGCCATATACCTGGTCTTGTTTACCCCATATGACTTGTAAAGGTGCTGTGATTAGGTGCATATGTTCATGTAAGGCGAACCGTGAGTTTTCTCCCACAAGCTCCATAAACACTGCAATTATATTTACAACATTTAAGGCTTTTGACAGTGTTTCAATTATACCTGCAAATAATTACACAATTTACTGCTGATAATACTGGAAGACAATGCTGTAAGCTTGGAATAGCTCTTTTGTGTTGCAAGAAGAAGTGAAGTGAAACTACAGACACGTCATCAAAAATCAGTAAAATCACGATTACAATAAACAAGCAATACTAACCCTCCTGATAAAAATCATTGTGGGGAGTTCTCACATCCACCAGTCCTTGAAGGATCTAATACAAACACAAAACAAATATTAAGAAACAATATATTTCCATGCTGCCATTAAGGCTCTTTACACACTCCAGCACACCTGATATTGTCATTTGGAAAACTGACTTTCTTGACTTGAAATTCATATTATGTTCAGTAGCTGACAAAAAGGCTCCACCTGCTGGGGGACTTTGAATCTGACATGAGAGCAGAGTTTGAGCATGTCCTCCATCTCCTCAGGGGTGGTAGGGATGAGAGGGATGTTAAGCGTGTAGTGGCTTTCCTCAAGGTCTTGCAACTGGTTGTCAAATTTGGTTTCGCATGGGTACTTAATGCCTGCGTCAGAAAATATAGCAGACAGGTCAGTTCATAATTGTTGACTTGTGACAGGCCCTGGAGCTCCCTGCAAGGTAAGTAAGTGACAAAAATATTGTAAAGCGCATGACAGAGTGACAGAGCAACTGACCAGCTGGACAGATGAGGGTGATGCTGCAGACGTCAGCAGGGTATGTGGCTGCATACACTCCTGCCACATTACCACCCATTGAAGTGCCCACCAAGTGGAAAGGCTTCCTGTTAAGTCGAATGCATTCCACAAACTGCAGCAAGAGATAAAGTTGGGATATTGTGCAGTAAGACACTGAAGATATGGAAGTACTACTAATACCTGGGCTTTAAAGGAGAAATCCAGTGTGAATCAATCAATAGGTCACAGAGTGCTGTCTGTAGGGAAAAGAACCAGAAAATTTGCTATACCATAGGCTAAACAGTGAACTGGCAGCTGAACAGAACTGAATGAGACATAGAAAAATGAAACTGTGCTCCATTTGGTTAGTGTTAGTTGTCAATTCACTTTTCGGACTAAGTTAAATAAAATTTTCTTGTTCTTTTTCCTACCAAAATCACTCATTATCCTCGAGCAACAGGGCTATGGATTGGTTCAAACGG
Organism: Tenualosa ilisha; assembly: GCA_015244755.2. Classification (NCBI taxonomy): domain Eukaryota; kingdom Metazoa; phylum Chordata; class Actinopteri; order Clupeiformes; family Clupeidae; genus Tenualosa; species Tenualosa ilisha. The sequence continues at coordinate 168,480 of PYXC01000315.1, forward strand.
GATTTCTCCAACAAAGACACCGTGCCTGATTTGGATGTACATTATTGTTCAGTCATCTTCTATTCTTTGGTACACATAGATGAGGCCTACCTGCCGTACTCTCCTAACTTGACCTTGGATAGAGTAGTCCTCTTTGTTAGTGCGAGTGGTACCTTCATGGCCAGGCATATCCACACAAAGTATGTGTAGGTGTTTAGGCAGATACTACACAAACAGAAGAACACAGCATTCGTTTCCTGCAATCTTGTCAACATGATACTTGCAGAATCTTGTGACCTCACGCTGATCTGCTGATCAAAACACGTTGTGAATGTTATGAGAGCCAAAATGGATCTGAGACAGCAACACCTATCTCAGAAACTTCTTCAAAAAATCTTTAAACCTATTACTGATACTTGAAGAAAAAAAAATAAAAATCTGAAATGCTTGTTACCAGTTTGAATCATTCACCTTAACCAAAGACAGCCATGAGTCCTTGTGGGCAGAGAAGCCATGGAGCATGAGAATGGATGGCCTGAGTCCTGGTCTCCCTCTGTATGAGTAACAGAACCTGTACCCTCCACAGTCAGCATAGCGTATCTGGAGACCCAAGGTCCGCCTCCAGTACCTGATAAAGATGAGTTATGAGTGCACTGGGCATTCCAGCATGTTTTAGTGAACCCAAGTTGTAAATTTGCAACCACTTGTAATTTCCTAAAATAATCCCTTCTCTATGTTTTTCTTGAGAGAATAAGGCTCTAAGTTTGGATTTCCAACTTTCTCAGGTCTGTCACACCACCACAGGCATGGAGCAGCCCACTCATGGAAAGCATTAAGCACATAAATCAAAGTAGTTGACTAGTCACTTTCTGATGTGAGGTCCACATTTGTGTTGAAACATTTAACTTAATATATTAATAAACAACTAAAGAAATAGATCCATATAAATAAGCCTTGCTCACCAGTAATATACTTTAATTAGAGATGATGGCCAGAGAAGAAAAGAAGCCATGAAAAGCAGAAGAGGAATGGCCATGGTGCCCAGCGCAACAGCAAACATATTCATCACATCCAGGTCCATCTCAGCTAGCAGATCCTTCCAGACAAATTCAGAGAGCTCAATGGTGAGCCAAAACAAAATAATTATTTAATATGAATAAATTTTCCTCTTTCATTGTCATACAAAAACAGCAGGGTAAAGCTTTGGAAGAGAAAAAGAGGGATCCATAAGAGCATCAGATGGTAATCAAATTGATATTTGATATTTGTTTATAAGATGTTTAATGTTCACTGTGGGCCTGGGGAGCGCTGTAATTTCAAATCCTATGTGTGCAACCTGTACATATGGCTTTTGACAATAAAGCTGACTTTGACAAATGTGTTGGAGTTCGCCTGGATATTAACTAAACAGTAGCCAGTCAAAACATAAAAGTATGTGCAGGATCATGAAAACTGTCAGTGACTAAAGGTAGAAATCACAATATGACTATAATAATTTTGTTACATAAAAATGTTTCTATAACAAAAAAAAGTTTATACAAGCAAAGTTAATAAAAACTGTACATCACGTTCTGTAATGATAAAGGCACTTACTTTGGTGCTATGCAGTCAGGTTATGCCTGTTGGTAAACCCCATACAGCGTCCAAACTCCACAATTAATTTCTAACTTAATTTATCCAAATGAATTCAATTGTCCAGGGGCCAAGTCTTCCTTGGACATCAACCCATATTCTATATTAATATGTTACACACCAAACTATGAGATGAACACTGCAAGTAAGAGGTTACATCTGTTGCCCATTCACTCATAATGTGCGGCTCATTGAACTGGACATTTCGATTAATACGTCAATTCGATTCAGAAGCACAGTGAAGTGGAACGACCTTGTTTTGCTCAGACATTTAAAGAGACCTGACAAACCATTTTGTCCAATGTTAAAAGAATGAATCATATACACAAATGCTCACACTACAGCCATAAACATTTGCATGAACATTATTCAATGGTAGAGAATGGTTCAGATGATTCAGCAGGGTTCAAATTAATTGGTTATTCATTACTTCCTTTTAAGTGAAATTCTTTAAAGTAATTTGCTGGCCCAATTTTGACAATACGAAGCACAGACTACTGTGAATATGATAGTGTTTGTACTATATTCGATCTTTTTTTGAGTTTGAGAAAGAAAATGCAAGGTAACAAAAATTACATTCATTTAAGTATGGACAAGAGCACCATCAAATTCTTCCAACATATGAGATCTGTAACATGAACTGATACCAAATCAGTCTTCTGACAAATGTATAACATTAATTGTCTTTATTGCCATATTTTATTCATAAATCAAATTCATTACATTTATTTGTCAGTAAACTAATATGCACTGATGGGAGGACAAAAATGTTTAACAGTTAATAAAACTGATGCACTCTACTACACTCAAGTAACAGATCAGAGTCAAACTTCTAGTCACGTTTCATCAATTACAACCATAATCACATCAGTTGCCTTCAAAGAATGTGCTTTCAGACTTGCAATTCAGGGATGAACATAATAATAATAAAAAGATATCTTTCGCAATGCTAAATCTAAGTATGCAGGTGACAAACAAATACTGAGGTATTCATTGAACAGAATATTCCCTTATGTTGAGGATGCATACTTAACTGGAATAAACTTGTAATAAATGGTAATAATTAAACAGATTTAACCCTCTATATTCAGTGCCAAAGTGAGACCTGGAAAAAATGCATACTAACAGATGTGAAATGCCAAGCATCCTCTTGACGATCATTTACATTTATGCATTTAAAAGATGCTTTTATCCAAAGCGCCTTACATTTGTCAACTATAAGTTGCATCAGGGTGCCCTCAAGCAACTCAGGCTCAAGTGCTTTGTTCAAGGGCACGACAGTGGCAGCCAGGAGCCGTGCAATCTCAATGGTTGAGTATTCCATACATACGGTAGTAACTGGGAATGTACGATGAGGAAGTCAAGACTGCAGTGATTAGCATTAAGTACGAATTTGATCATTAGGGTGAAATTCATGGTATAAAGTGCTTACATCCTATACATTCACATTTAGACAATGATCACTATGTTGCCACTTGTATGCGGTTTCAAATAGCTTGCGTAGGGGGCCTTGGCTTTTTCCTTTTGTTCTCTCATTCTTCAGAGATTAGTCTTTAAGACTGCAGAAATGGCCTGTTTGATCACCTATTCCTAACGTTATACATCTAGAGCACTGCTGTAGCCACAATTATTTTCCCTTGGCAATTGCTCTGATAAATTCAGAGATGAATAAAACCTCTATTACTCATCTTAAAAAAATACTATTTGAAAAACAACGAGAACAAGAGCAAGCCCTCCTTGCAACTCAAGAGAAGGAATGTGCACCATGTAGTGATAAATACTGTTAATGCATATCCTAAATCTGATACTATTTACAATATATATTGTCACTTCAAGATAAGGCCTTTTTCAAGCTAAGTTGGAGGGAGAGAGTTTGTGTTTGTCTCTGTGTGTGCGTGTGTGTATATATGGAATGAGGTCTGAGGCAGGGAGGGTAAGGTAGCCAGGAGTATATTTGGGTACAAGCACACCATGTGATGACAGAGGCTCAAGACGAGATCTTCACTACAGCAACCGCTGTCACGGTTACCAGCACTGCAGCGACAGGCGCCCACCAAATCCATTTGCCCTGCAACAGCAAAGACAAGACAGAGATGACATGCTTGAGTCAGCAATATCTGGCCTATCAGAGCAGGTTAACAGCCCCTGATATGCACAGGCAGCGACAGAGGCCGGGGGAAATGAGAGAGAGAGAGAGAGAGAGAGAGAAGAAAGAGCGGGGAGAAAAAGGAGAGAGATAGGGAGGGAGAGGGGAGAGAGCAGGAGAAATGCAGACAGTGGCAAACATCACAGATAAACAGGAGAGGACAAGAAGGGAAAGAGAATGAGCTCAGAATGGAGCAGCGCGCACACGCACACACACCACACACACACACACACACACACACACACACACACACACACACACACACACACACACACACAGCCAAAAATACATTTTGTTAGATAACAGCAGGACAAAGAGTTAATGATTAGTAGAAGCCCCTGACACACAGCTCTTCACAAAATGCTTCGCAGAGCGTCTTGGCCAGGGACAAAAATATAAAGCAGAATCTGGAATTAGATGCACTGTGCTGGAAAGGAATGGCGAAGAGGCTGATGCAGAAAAGGGACTCTGGGGTAAGGGTGGGAGTGGTGGGGGGGGGGGGTGAAAGGGGCAGAGGGTGAAAGACAGTACAGGATCTCTGTGTACCTTTCTACCAAAACTGGCCGAAGCACCAGTACAGCAAAGCCAGGACAAGGCCGATGATTACGGCTAGGATAGGCTGCAATAAGGACAGCTAAAGGAGGGAAGGGATAGTACACAAAAAAATCAATGCAAAAGGGGGAAACAAACTGGACATGACTGGATATGGCAGGACTATCCTATGGGTGGGGGATGGAAGGTACACTTTCAAATCTGCACAGAACAACAACAGAGCCGTGTGATTTTTGCAGTTAATACACTGCTAAGCGGAGGGAACACAAAAAACTGTGTGTGTGTGTGTGTGGTATGGACTTTCTGATCATCACATCTCACACAAAAAGAGTCGTAAAGATAACACAGGTTTCTTAATCACACAGTTAGCACAACAAGAATTATATTGAGCGGCCTCTGCCCCAAACTGTCACTGTGGCTACACCAGCTCTGACCATCTCTCTCTCCCCCAAGGAGGATGAGCCCCACCTGGTTTCCCTTCTCCTGGAGCGTCTTCAGGCTGGCCTGGCACTGCAGCAGCTCATCCAGCACGGCCTGCTTCTCCAGCTCCAGGCGTTCGCTCTTCTCCCTGAGCTCAGACAGCTCCGACTGGGTGACCTCATACTGCAGCAGGGCATGGGGGGGGGGGACAGCACAGCACAACGCAGATCAGCTTAGTTCAGCTCAGGCAGCATTTCATGTTTGTGGGCAAAATACTGGCCAGAGGAGACACACAGCACACTTCACGTTTGTGGGTACGATACTGGCCAGAACACACACACACTTCACGTTTGTGGGTACGATACTGGCCAGAACACACACACACTTCACGTTTGTGGGTACGATACTGGCCAGAACACACACACACACTTCACGTTTGTGGGTACGATACTGGCCAGAACACACACACACACTTCACGTTTGTGGGTACAATACTGGCCAGAACACACACACAGCACACTTTACGTTTGTGGGTATGATACTGGCCAGAAGAGACACACAGCACACTTCACGTTTGTGGGTACGATACTGGCCAGAACACACACACACACTTCACGTTTGTGGGTACGATACTGGCCAGAAGAGACACACACACTTCACGTTTGTGGGTACGATACTGGCCAGAAGAGACACACACACTTCACGTTTGTGGGTACGATACTGGCCAGAAGAGAGACACACACTTCACGTTTGTGGGTACGATACTGGCCAGAACACACACACACACTTCACGTTTGTGGGTACGATACTGGCCAGAACACACACACAGCACACTTCACGTTTGTGGGTACGATACTGGCCAGAAGAGACACACACACTTCACGTTTGTGGGTACGATACTGGCCAGAACACACACACACACTTCACGTTTGTGGGTACGATACTGGCCAGAACACACACACACACTTCACGTTTGTGGGTACGATACTGGCCAGAACACACACACAGCACACTTCACGTTTGTGGGTACGATACTGGCCAGAAGAGACACACACACTTCACGTTTGTGGGTACGATACTGGCCAGAACACACACACACACACACTTCACGTTTGTGGGTACGATACTGGCCAGAACACACACACACACTTCACGTTTGTGGGTACGATACTGGCCAGAACACACACACACACTTCACGTTTGTGGGTACGATACTGGCCAGAACACACACACACACTTCACGTTTGTGTGTACAATACTGGCCAGAACACACACACACACTTCACGTTTGTGTGTACGATACTGGCCAGAACACACACACAGCACACTTTACGTTTGTGTGTACGATACTGGCCAGAACACACACACACACTTCACGTTTGTGTGTACAATACTGGCCAGAACACACACACACACTTCACGTTTGTGTGTACGATACTGGCCAGAACACACACACAGCACACTTTACGTTTGTGGGTACGATACTAGCCAGAACACACACACACAGCACACTTCACGTTTGTGGGTACGATACTAGCCAGAACACACACACAGCACACTTTACGTTTGTGGGTACGATACTGGCCAGAACACACACACAGCACACTTTACGTTTGTGTGTACGATACTGGCCAGAAAAGAGTTTGTATGTTTTGATTTTTTCCAACCGATCTCAAGTCTAGAGGATATAATAATCAGCGCAAAGATGACTATACATGGAAACACAACCTAACTGTGCAACACAAAAGTCCCCATCTTGACAACACAAAACACCATACACATTATCTCAATAATGTATCCAAGTATTGAAGTGTAATCCAATTCAGCTCTGTTTACACTGAGCCATAACACAGCAATGAGTCTGAAAGTGCTGTGCAGGAACACATGTTGGTATCCTTCAGTAGTTTCTATTCCCACTATAGCAAAACTAGATCTAAACTTCTTGTCAGAAAGAAACTGTGATACCCTGAAGCCACTTCCAGCCCCCACTTGGGCTACTAGGCTCTTTTACCTCCTTCTGCAGATCTTTAGTCCTGTTGTTGCTCTGCTCCATCTGAGTTTGCAGCTTGCTGGTGTCCTTCTGGTGCTGCTCCTGCATGGCGCTCAGCCTCTGCTCCGTGTCGGCCTGGCTCTTCTGCAGGGACTTTACGCTGCCGCTCAGCACGGCGTTCTCCTTCTTTGCACTGCGAAGCGTTCAGCAGAACACCACATATGACTGCGCCACATTTTTTAAAAATGCCTAGATTCAGTGCCTACCACTGCCAAATACAGTGTCCCAATCTCAATGTTCCCCCCTAACACTGTGTCCTAACTTCAAGCGTCAGTCTGCTAGCCTGAGAGGGAAATCTGTGAGAACAGAATAGCATATTTAACTAATTCATTGTAGACAGTGAACAGCCAATGTTTCATGTCAACCTGACGCTTGCTTGCAGACCCTGTGTAAGTCCTAAATCCTCAAAAACTTAATAAACTGGCATGAAATGAGTCTCATGAAAGGCTAATTCATGGCAGCTAAGGGTTCAGGGCTTAGAGTTAGGGGGAGCTTTGGGATTCAGCCACTCTCCTTAGTTGTCATGGTTGTTACACAACAGTATATAAAGGAGCTATCATTTTGGTGGTAATAGGTGAATGGTATAGGCTTTAACTATCAGCAGAACACACTGAAGCTATATGTGTTTAAAAGAAAACTCGTTCTCAAATTCATCCCATTTTCAACCCATAACCCTGAAGTTTGAGGTCATTGCGCACTGTCAGTAGGAAAAACGAATGAGAAAATCTGGTACAGCACAGACTGAATAGTGACCCACTCACTAAAGCTAATCAGTGGGGGCAAGGACACTTGACTTCTTCCTATTTTGCTTAAGGGTGGTGAGTTCATTGTTTTTTTTAAAACAGCCATTCTGTGCTGAATTCATTTCAAAGCGAACGAGTGTCTCAGAGACTTGTGTCACAGTAAGAGGAAAGCCACACAATAAAATAACTTACTACACAGTACATACCACGCATATTATTGGAGAGAATATTCTAGTCTCAAATGGAGGAAACATTTCATATTTTACTACACCAACAGTCTGTGACAGAAGAAACGGCAACACATTCCACATTCTACTGCACAAACAGTCTGGTTGGCTGCTGATGACTGTCTCCCATTGTGTGTGTCTGTGTGTGTGTGTGTGTGTGTGTGTGTGTGTCTACTTGTGTGTATGTGGTGAGGCCCAACCTGTCAAGGTCCTTCTCCAGCTGCTGCTGTTTCCTGTGTAGTTGGTCCTTCTCAGAGCGCAGCACGCCACACTCGCTTTGCAGGCCGGCCCGCTCCCGCTGGTGCTGCTCTTGCAACAGCTGCTTCTCAGAGCGCAGGGATGCACACTCCCGCTGTAACTTCTCCAGCTCGCTGGCTGCCAGGTACACACACACACACACACACACACACACACACACACACACACACACACACACACACACACACACAGACAGACAGACAGACAGACAGGCACAGACACACACAAAACACACTCATAAATACATGTCAAAGGATTTCAACTACTAAGTACTTTCCCAGCATTGGCTACTTCAAACAGAAATACACAAAAATAATAAAACGCACATGTACATACCTTCTCTTGTCTGTTTATACATAATGAATAAACCATTAAGGAAATTCAAAATATATTTCCCCCAAAATCTTTCATTTGACAAACACATATATTCTACCCTTTGTGACACATTCCTTCTCTACAAAGTAAACAGGCAATGAAGTAACTGCCTATTTTTCTTTCAAGTATCACATTCCATAAAGTGATGCCAGCCAGTGACTTCCACATGTTTTTATATGGGCTCTGTCAGTGCTACCCCCACCCTCACCCCCCAAGCAATCAGGAAGTAATCACTGTTGGTATGGAGAGGATAAACAGCAGTGACTTTCTGTGCCAGTAGGGAAGAATCAATAACATCTCATCAATGTGCCCTACTTGTTAGTCGGCTTTCTGTGCCTGCCTATGTGAAGTACACCTTGGATGACTGTGCAGATTTTTCACGAGTTACTGCTTTACTGGGCAGCAAGTCTATTCAGTTTTTTCAGGGAGAGCAGTCATTAATGACACACAGCTGCACCTTTGCAGGGATCTTGGCACGTTCAGTCATCTTATAGTCCACTTATTTAAGCCTCCAGTGACAGTGGAGAGGTGGACTACATGCTCCTTGCCATTTGACTCCTTGATCTTCCAAATTGTTTGCCTTGATGTAAAGATAACAGAGCCGCTATACTGTGCTTCCTGAGGGTAAAAGGGATTAGTGAGGGGAGGGGTGTGTGCACCTTGTTGTTTGGCTGACTTATCTCTCTGTTGGTTCTGCTGCTGGTGGCTGGCCTGAAGGCTGTCCATCTCACGCTCGTACTTGGCCGCCGCCTGCCTCCACTTCTCCAGCTCGGTGGAGACAGTCTCCAGGTTGCCCTTGAGGGTGGAGATCTCACGCTCGCGCTGCGCGCTGGAGGCCTCCAGGGTCTTGCGCAGGCTCTGCGCCTCCTCCTGGGCTGTGCGCACTTCCTGACGCATGCTGAAGAGGGCACTGTCCCGCTGCTCACGGAGTGTCTCCATGTCCTCCTGCACGATCTGCAGCTGGGCTGCGCATGACCAAACGGACAGACAGACAGACAGACAGACAGACACACACGAATGGCATAACTGAAAACTAAGGTGTACCAGGCAAGAGAATCTGTGTCTAGGTGACTGAAATATCAAACAGAAACATAATTCACAAATAAAATACACTTACACTGCAGGACCTTAATCTGCTTGGTCGATTGCTCAGACTGCTGTTTGCCAGACTTCTTCTCCTCCTCTAACAGACCTGTGTGTGAAGTGCAAAAACAAAGCATAATTTTTCTACAACTCTGTATGATTTGTTTAAGTCAAGGATGCATTAGTGTCTATTAAAAAAAAAAAAAAAAAAAAAGCCATTATGAATTAATTTCAGCATCTAACACATACATTGCACTGTTATCGTATCACATGCTGCTATCTCCTGAGAGATCAACTGGCCTAGATCTAAAAAGTTCAGTGCATTCATTCTTTCAGGGCTGGGTGGGAGTTAACATAAGGAAAAACACACTGGGGTACTGTAGCACCAGACCTTGTAAATCCAAACATTTCTGTTTGTCCACGTTGGCTTTTGCCTGGGCCTCCTGTAGATCCTTGGTCAATTGTTTAATGACCTTCTCTGTGTCTGTGGACTCCACGTTCGTCTGATGCAGCTCATCTGTAGAGACGCATGTTTTTAATGCTCAATTAAGGCCATTATCACCTTTCATCAAAAAGAAGAGCTAAAGTGCAAAGTGTCCAGAACTTAAGTCCATAATTTCAGCTGAGGAACTTATTAATATTGATTATGCTCATTTTTCTACCCTTGGCCAGAAACGTGAGTCAGGATAAATTTAGAGAGGAAGGAGGAAAGGAGAGTAAGATCATTTCCCAAGAGATGGAAAAAGTCAGAACACTGCAAAAAAAAAAAAAAAGAACGCTCCATCACAAAAGGTATGACAAAAACAGCATGATGTCGACTAAATAAGTAAGACCCTCTCTTAACCAGGAGGCAAAAGTGGACCATCACAAGCAAGACATCCACTAGAGATGTGTATTATATAACAAAATCATGTGACCACTACGTAGCTCATGCAAAAAAAAAAAAACAGAAATCAAGGAAATGCTCATTGAGTTCGTCCTTCTCAGTGCTTCAACTAAACCAGACAAGGTCTGAGGTGACTGCTGTGAAAGCTGAATATGCCTGGCAGTTCCACAGAATCTACAGCCTAATCCTCTAAATAGACATGAAAAACAGGCCACTCAGTGCTAAAATATGCATGACTTCAGCTCAATTTACTGCGGACATCAAGACAGGGTGCCATAAATGGTGAAAGCACACTTCATTGAAGAGATGCTATTTTTTTTTTTTTTTTTTAAACTATTAATCAATCATCCTAACTCAAAGAATTCTGGGTTTTACAAAAGCACATACAGAAGGTCTGAGTCAGAACTAAGGTCAAAAAACAGCTGTGCTGGAATGCTCACAAATGCCAATTAAAGAAAAAAAGCTTCAGAAATTCATAACATCCTGGCTGATATAAAAAGCCCTGGAGCTGCCTACGTGCTCTAGTTCAGGCTCCTGACCCTACTTCCACAAGAGGACCAGGAGGAACGTTATGTCCCAATTTAGCTTTGCGTGTGTGTATGAGAGATGGAAAGAGAGCAAGAGAGGTAGTGAAAAAGAAATAGATAAAAAGGTGTGTGTGTGTGTGTGTGTATGTGAGTGTGAGAAAGAGAGAGAAAGACAGAGAGGGAGGCAGGCCTGTGTGTCAGATGACGTTTTACATTGTGACAAGGATGTCAAGAGTGCACACATGATCTGTCACACACAGCAGCATCATTTGAACAAAATATGAATAACATGTTCAATCCACACACAAGCACCAAGTACTTCCGGTTCATGGGCAGACCTCATTCAAGCATCAATGATGGTGCTTACATAAAACAAAGGGAGAGAGAGGCTAACTGTTCTCAGAGGACAAAGTGTTCTATTCATTTAGTCATCGCCGCTCATCGCCACTGCCTCTGGCTTCAAGTCACACCCACACAGCATCTCTATGTTCAGTGTGACGCCTTCTCAGATTTAAGTCACACAGAGGTGTGTGTGTGTGTGTGTGTATGTGTGTGCGCGTGCGTGCGTATATGTTTGTGTGTTCATGGTGCAGAAACAACACATTTGTTGTGACTGTGCATCAATGTAAATAAATTTCAAAAATGTGTGTACAGTTCTGGTGGGTGTATGAACAACACTGACTTCTTTCATTTATGAGCACATATTTGTTAATGCAAAAGATATTCAGCAGACTGCTCTTTAAACCTTTGACAGAACTGCACACAAACACAACCTTTTGGTTTTTTACCTTATATAGCCAGTGTAACACTCACTCCTTCACCCAACAATGCCTCTGCTGCCTGTGACTCTCCACTTCAGTAAGCTCAAATGTTACCAGTGCAACAACTCACACATAGTCAGACTCTTTTTGCATGCAATTAAATGCCGCAACAAACACACAAGTGTTACCTTTAATGAGAGAGACTTTATTCAGAGGCTCAGACACTCCTTTGTCATCCATTGGTCCCTATGGAAACCAACCAAGAGAAGCAAAAGTAAATAAACCTGACATGTGAACAACACTGCCTGTGGCTGTGAACCTGAACCAGTAACATTGATGTTAATGGGCATGACCTCTGAAATACCCATCTGCACATACACAGCCAGCATAGCCATGACATTGAAAATTGATTCAAGAGACTTTGTTGTCACTATGCTGTTTTAATACTGTTTGAATGACACAGCAGTTAAGTACAACACCGTATGTTCACTCAGACTGTCACATTAAAAAAAAAAATGAATAAGTCATATTTATAATCCATGGGTGTTCCAAATCTCTACTGAAGCAGTGTTAGAGAGAAAGAAAAAAAAAAAGGGTATATTACAAACTATACAAAGCACCTTACCTGTAGTCCCCACTCACTGATACAATCCTTACTCAGTTTGAAAGAGCGTGCTACTCAATTCTTTTCCTTGTAGTTGATTTTCTGATGAGAAATGGGAGATACCATTTACAGGGGTGGTACAAATATAGCTCCCACTGCCCCCAGGCAACAACGATGGCTAAGAAGCAAAGGAGGAGAGGGGGCTGGCAAAGACCATGTGGCCAGAGAGAGCATTTTGAAACGCTGATGTTAAAGCTTATTCAAACTGACGCACGTTGAGTTTTGTATCCTGCTAATTAGCTTCAAAAATCATCCTTTCTCCCTCCCTTGTCCATCTCCCCCTACGTCTCCCCTCCCGTGCTCACACTAGCCAGTCTGAGTCCTAGTGTACACATGGCTGGGCATCCATACTCGGCAGAGGAGGGAAGCTGCAGCTGCGTGCCTCAACAGTCACAGCTTTTGTTTAGAGGTCAGAGCTGATGATGCTGATGTAAACCGCACAGGGAGCACAACAATAGCAGGCATTCGTGTATATGCATGTAGATGCATGCGTGTGTGTGTGTGTGTGTGTGTGTGTATGTATGCGTGTGTCTAAGTAGAACACAGCCTCTTCATTCTGAGTTTCCTACATTTGGGAATAAGCTCTGTGACATGCTGATTCCCTATAGGAGAGGGATATGGGATAGAAATGACAGTACAGTTATGTAATAATTCATGAAGTAATGACATAACGTGAGCATCGGTCTTGGAATGTTGTCAGTGGTCAACGGTATCCAGAGAATTAGACAGACAGGGAACACACAGCCAATGTGAAATGTTTGTTTACAGTTATGTGAATGAAGCAGAATAAAATCTGTTCAGGTATATTACAACATCTCAATTCAGCTATATTCCATCTCACATTATATAAATGATGTCTCCATGAAAGTATAACAATATTGTGTATATTATAATATTGTGAGTTTATAATTTCCAACACAAGTCTGTGATTGAGGCACAAAACCATTCCCATCATGTAGCCAATGTCAACTACATGTGACAATCCTCAGCACCAAACGGTCAAAATCAAAATGCCCTCGTCATTGCAACTCTGTGAAATGAGACACTGCCAATAGAGAATTCTGCAGACATCTTTGGTCATGTTCCATTAATAAGACGTGAACCAGGTCAGTTAAAATCATTTCTGGTTAAAATTCTATGGGGAATGAGGTCTTCTTGATGAGATTTGGGAGCATTTATATTAAGACTGGAGTGGTGTGGCTAAAAATATCCTCGAATTAGGAACAGTTTGTAGGTAAGCTAGGCTAATTCTGAACAATTCAAAGTAGACATCACCAATGTTTAACCTGTAACACTAGTTTTAAAAGTGAAGACAATTTTGCCTAACATGATGCAAAAGTTCTTATATTTTTATTGTTATACAGCCTGCATTTCACTTTAGATCAAAACAAAACTATGGAAGATTGCTGTCTTTGCTAACGCCGGCTGACTTGTTGACTAATCTTCCTATCTAAATAACATTGGTAATTTGAAGCATTACAAAATAACATCGTTGTTATAAATTTATTTCATGGTTGTTTTAAGTTGCAGACATCTGTTTTAGACTAACCATTCCAAAGAGCTTTGATTATTCCGACTCCACCACAGACAAACCAAGACGAATCCAACCTTTCTGAAGCATCGTTAACGCTAACGTTACCGTTATTCAGCCAACTAGCTAGCGAACTTTCACTAATTACAAATTGAAAAGAGTGTCTTTGACACTATTGGTAAAATGCATAATAATATCTACCGATATGTGTCTACATAATCGTCTAGTCTGGAAAAAATACGCATTAATGGGCTAAATACTGGGCACGGCCATGGCAAACTGCACCTGTGTAAAGTAAACTAAACGAAACAAGCTAAGCAGTAACTTTTTAGCGTTATCGATAGCATAGCAACATGTCAGTAACTGTTACTCATACAGTAGTTTCTATGCCCGTTACTGTGCATTTTTAGGATTTTATTTATGTACCTGATGAAGGCTTTTACTACATTTCTTACCGTGAAAATGAAGTGTCCCTTGTGTAACGTTATGCTAACATTACCATAAATTTGAACTTGAACGGCTTTATGTAATTAATGTCTGTGGAGCCCCCATGTGGTTGCCGCCGACATTGTATGTTCTAGTTAAAAAAAAAAGAGAGAGAAAAAGGCTGTTTTTGTAATCATCTACCTTTGCTTTTAACCTGCGGCCTCAACATATGAACCTATTTCATGCAATTCAGATCATAGTGAGCATCCAGCTCATAGTGAATGCAGGTTAAGTTTTAGCCCTTTGTTAAGTTAATGACATGATAATATATATATATATATATAATATATATATATATATATATATATATATGGGATTATGAAAAAAGACTTCCAAAAAAAAGAAAAATGAAAAAACTGAGGTGGCTGCCCTGTGAAGGGAAAGTATATTGGAAGGTGTTGGGTGAGGTCCGACAGGTAAACTGTCACAGCATGAGGGCGGCAGTCTGTCTGTCAGGTGTGAGGAGAGAGCAGATGGCAGAGAGGGCAGTGGGAAAGAACAGTGCCAGGAGGTCGGTTTAAGGAGACCATAATCAGAAGGCTTTGGGTGCAGCAAGAGAACGGCATCAGGTGGCTAAACTGAGGAAGCTTTTGTGGTCGAGAGCGCTTGCCTTGTTGCCATGTTGCACACATGCATTTGTTAAGTACAGCGGGGTTCTGGATGCATTCACAGCTAGATTCCTATTGATGCTACACAAATGGGTTGTCTGTTTACAACTCCATGCAACATCCCAAAAGCGAAAAAAAGAGAGTGTGTGTGTGTGTGAGCGAGAGAGAGAGAGAGAAGAAAACAACAATGTAACAATTTGTGTGATCATAATTTATTGTTCAAACTACATCAATTGGTCCTCAGGAAACTTCCACAAGTGCTTTAGGTTTGTATGATTCCATCATGACCAATGTACACATTGCACATATCTCTACCATGAGTATCGAAACTGCCATGTTACAACTTTTATTTCTAGTTATTGCCATGCTGTGGTATAGTGTAATAAGATGTTGCTGATGTTATCACTGCAGCTATAAGGTGTTTTTGAGTATGATAATAAAGGTATTGTCCTCTGTGTATTACTGAACAACATTCCTCAGATGAGCTCTTTACAGTTAGATTGGTTTCATTGTAAATGCTCCTTTACTAGATAGTACTACAAGACATAATAATTTCTTTTGTGTGACGTAAAGAAAAAAAATCAATCATCCATTGTCCAAGTTAAAAAACAGAAAACTACTAGACCGACACAATGTGATAATACTGATTACAAAACAAATGTCATACAGTATAGTCATTTTCACAATTACCCATTGCAAAAATGATTTAATACATATTTCTGGATTGTATATTTAGAGTTATGCATGGATCTCAAGCTAGATTTTTCTATGTGTACGGTATTTTCTGGAAGATATGTTGGGAGTATTTCCATGTCACCTACGTATGGGTGTGGATTATATAAAAAGACCTCATCACACTAGGCAAATACTGTACACAGATGTCTTTACAGTGTTGTACTTTCATGTACTTTCAGTTGTTTGTCATTACTGATAAACTCCACTTTGGCAGTCGAAACACAGTATTTTTTTTTTAATTGGCAGATGAGCAAGACCCACGGTCCATGGACTTGCCTTATGAATGATATTGTGACTTTATGAGATACAAAAGAACTCGCCCTGTCTAGGTAATCACCATCCATTGCAATCACAGTTAGCTTTGTTGACTGGCAGTCCATGTCCATTATTTGTCCAACATCTTGCCAGGTCACAGTTACTGTCACTGACAGTTTTTTTGTCTTCTTCCTCGTCTCCCTTATTGTAAAATCCACTTTTCCAGAAATTGTCGTGCTTGTATAATGCCAGAGTGCTAGTCCGCTGAAAGGCTGTTTTCACACACACGCTTTCCCCCTCCCGGCATGGCATATGTTTAGTCTGTGACCCAGGAGGACAGCAGAGTCCTGGTGATTAGGTTGAGATTAAACACCTAATGGAACAGACAGCATGACAGCATGATTGGTTGAATCAGGGGAGGCCTGGTGGCTGATGGGAACAAGAGTTTTTTTTTTTTGTTTTTTTTTTAAGACTCTGCTGCCCTCCGGGACCATCTAGTCCTGTGCTTGGCCACCACACACCCACTGCAACACTCTGGGCATCCTGTA
Source organism: Tenualosa ilisha (assembly GCA_015244755.2). Lineage (NCBI taxonomy): Eukaryota > Metazoa > Chordata > Actinopteri > Clupeiformes > Clupeidae > Tenualosa > Tenualosa ilisha. Next base: position 184,946 of record PYXC01000315.1, read on the forward strand.
AAGTGCAATTCTGGAAGAGGTGAGGAAGCTGTCCTTCAGAGGCTGTTTTTGTCGGGGTGCTCTGACTCGGGGCTGCGAGGGAAGTACACTGTGGCTTTGTGCTCTTCGTAACGGTCAATGTGCTTGAGGTGCACCACCATGTGCAGTGCGTAGGCCAGAACCAGAAGCAGGATCAGGGAGGTGATAAGGCCCATCAGAATGGCCGGGGTGAAAAAGGTGGCGCAGTCACTGGCTGAGGCAAACTTGTTGGACTGAACATTGAAGGCCTGGATCTAAAAGGGAACAGAGATATCTTAAAGGAGACATGGAATGTAAAAACTATTTTTGCCTTGTCTTTAATGAATTAGGAGAGGTTGTGCATGGCCAAAGAGCTATCATGAACATGAGGCATGGTTGTGCCCTCCTTCATCTGAAAATCTTCAGCTTAGAAATATCCTCTTAAACATGGTTGAAATAGTACAAAGCCAACATGTGATGTCACATAGCACAAAGCAATTGTGGTTCAGTTTTGCTTGCCATAGATGGCGCCATTTAGCCAAAAGGACCATTTCAATATTCAGTCTAAATATAATTTAATTGTGCTTGTAACAATGCACTTGATTTTATTTTTGCTAAATTAAAGTTGAATATATTCTATTTTAACATCGGAGAACAAGGTACAATACTCCATTCACCCATTCAATGTCGTCTTTAATTATCTTAAAATCCTGTAAAATTCTTAAATATCTGGTAAAAATAAAAAGAATACCTAGAGCTGCTTTTGTTGTCACTTGAAATGTTCAGGTCTAAAATGCCCACAGTTCACATGCTTCAATAATGTATTAATTAATTACATTTAATTTAATTTAATTTAATTTACCATTCTTTACAGATCTTCCACTGTACAGACTAATTTGACAAATTTTGGGATTAAAAGATCTTTTATAAACTTTATTTACAAATCAAATCATATCAAACCAAGCTTTATATTGTGCCTTTTTGTATTGCAATAGGTCTACAAGATGCTTAAAATTGAGAAAAGCCACAGAGAATTTGTAGGGATTTGAAATCGTTGGTAAATGGATGAACCTAGCTCATTTGAGACATACAACACTATACACTGAGATACTGTATGAAAATGTAAACAATTATGTACTTACAAAAACAAATAAGTTTGTAGGCTAGTAGGCTATGTAAATTTCATTATCTCATAATCATCAATGAACATGCAGTACATGTTGATTGCTATTGGAAAACATACACTATATATTTAAATTAAAACATAAGATGTAAAAAAATAACATGCATCTGACTCTTGATATAAATGCCCAGCTTGCTCCCTGATACCCACCTGGAAGTCTGTGAATGTGATGTGCCAGTTTGCCGAGCTGTCAGTGTAGGAGCTGGGCACCAGTAAGGTGTCATATTTCTGTAAGCTGCTGACGTGCTGGCAGTGGTAAGAATAGGTAGCAGGGGCGTAAACCTCGGTGGCATTGAAAACAGCCTCATGCGTCCAGTTGTAGTGGATGTGAACACTGTCCAAAGTGAACCAGTTCTGGCCTGCCGACTCGTAAAATGTGTTGGACATGTGAAGTCTGTTGATGAGGGGAGAGAGAGAGACAGAGAGAGAGAAAGAGAGAGAGCAAGAAGGAGGGAGGGAGGGAGAGAGAGAGGCATCATGACAGGCATTACAGCTGAATGACTGCATCAGTGATAAGCTGGTGATGACATATTTTTTGACATAGAGTGCTGAGTATTTACTTGATGACAAGTCCTCTTATGTCTTCCACATCTCCAAGGTGCAGCGACAATCTGTCATCAAAAGAAGAGACACAAATTACCAATCATCAAATTGTGAAAGGTTACATAAAAAGATAAAGAGCATGTTACAAACTCAAATACATATGAAAAACCAGAAGCTGTGTAAAACAGACCAGTCAAGTCTCCATTAGTCTGTGTTATTACCACTACATATAGTATACTGAGATAAATCCAAAGCCTATTATTACAGGATTTAGAACAATGGCCTATTGAAGCCTGCGTAGCTTATAGAACAAAAGCAAGGTTTTCATTGTTAAATGAAACACAGTGTCTGTTTTGATCCTAAGATTCATAGTCTTAATGGCTATAAGTATAAACAGAATAAATCCCCGTAGCAAACTCAAAAACAAGTCATCACATACGTGGCTTTTTCCTTGGAGCAGACTGAGCCTTTTGTCTCCACTGAAGCATTGGGCCCAAACACCCTCTCAGTCAGATCCAGGAAAGTGTGGTTCCTGTAGCGGATTGCCAGACGTTTGGCTTTGAACAGTATGCATATCTTGCCATTGTAGGCTACGGTCAGTGGAGAGTACGGCCCAGAGCTGGTCGACTGCAATAACTTCCGCTTTGTCCTGGGTTGGGCATGCAGGTGCCACCCATAAGGCTGTCAAGAATAGAGGTTAGGAAAAAAAACAAACAAACTGAACTAAAACGCCATGGGGACATTTGATGTAAAGGCTTATAGGAATGTATTTATACAGAGCAGAAAATCCCTGTTGACATCATCTGGTCTGAAACAAATTCAGATATGCAATTCTAATCGGATGCCATGCAACAACAACAGAGGCTGGATGTACATATTTCATGGCTTTGAGAACTATTCTTGTGTGCAAGGTCACATTGGCTATCAGGGAAAATGCTTTACCTGCAGTATTCTTCTGAGCGGATTCTCAGCTGCAGGCAAATAACTGCCCTCGCGTGAGGCACTTGGATTCTCTACACCCACTCCATCTGCATCAGAACCAGGGGAGAAGATTTCAGGGGAGGTAGATGAGCTCTGTGATATACCACCCAGCACATGGAGTCACGGTATTATTTTTAGTGACGTTCGCACTCAGGCTTGTTTTTGATAGGGACACATATATTTCTGGCCACCAGGCTCATGAAATGTGGGATGTGGGAATAACTGGGACTGTTGGTTTCATGCCGTGCTTTCACATATATATATATATATTGAGAAAGACCTGTGTCCTTGTCAGCCTGTCTGATAGGTGATCTCATTACTTAGTGAGGTACGGAGAGGTGAGGAAGGTGTGAGGTTGTGACAACAGCAACAGTCCTGAGGGAGAGTTTGGATTCACAAGAGCACAATGATTCATCCAGGCTTTAGACAAATTTAGAACAAATCATGTCACTTTAATTAAACTCATCCCAACAGGGGAGGTGGGATAAAAAGAGTTTGTTTACAATCTGTAAACAAGCTCTGTAAAGCTCAGGTAGGTTAGGTTAGGTAAAGCTCAGCTCAGGTAGGTTAGCCTCTGTAAATGTAGTGTGGTCAACTGCAAATAAAGACATTTATCTTAACAGCATTTTCTGGACATGTTAGTAGTTTCTAAAGGAACTTGTTACTGACCTGTTCTGATTCTGATAGCTTGATACTGGGGGACCTCTGAACTGTATAAAACAGAAAAATAAAGCTGTTCAGACCATAATTTACAACAACAGTCTACAGTCTTAGATAGTCTTCTATCAAACAGTGTACCCTAAATATAAATGAAAAAAATAAACTAGACACACAATCAAAAAATACAAAATAAGCACACTAAATAATAACTCTGCAAGCCATAGTGAGTGTGTACAATTTTACCTTGTTTACACAAGTAGGTGTGTGTGTGTGTATTTGTAGAGTGCGTGTCTAGCTGACATTCTGCTCTCTCGCACCCCCCTGACCGTTCCCATAATACAGCAACTTCTAAGATTATCCCAAGACAAACCATTTAAACATCTAATCATAATGAGCTTGGCGGGGGTTATTCTAATACCTGATTAAGAGTCTGACTTTCGTCTTGTTTAGATCTGGAGGGGCTTCTACACACTATGCAGCCTACCGTGCCTCCAGCTGTCTATGGCCAGCGTTAGAATAAGGCGAAACTCTCTGGAACCAAGGTCAGCGGAGCAATGGCAAGCAATAAGATTGGAAGGCACACTCAGTTCATTATCAAGCTACAACTGTTGTCTACTTGTACAGCATAGCAACAGTCATACAGTGTCTTTGGACATTGTTTTAGACACTTTTTACTTGTCCTTTGTCAGGAGAGATACTTATTTTATACATCATATAGATTTGTCCAACAAAAAATGGCCCGTAGAGTCCATACTACAAACTGATATGGCAACACAAGGGATATAGGGAAATAATGTTTTCAGATAACAGTAAATGTTTGATCAACTTTTATTTTTACATGGAATTCATAACAGTTCTAGGTGCATTAGGTTTTAGGTCAAATTATATTATGGAACATCACCAAAAGTTCCCAACTGCTGTGATACACCATTCTAAAATTAGTCCTAAACTACTAATCTATACCCCACTGCATTGACAACCTGTTCAACCACAACTAACATGCTCCTGAGGAAGGCACCGATTGCAGGCCTGTGTGAAATAACTCTCTCCTTTGTTCTTCTGCCAACATACTGAGGGCAGCAGCTGAGGACTCTGCTGCTGTCATTGGTTATGCCTGGACAGAGCGAGCTAAGTGCTGAACATAGCACATATGTAATAGAAAAAAACTACTCACACTGGGTCTTCATGTTACTGTACTAATATGCCACGTTCACTATGTCTGTTTTATTCTTGTTTTCATCTCTGTTAATTTTTTGTCTATTTCTTTTGCTTGCCTGCACGTCTAGTTTCTTCTTTCTTTTGTTTTTCTCTGTTATCATTTTTCTTTATACTACACCCTGGGCCATGTGTCTGCAGGAATGGGCTGCCATGACACCTAACAATAGGTTAGATAATCAGATGGGATTAAGATTACAGCCATCACTTCATGATGTATTGACCTCAAAGTACTCAGAGCACATGGTGAACAACTGGACACAGTGTTTACCTCTCTCAAATCAAGCTGTTACTACCTACTAAATATGAATCTTTATGTTAAAAATATGTATATTCATAGCACTGGAAATGTGTCATGCAAGTATTGAGTAGAAGTTTTCTGAAGATGTTACAATATCTTGATACTAATAAGTGCTGTTTGATTTAATATGATTAACTGAGCTCTATGTGTACACAAAATAACAAATATCAGACAGAAACTGATATCAGTTTGGAATATGAACAGGATATTTCAGTGCAACCTGTCTGTCCGAGCTCACCATCTGCTTTGCTACTGATGAAAATGTGTAATCCTTTTCAGGTAATTCAAACGATACCTCTGAGATGACTAATCATCTGTCATAATAGTTGTTGAAAACTCTTAGACTGTGTACAGATGGGAAATCCAGACTTCTCTGAACATGTAATTAATAGACATATTGAGCTTACAAAAACATTGCACTACAACAAAAGAGATTGTGCAGACACTCCTTCAGACAAAGATGAATACAGTCTAAAATAGGAAGCTGTCATAGATTGTCAGCTAAACTGATAAGATTCTCTGAGCCGAGGAAAACACAACTTTATCCACATCCACTTTCTCAGGGGAAAATACTTACTTAAAGATTAAACAGGGTGAGTTAAATAATTGCATTTATTATTCCTAATACCAAAGTTATACAAAAAAAAAGCCATTCCATGAGACTGATTCAAGTGAAATGTCAAAGGAACATAAAGCAACACACATGATAACTGATTACAAAATTAAAATGAGAATTTCACAATTACAGTGACAAGTGGATCTTAAATATGACAGTACCAATGTCCAAGGATAAATCAGTAACATAAAAATTTGTTTTTCCCCAAGAGCCCTGATGTTCCATAGACTGTATATTTTATGAGTCCTACTAGCAGGCCAGCTGAGTGATGCTATTGCAATACATTGTGGAGTGTCATCTATAAACTGAATCCAACAGCCACAGCACTAAATGGAGAGTCCCTCCTGTCTCTTTGTCATAGCCATATCACAATGTGTTGCAGTTACAGTGCAAACACACAATACACAAAGAGTCATCTACCTATTTTATTTCTGGGTCTCATTTCTTTCCAAGGCATATGTGTATGACCCCCCAGGAAGCCCTCTCTTACGCTTCTTTCTAAACCACATATTTTTATTCTCTCCTTTCTCACAGCTTTGATTCCTGATGACTCCAGCCCACAGTGAGAGAGAGATCCAGCTAGAGAGCCTAGAACTGCACAGCATCACTGCTGGGCGTCCGTGAGCCGAGACGGAAATAGCAGCGCCTTACCTCTTGTCCAGGATTGTAGGCACTTGATCAAAGGGCAAGGAGAGTTGCATAAAACCAAAAAGCAGCAGTGCAAAAATAAGAAAAACACTGTGTTTAGCCATTGAGACAATCAGAGGAGACTGCCAGAGATGAGGTCTGCTTCATAATCTGCTCTGATAGCATATCCCTAAACCTGAGCAGAGTGATGGGCAGCGGCGGCAGCCAATGCGCACACACAGGGTGAGGATAATCGTGCGTCACACTCCTTCATTCTTGATGCCTCGCTGTGCCCCACCCCTCTCTCTCTCTCCCTCCCTCCCTCTATCTCCTCTTCTCTCTCTCTCTGCCTCATTGTCCCTCACAAAAACATAGCCTCTGGCAAATCTGAAACTTCTTGCTTTTTAACCTTCATTACGCACTGCTTATTTGTAACACAAATTCACATTAATTTAATTTTAATCACTACTACAGTCAGATCAATTCTGAGTGAGAAATAACAGTCTGGCTGGAGAAATGTGATGACATGACCTAAATTCCTGTTTCATGGCCATGATAATTGAAATTCATTCATACGAGGAGTTATGCGTGTGATATAAAAAGAAACCCCCCTGAGCATAGACTTGAAAAACAGATAGATAAATAAATAAAAATGAAAAAAAGAAGGAGGGGATAAACACATTTGCAAGCATCTCGCAGCAGACTCCCTTCTTCTCTGTGAGTCAGATGATGTTGAATCATTTCAGCGTTTATTTCTGGCCTGCTTTTTTGGCTTTCATGGAACTGTCAGGGCTGTTTAGCCTTTAGTCTGCTGAATGTATATCATTACATCCAAAACAGTGGTCTATAGTAGCCTATCAATTAATGGCAACAGTTACTCCTACGCGCTTGAAAATAGCAGTCTTTGTGAGTGCCAGCATAACAGGCTATAAAGCTCCATCTGCTGTTTCATAAGCCATAAAATATAGTGCGTGATTCTTCAAACATTAACAATAAACAAAGATCTCTGATTTACTTGCGCACAAGACATAGATTGAGCCTTATCGAATTCATTATCTAAACGCGCTCTCTATTTGGCGCTACTTCCACGCAAAACAAAGACGCGGCTCACTGAATTCTGGTGCATCACAAATAAAATGGGGCAGCTGGAGACAGCGCTGCAATGGCTTTCTGCATCTTGTGGCATCTCCATCGATGCACTGACTTTCAAGAGCTACATAGCCTGTGAAGAAAAGAAATTTCTCCGCCTAGTGGACAAATATGGTAGTCTGGTAACCATTATCAATAAAAGTACTTGGTCCGTGGTCATTCAAACAATCATAGCCTCGATGTTTTCAACAATGTATCCTTTGTCGCTACGCACTTGACTAACAGTGATACATTTAACTGATACACTTAACAGCTGTAACACACTGAGGAGTGAAGACATATACACGCCGTAAGTAGAAAAAATTAAAAGTTCGCCAAGTTGTGATGTACATTACTTCCCTATCGATATCACACTCAACACCTGGATATTCTCATGCATATCCGCGCTCTCGCAGTCTCACGTTTACTATTGCTATGGCAACACGTGTTTACTCTCTTTCACCACCACAAAGATCACTCCGACTACTAATAAGATGAAAACTAACGATAGCTCGTCTGCATTCAGATATGTGTTACATTCTAACTATTGAATACTCAAAACTTTCTTCGGTTGTATCAGTCAAAGGTAAGAAAATATGGGATGAAAATTAAGACACGCATTAGCGAATTCTTTTTGGTAATTAGCTAGCAATGCGGCTAGTTGGCTTACTATGTAAAACAGGGATTTTTTATATTTAAGGTAACTAGGTATAGTAGGCTTATAGTTATCGATACATGTATTCACGTTATAGTTTAGTTAACATTATCTACTTGTGTCTTTTCTAGTCGGTATTTGGCATGCCTACCTCATCAGGGGGAGTTAAGGGGGATGGTGTGAAGCAATACTGCGTGCTGCCACCTATCCAGCCCAGCCCAGGGAAGAATGGGGCCCGAGCGAGTGAGGTGCCCCCAGAGAGGTTGGCAACGCAGAGAAAGCTTCTACGGCACAGGAGGAGTAAAGATCAACAACAAAAGTTGCAGAAATTAATGTATGATTGTGTTGTCTTTTTCTTTCACAAATTTTCAAATGTCTAGATGAAATAAACAAACATTGAAATGCAGGTTAGTTGTTTAATGACTCTAAGCTACGCATAACTGTGGAAAAATAGTATATGACTTTAATTTTATGTTATAGGATTGATAGTGCAATGCAAGCCTACCAACATTCCAAATATGCCAGACCCAGTGCCCCTCCGCCTGTGGGGCCCCAGTTCCCCACCTCGGTATAAAGATAAACTTTGTTTACTTTGATTTCTTCAACTCAGCTCTGTCAAAGTGTTCTATACAGATACTGGTTTATTTATACCATAACATGCTTACAGATGTCTTCTTCCTTTCTTTAACAGCTGAGCTTGGAAAACAGGAGAGTAGGTTGCATTTTCCTTTGACTGTCTTGTACAAAGACAACATATGAGAGAGAATACCATAGCATGTGCACAAAAAAAATCAGACCCACTAATTTGGTTCTCTCCTTGTTGTGAAGAACTACATATTTCTGAAGTCATGTGTGGAGGCCAGCCCTATCGTGCCCATCCAGCAACAGTGGCTGGATGCCATGCTGTCCCGGATACCCCCACAACTTCGCCAGGCACCTGGACGTCAGGAGCTTCTGGAGGAGCTCTGCAAGGAGGTCAGCGAGAACTTCATGAGTGGCATGGTCAAACACACAGGTAAGCATGATGGAGCTCTGCAACACCTGGAGTTCCACTAAAATCTACTCTTTTGTCAGCTCAGCAATCACCTAAAACCTTGACACAGCAAAAGACATTTCAGTTCCTGCGCTATCACTGTATAGTTTAGAGCATTCAGCACCAGGGACATATTCTGAAAAGCTGTATCTGAAGACAGGAGCAGGCATCCACGTTCGCTTTGCTGTTACCAGTGTTTTCATGGATTCATCTAATATGCTCTCTGTCTCATCAGTGAACACTATACTTCAGAAACCAGATGCAAAGGGAGGAGAGGTTGAAGGACTGGAACATGTCCCAGCAGCAAAGTGAGTGATGAGAATATAATGAGAGAATGCTAGTAGCCATCTGCAGTAACCTTATCTCATGTAGGCCTATTGTGTCTGTTTTTGAAGAAACCATTCATATTTGTGTTGATGTTTTCTTTGTAGAACTCTCTTTGTAGATTTCTGTAGGCCTTGGAAAGACAGCTTCATCAAAAATCGGAAAGAAATGAAGGAAAATTTGCACATTCTTCACCCAGTCATGAGAATTACTCTGGATATGTGTTATTCAACCTTCTCTAATCTACTGCTGATTGATCTGTCTGACTGCAGGTGCAAATGTATAACTGACATGTTCCTCAGTTTTGTGGATGCAAATGTACATTATTAGTTTCAGTAATAATTATGAGTTGTGGTGTAGTAGTTTCAGTTATTTCAGACATAAATTCATTAGATACAAATCCAATTTACTGACTTAATTTACTGATGTTGTATTGGTAGAAACACAAATTATTAGTTCAAGAAAATTTGTTTTTTAACCGCCATCATACCAAGTTGTGTTGTTCTTGCGTGGAGTATTTAAACTGACTTGTGCTTGAAGGTCCACAGGTCCCATTGACTGTGTTAATCTGAAGAACAAAGTGGCTCTGGAGTGTGACAAGACAGAGGACCGACTCATTAACACCTGGTTCCCCAAAGTCATTCACCTCCTTACCAGCAAAGACATGATAAAAGGAGTGAAGGCAAACAAGCTTGATTCTTTTTACAACTGTGCCTCTACCCTTATCTCAAACCAGGTGAATTGGAATAACTGAATATGACTTAAATGTTGACATTAAGAGGTGTGTCTGCCTGGTATAGGTCTGTTTCTGTGTTATACCTAAGAGCCCTAATTGTTGATAATCTGCAGGGAATCGACATTGCTATATTCATAAGTGATATTGTATCATGCACTCTCATAAACAGAAAATGTGAGATTGTATCTTTGCTAGATAGTGGGTTTGTTTTTGAGCATTTTTAACTACCTGAATCTCAGATCCTGATTACATTCTTGGGGTTATGGAGTTGTGTTTTGATTGCTGTGATGTACAAAGACTTGATTGCTATGATGTAAAAAGACTTGGAAAAGTAATTGTTAAATGTAACAGACTACCCTCCTTTCCAACTTCCCTTGTAGCTGAAGGGCCTTATTGAGCGCAGTGTGGAGGAGTTTGTCAGCCTGTTCAGTCCCAGCAGAGCTAATAAGCTACCACTCTTCAGGATGGACCTGACCTTTGATGATGAGAAGATGGAGTTCTACCCCAGCTTCCAAGACCTGGAGGAGGCTGTCATGGAAATCCTGAATAAGATCACCAACACCATGCAGGTGTACTTATTTGCAACCTAAGAGAAGAACTGAATGTAGCCCACTCTTTGTGCAGCCAAAACCAACTTGCATTTGCAATTGTATGTCTCCCTCTAACTCTCTCTCACTGTGCATGTGTGTGTGTTTGTGTGTGTGTTTCACAGAAAGTTCAAACGGTTCAGTCTTGGCTGGGAGAAGCAAACTCATCGGTGGTGGATGCTAAACTGGCAGACCATGTACTACTCTGGGCTCAGAAGACTGTCAGAGACGCTGTGCGCCAGTATCTGGAGGAGCCAAATCAGCATTTTCAAAACTATGGTGCGTGTGACTTTCATCATTTAAATGGAGCTATCATGCGTTGTTGATGGGACCGTATAGTAAATTAATGAAAACATCCATCCCCATATGTATGGCTATACAACATCTGAAATAGTTTTTCCACTATGCTTCTTTCACAAAGCACCAAACACCACTTACCGCTTCTATTAATTCAGTAAGAATTGTTTGGCAGCTTGCACTTGTCCTGTACTGTTAACACAAAGTTAATTATTATACCACCTATTAGTATTACATATGATTCTCACTGCTAAATTTCACACAGATAACAAGTGACTACAGTGATTCTATTCACTTATGTTTCTCTACAGTGGACAACTATGATTGGCTGGTCAATGGGACAGCTCAAGCTCGAATAGAGCAGTTTATGAAGGAAGAGCACAGCTTTGATGAGTATGCTGAGGTAAGGCACCCTCAGAGAGATCGCGTACACCTCCCTTCAGTGCTAAGGAGGAACTCTGTTATTGTTTGGAGTGCTGCCCCCACTTTGTTGGTTTTCCGTTCACAGAGCCAGGGCATTGTGGGAAGAACATTTTTTGGTAACAGTGTCCTCAGAGAATGCAGGGCTGGTAGATCTTCCAGAAGACATTAACTGAATGTTTTATGTGCTTACAAACTGCTTAGCATCACTGACTGGACCTTTAACATAAGCTTTCATGTTGGCACCTTTCCTTCTTAAATTCAGATAGATTACAGTCCCCCTCTCCTTTAATTAATTTATCTCACAGCAAGTGGAAAATTTCCGGGAGCTGTCAAAGGATATCATCAGCTTGCCCACTGTGGCTCATTTTGCCATGGTTCGTCTGGACTGCGAGGAACTGAAGCAAGGACTTGCCAAGAAGGCTAATGCTTTTGGGCAGGTCCTCTTGGAGTGTCTGATCAGCACACACCGTGCACACTGTCTGGGGTAAGACTAGTTTGTCTCCTCCCTCTGTACTTGCCTGTTAATCAACCTCATAAGAGTTCAGTTGTGTTCATTTCCAACTTGTTACTATAGTATCTCTTTTTTTTAAGAAATTATAAATACAGTATCCCAGCTGTCTGTTTATGCTATCAACTTGTAACCTTTTACAGTAACACTCACTGCATTCTTATGCTCACTGTATTCAGCAGATAGTGAAGGCTGTGACTTGTGTCCTTACGATCCAGTTCCTCATCTAGTGTTTATTCACTTCTAATGTTAATTCAAGGATTTGCAAGGAGTTTGAGACTATCCGGGAGACTGCACTAAAAGTGCCTGAAACAACAGAGGACATAACAGAAATGCTAGCTTACATAGGACACATGAAAACCAGGGGAGTGGAGGAGCTCAATGCCAAAATTATGGTGTGTGATGTCCTGCATAATCTTACTCCGTAATACATGTACCAGAGACCAATTATTTTCCAAAATCTAACATTTATCATTGGCCACGGCAGGAGACGCAGCACAGATTAAATTACTTGCTGGATGTGCACATCTTTGATGTGGAGGACCTTCAGCTGAACTCAGATGTACTGGTCTGGCCCAAGAATATCCTGCCAGTCTTTGATCTTAACGATGAGGTACTGTCCACCATGTCTCCATACTTACAGCGCTTTTATGCAGTTTCGCAATGTAATGTTAGCATTTCATCATGATAATGTCTGCTTTGCTACAGGATGGCACGCATTTATTTATTTACCAGACATTTTAATCTTCCAAAGCCATTCAACAGAGTTAATTTTCCTTAGCATGCCAGAGTAACGTATGGACATTTTTGCTGCTCTGGTAGCACACTACACTGCCCACTGTATATTGCTGAGCCACAGGGTCTTATCATGTTGTTGATGACCAGTGCATGTTTGTGATTGCTGTGTGTCTGCTGTCTGGTGCAGCTGATGGAGAAGGCCAAGCGTAAGGGCGAGCAGGAGCTGCTGCTCAGGAGGGAGCGGCTGACCATGGAGCTGGAGAAACTCGGCCGCAGGATGAAGGAGTTCGAGGAGTGCTCCGAGCTGGACATGATGCATCAGGTGGGTCTTGACCTATCAGAGGAGTCAGAGGCCTATATTACGGCAGAAGTACACTGCTGAGCCAGTGCGTATTCTAAATAGAAGGAATGGAACATTTCAGCACACCCACCTCTTTCTTTACAGTGATTTACATTGACATTTTTTAGTTTTTTACATTATTAACCCCCTTGAAAAATCTAGAAGCATGCCCTGCATTCTTTTTGACTCATCACAGCTTGATAACCATGACGTCCCTTACAGTATGTCAGTGATGTGAGAATGGTTCAGAAGCGACTGCAGGACGCTGAGGAGTCCGTCGTTTTCATCAATAAAGAGGAGACACTTTACAAATGGGACCTTACAACCTACCCAGTTATTGAAGTTATCAAGGAGAGCATTGAACCATACCAGAAGATTTTTGGTTTGGTGTTGAAATGGCAGAGAACAGAAAAGAAGTAAGTAGGCTGCTTTTTCTCACCTACTTATGTGGACTGTGGACTAGCAGGCTTAGTAGTGTGCAAATTGTAACTCATCGGGCAATGATAGGCAAAGTGCAAAGTCTTAAGTCTAGCTATAGGTAATTTAATTTCAATTTACTAAACACAATGGGCAAGATCTTAACTGTAAACATTGTTGTCATGTTGAAATCCATATGCCACATTACAGTTGTAGCTCATGCATGAATTTTTTGCTTGTTGATAGACTTAGTTTTTTGCCTAAATTCATTTTACTTTCATTTAACTTTTTTTGCTTGTTGTGAAGATGGATGGATGGGGCCTTTTTGGACCTCAATGGAGAAAGCATGGAGGTTGAAGTGGATGAGTTCTTCCGGGAGATCTACAAGATGCAGAAGTTCTTCCAGCAGAAACAGAAGAAGGCCGATCAGGAGCGAGAGAAAACCACCCCAAAGAAAAAGCCAGGAGAACAGGACGACAAACAGGAGAACTCCACTGTCTTCATCTGCTCCAGGGTCCTAGAGCAAGTCAAGGACTTCAAGGTACCCGCTTGGTTAAATATGTCTGTGATCTGTCATGTGACACATGACCCGTGTCTCTGGAACAGGATGGTTTTTTATAGTTTAGAATACAATCAGCAGCAAACAGAGAATTAATAGATTAGATCAGGATTTCATATAGAGCAGGGATTTGTCAATGCCAAAGCAAATGATGGGGATGTAGGCTAAGCAATTCCTGGAATTACACTGACAGATCATGATTAAAATGCCATGTTTATTCCAGGTTGGACAGAAAGTTTGAGGTTGTGTTTTCAGATAAGTGGTTGATGAGAAAATTATGCCCTTGTAGTGGGGGATGTGAATTTCTCATAAAGGAATCCGTTTTCAGGTACAGCACCACAGTGGAGGTCTCCATTGTGCTCAAGTATTTGTTGGGGGGGGGGGGGCAGATTGCCACAACAATCATTCAGCAGAGGCCTTTACAAAGTCAGTTTTAGTCTTCAGTCTGTCCATAGTGGTATTGTTCTAAATTTCCCTTCACAGGAAAACATTCCGATGGTGTCCATACTGTGCAACCCAGGCATCCGTGCTCGTCACTGGGAGCAGATGTCTGCGATCGTGTGCTACGACCTCACGCCAAACTCAGGCACCACTCTCCGCAAAGTTCTGCGCTTAAACCTCACCCCCTACTTGGAGCAGTTTGAGGCCATTAGCGCTGGCGCCAGCAAGGTGAGGCCAGCGTGGGGATGGGGTGAGGGGGACTCCACTGCGCACTCCACTGATTTCTCCTTCTCCACTCCTCAAGCCTATTAATTAATCAGGCATTAATTAGATTAGCAATCCTCCCATCTGTACTTGATTCCACTCATTAAATGGACTGTCTGTGCAAATGCGCTTACTATGTGCATATGTGCCAATGTTTTACGTGTGAACGGTCTACTTGTTTAAAATAGTTTAATAACTCAAAAGGGAATGGAAAGAGAACTGGATTTTACTTCACTATTAACGAAAAAGCATATCTGTGTGTGTGTACGTTTTTAATTATCAGTTGTTGTTGTAAAGAAGAAGTAAATCTCAGTTGAGTACAGACAGGTACTTCAATCAGTGTTGAAAACTGAAACCTTTTTAAACCAGGTGAAACTGCCAGTCTGCTATTTGCCCTGATAATGCATTCAGATAATGTATTCAGTTGAGCTCCTTAAGATGAGAATGCTTTGTGAGTTTACCTGACCTGAACATTATGTCCCATACAGGAATTCTCCCTTGAGAAGGCCATGCACACCATGGTGGAGGTGTGGGATGGGGTGTCTTTCAACCACTATCCGTACCGGGAGTCTGGGGTGTCCATCCTCACTGCTGTGGACGAGATCCAGACCATGCTGGACGATCAGATAGTTAAAACACAGACCATGAGAGGCTCTCCTTTCATCAAGCCCTTTGAGACAGAGATCAAGGTTGGTAGATAATGTAAACCTGGAGAGTTGCAATCTGACCAGTTTAAAAACAAATGGATAAAGCAATAGATAAAGATAATGAATGTGGAGTTACACATTGGCTCCACATTATGAATGTGGAGTTACACATTGGCTCCACATTATGAATGTGGAGTTGCCATTGTTCCTTGAGCATTTGGGCAGTGCATTTGGGCAGTGAAAATGTCTATACATGCTGCAAATGCTATAAAAGAAGCCATTTTGTGATTATCGATAGGCTTGGGAGGAACGCCTTATCCGTATCCAGGACACCATAGATGAGTGGCTCAAGGTGCAGGCCCAGTGGCTCTACCTGGAGCCCATCTTCAGCTCGGCAGACATCATGCAGCAGATGCCCGAAGAGGGGAAGCTCTTCCAGACGGTTGACAAGATCTGGAAGGACGTGATGAAGCACTGTGTGAAGGATCCAAAGGTGAGCTGCCCTCCCGTTCCCGTTCATTCATTCATTCATTCATTCATTCATTCAATTTTAAGTGGACAACTGCTGGTTCTGAATGCCTCTCTGCTGTGTCTCACAGATACAGCGGATATGGTGCATACAGTGCGCTGCCTCTAGTAAAGAATTAGTTAAAGAACTATTTTTTGTGGGATGTCTGATTAATGTTTAACTCATTCTTGACCACAATGTTGTACATATTTTATTTTACCAAAAGATTTTACCTGCAACATCACTGCCTGGTTTACTTGAAAAACTTCAAGATTCAAATGGACTTCTGGACAGAATAATGAAAGGACTAAATGCCTACCTTGAGAAGAAACGGCTCTTCTTTCCACGGTAGGTCAAAAATAACCTATATTGTTTACCTTGTCACCTACATAGTATTTAGTCCACATATTCAGTACACATTATTTAATCTGTCATTCAAATGGATTGTAATTAGTGTTGTGACTGTTGTCATTAACATAACTTAATTGGGATATAATATCAACCAGTTCAAATGTATATTGCCGCAGGTTTTTCTTTTTGTCTAACGACGAGATGCTAGAGATTCTCTCCGAGACCAAAGATCCTCTGCGGGTGCAGCCTCACCTGAAGAAATGTTTCGAGGGCATCGCCAAGCTAGACTTCCTGCCCAACCTGGACATCCGGGCCATGTACAGCAGTGAGGGTGAGCGAGTGGAGTTCATCCAGCTCATCTCCACCTCGGAAGCCCGCGGCGCCGTGGAGAAGTGGCTGGTGCAGGTGGAGGATGTCATGCTCCGCAGCATCAGGGACGTGGTCAACCGCTCCCGGCTGGTGAGATGCTGCGTTTCTCCATTAGTGCTTTCTCTCTCTCACTCTGTCTCTCTCTCTCTCTCTCTCTTTCTCTCTCTCTTTCTGTGCATGAGTGTATGTGTGTGTGTGTGTGTATTTGTGAATGCATCTGATGCAAAAGAGAGCACGATGAGGACGGATACTATGATCTGTATGTGCATAAACTGCATGACATACAGATTTGAAAACCAGTATTTTTTGATCTCTTAGTTTGGGTCTCTGATGTTAATTCTCTTAAGGATAGTTATTCCTAAACAGAGAGATTCGGGTGTTGCAATTTCCCGATGACTGTAATGCCTTGTCTCAGCCTCATTGTGGCCATGTTTCTCTCTGTCTTACAGGCCTACCCAGACACCAAGAGGAGTCAGTGGGTGCGGGACTGGCCTGGGCAGGTGGTGCTGTGCACTTCTCAAATGTTCTGGACACTAGAGGTCCACAAGGCCATCCGCCGTGGACCAAATGTATGGATGAGCGTTTTACTTATGTTTTATACCATTATCCTGAGGGAACCAACCCATAGCCCTGTTGGTAAGGTAGGTATGAGAATGACAGAATTTGGTGCAGTGTAGACCAAATGGCGAAACGGCAGCCAGCACTAACTGATGAGGGCAAGGAAGTTTCGTTTTCTTGTGACTGCATCTGTTCACGGTTTGGTCTACGTGATACCAAATGCTGTTGTTTTTATACCTACCGATAGCAGTCAGGCAGCCCCAAAGAACAGAGATATGGACTGATGGACTCGGTATTTTTTCCTTAAGCAGTATGGCAGGACTGTGAGTGGGGCTGAAAAGGATATAACCACAGCTATGGTTCAGTAGGAACTATACATAGCCTTTTCTCATCTTTTTTTTTTTATCTTTTGGTCTTTGACTGTACCTGCACCTGTAAGGTCACATTTTTCCAGTTGCTGTAATTGCGTGTCACTTGCACCTGTGCTTTTTGTAGGGTTTGAGACATTACCATGAGCAGTTGCAGCTTCAGCTAAATGACATTGTAGAGCTGGTGAGAGGGAAACTGCCCAAACAGACTCGCACCACACTGGGAGCTCTTGTGACCATAGACGTGCATGCTCGAGACGTGGTCATGGAAATGATCGAGAAAGGTGGATGAAATTATTCAATCATACATCATATCATATCATATGAGGTTATTATTTGATGATTGACTGTTGTTTGTCCTTATTGCAGGTGTCTCACATGAAACAGACTTCCAGTGGTTAGCTCAATTGCGTTACTACTGGGCCGATGAAAACGTTCGTGTCCGCATCATCAACTGTGATGTGAGGTACGCCTATGAGTACCTTGGCAACTCACCACGCCTCGTCATCACTCCTCTGACAGACAGATGCTACCGCACTTTGGTAAAGTGAAACATGCAAATGGTCATATGGATAATACTTTGCTTATCATACACCCCTTGTCTATCCACCCTGATGTGATACAACTATTAAATGAAAAGATATATTTACAAAACAAACAGTACAGACAGAGAGGGCAAAAGTGGCACGAGAAGCACAGACGTTCATTAAGTTCTGTGCTCCATTTTTGCAAGAGGGAGGGGGGAAAATCCCCCCTTATGCAGACCAGAGTCGAGCCCTCGTACGCTGATACAGTAGAACATTGAAAAGTTTATATTGTGACGTTACGTGACACTCCCAATTATGCAGACCGGAACTATTCACATTTGCTCCCATTTTTAACATATTATGTTGCTCTATCTTGGTCAGTATTTAATGATCTTTGGTACAGATATTTGATTTTATTGTAAACATCTGCTTATAGATCCTGTCCTGATTTAGATCATGAAGGTGTAGGCTATTTACCGTATATTGCCCTGTGCTTTGCCCTTCAGATTGGAGCATTTTACCTGAATCTAGGGGGTGCTCCTGAGGGCCCTGCTGGCACTGGGAAGACAGAGACCACCAAGGATCTGGCCAAAGCTCTGGCTGTGCAGTGTGTGGTGTTCAACTGCTCTGATGGACTTGACTATCTGGCCATGGGCAAGGTATGAAAACTCTTGGCTTGAAGGGAAGCCAATTTGGTTTAAATTGGATTCTGAGGGTGTCATTACAGTATCACCTTTCATTGACTTCATTTAAGTGATGAGCATGTTCATGATATGAAGTATTGATTTTGGTTTGCTAAATTGATTTAGAATCAGAAATTGAGATTGATTCATATTGATTGTTGATTTCACACACACACACACACACACTGAAGTGAACAAAAGAACTGCTCTATGTCAAGGTGACATTATGCTGTTTTAGCTGCTGTCTTTTTCCTACTTTAGTTCTTCAAAGGGCTGGCCTCGTCTGGGGCCTGGGCATGCTTTGACGAGTTCAACCGCATCGAGCTGGAGGTGCTGTCAGTGGTGGCCCAGCAGATCCTGTGTATCCAGCGTGCCATCCAGCTGAAAATGGAGTACTTTGACTTTGAGGGGACGGAGCTAAAGCTCAACCCCAACTGCTTTGTCGCCATCACTATGAACCCCGGATACGCGGGTCGATCTGAGCTCCCCGATAACCTCAAGGTGACCGTCTCTCTCTCCCTCCCACTCTCTTTCCTTCCTGCCTTCCTCTGTTCTTCCTCCTCCTCTTCCTCCTCCCCCCTCTAAAGCCTCTGTGACACCTCCGTTACTTCTGCTGTAGATTAATTAAATTAAAGGTGTCTGAACAGGCCCGTTCATCCAATCTCGCTGCACAGATTAATTAGCCAGCCCCACCACCCTCCCTCATTTTGAGCCGCCTGATGGAGAAAGCGAGATGCTAAATCCATCGCCTCGATGTCAGGTCGAGCTCATTTATCTTTGTTCCACACGCTGGCGGCCTTCCCCTCCCCTGGCTTGTGTTTACCAGGTGCTGTTCAGGACGGTAGCCATGATGGTCCCTAATTATGCGCTGATAGCCGAGATCTCCTTGTACTCCTATGGATTCCTCAATGCCAAGCCGCTGTCGGTGAAGATCGTGATGACCTACAGGCTGTGCTCGGAGCAGCTCTCCTCCCAGTTCCACTATGACTATGGCATGAGGGCTGTCAAAGCCGTGCTGGTGGCCGCAGGCAACCTCAAACTCAAGTTCCCTAAGGAAAATGAGGACATACTGGTAGGTACTCTAAATGGCATAGCATTACCATGAAGACAATATTTCACTGACTTTTCAATATTCCAATAACATTTTGCAAGAATGTCACATTGCAAGTATCAGGGAATGGTAAAGCTGAGTGCCTTCTTCCACAGCTGCTCAGGTCCATCAAAGACGTAAACGAGGCAAAGTTTCTGTCTCACGATATTCCACTGTTTAACGGCATCACTAGTGATCTTTTCCCCGGCATCACCCTGCCTGCAGCAGACTATCAGGTGAGATGATTTCATCTGGGATACATTGCTTTAGGTTTTAGTTCTTAAATGTGCTATACACACTTACAATTTACAACTTGCAAACTTGCAATTTTGTCAAAGTCAGCAAATTGCTCCACACAGTCCCTGCCTGTCATGTTACTGGGGCAATTAGGGCAGTCATGGCCTACTGGTTAGGGCTTCGGGCTTGTAACCGAAGGGTTGCCAGTCTGATCTCTGACCAGTGGACCATGGCTGAAGTGCTCCGGGTTAATGTGTGGTGCACCTTACTGTGTGTTCACTGTGTGCTGTGTGTATTTCACTAATTCACAATTGGGTTAGATGCAGAGATCAAATTTTCTTAACAGCATCAAAGAGTATAGATTATTATGAATATTATTATATTTAACGGTATGTACTCAAAAACCTTACATGTCAGAGCTCTGCACAAAAACATTTGCTCTGGCCAAGATTTAAACCAATTTCTAATCAACATGTGCCTTCAGAGACACAGAATGGAGGAATGTCATTTAATTGGCTATTGAGCTCAGAAATCAACAGCCTTTGAGCTGAATCACAGACTCTACCGTAAAGATGCCCGTGTGTCATTTCTCTGTGTCATTTGGTCTGTAGCTCTTCTTGGATTGTGCTCATGAGTGCTGTGCAGAGCATAATGTCCAACCAGTGAGGGTGTTCCTTGACAAGATGATCCAGACCTACGAGATGATGATTGTTCGTCACGGGTAACCTTTGAGCACCTTTGAGCTCCTTTTTACAGTTGATTTATAGATCCCACAGGTCCTTATTATCATATCTTGATTTTTGTTTTGTTTGTTGGATTGCTTTAGGTTCATGCTTGTTGGGGAGCCTTTTGCTGGCAAGACCAAAGTGCTGCATGTGCTCGCAGACACGCTGACCCTCATGCACGAGCGTGGCTACAACGAGGAGGAGAGGGTGATCTATCGCACCGTCAATCCCAAGTCCATCACCATGGGTCAGCTCTTTGGCCAGTTCGATCCCGTCTCTCACGAGGTGCGTTTTGAAAACCTCCTTTTTTCCAATATTTAACATATATAACAAAATCCAAATGCGTCTTACAAAAAAATCAATCTGTGTTTAGAGTATTTTTCTCAGCATGGTCAGACTAAATTGAGTAGCTCCATATCCACAATTTCCCCAAAGCATTGTTGTTTGACTGATTCAGTCCATGGGCAGTCAACAGCCCCTCTGACTAAACGATGTGCATGACGTCAGTCGATTCTCAGGCGAATCTGATAAGTGTGTCAGACAGACAGGCAGAGCGCAGTGCAGAGTGTTATCATCAGCAGAACAGATGGTTGCTAGTAAGTAGGTGGCTTTTGTATGATCCCCCCACCACCAAGCCCCCCCACCCCCCATCCTCCAGTGGAGATGCGACCGACATACTCTTCAAATCCCAGCGAGAACGAGATTTGCTGTCCTGCCGTGACTTCTGATTGACAATGGGATTGCCTGGCTGATGTGTTGACATCACCAGGTTTATTGCTGTAGAGATCATGCATGGAAATGAAAATTAAACAGGATGGGTCAGTCTTGTAATGACCCACAGATTCTCATGAGCATTGGCTAAATAGGATGTGGCAGCATTATGATTAGAAAGCATGATTCCAGTATGGTACAAACTAGAGAATAAAGACATGGCTTTATTTACCCCCTTGTTGACCATAATTTCTTTCTTTCTTTCTTTCTTTTTATTTTCTTCACTTTCATTCTTGTTTTCAGTGGACAGATGGGATTGTGGCTAACACCTTCCGTGAGTTTGCCTCGTCCGAGACGCCTGATAGGAAATGGGTGGTGTTTGACGGCCCAATCGACACTCTCTGGATCGAGAGCATGAACACTGTGCTTGACGACAACAAAAAGGCAGGGAGTAAACATCAACATCCTACAAATAACATTTGTTGCACACATTTGTAGCACACATGCACACATACTTTTTTTTTTTAGTTTCCCTGGTCGCATAATGGTGAAGGCATGAAATAAAGTGCTCTTTGTTTCTTTTTTTCTTCTGTGGTTTAACTTGCTGCCTTTCTCTCCTCTGCAGCTCTGCCTCATGAGTGGGGAAATTATTCAGATGTCGAGCCAAATGAGTCTCATCTTTGAGGCCATGGACCTCTCACAGGCCTCAGTGAGTACAGTTGATTAGGCCACGATGACTCTTCCTCTGAAGTAGGTCAGACCCACAGACCAGTTCTGACAGCGCCTCTGGAAGGCATAAATGTAAAATTTTTTGTTCCTCTCTTCTTCCGCTCCCCACTCACAGCCAGCCACGGTTAGCCGCTGTGGGATGATCTACATGGAGCCATCTCAGCTAGGGTGGATGCCGCTGGTGACTTCCTGGCTGCACACTCTGCCGGAACCACTACAGGCACCAGAACATTCCGCCTTGCTGTTGGGGCTGTTTGATTGGCTGGTTGCGCCTGCTCTCAGAACCCTGCGTAAACACTGCAGGGTGGGTGTACTGTACCACTGCATTTTACCTTTCCTTTTTGTGTCACTGATATGCTGTATGTTTCTTGCCACATTCAGTTAAGTAAGGGATAACATTAAGGTGAACGTCATTATCGTGGAATAACTCCCGACAGAGTGATGCAGGAGCATGCAGCAGTAACACAATCAGATAACTGCTTTGTTATTGCAAGGTTACTGTTCCAACCTCAGGTTGAAACTTATGAAGCCTGTTGTATTCGCCAGTGTTGTATTCTCCAACTGCTTTGTTATTGCAAGATTAATGTTCCAACCTCAGGTTAAAAGTTGTAAAGCCTGTGGTATTCCCGTTGACAAGCCATTTTTTTCCAAGTGCACTGGACACAGAAATAATAATGGACTCCTTCCAAATTTAACTGCAGCCATTTGTTCCTAAGCTATTGTTATTTAGGTATAAACCTAAAAACGATACCGTTGCTGTTTTGCCTGTTATCTTTATCTCAGTATATTTTGCATAGTTAGGATTCTGTGGGGCGGGCACTAATGAAATTTAGTGCTATCCACCAATGGTTTAAAGATAGTCATTTTTATGTAACACTGACCAACTTTTCGTATTGACCTGATTCTCCGTTTAATTCTTTTCATTGGCTCTTGCAGACAGTGGCGATAGTATTACATTTTGTATATGACACATACTCATAAAGACCTATCATAGTTCAAAAACAGACGATAAAAACAGTTTCGTGTGGCAGGGCACCTTTAATGAAATAATTCTACAGTAATGGCAGTTACAAAATATGTAAATGGTAGATCTTCGATATGAACCTTTAGAAAAATGTCTTTACACACTGTTTTCACACTCAATTACCTTCATACAGGAGGTTGTTCCTACAAGTAACAGCAATACAGTGGTGTCTCTGACCAGGCTGTTTGAGATGCTGATGACTGGGCCTGTGACTGAGGATCCAGGAAACAAGAATATTCGCACGTGGATCATGGTAAATGACCAATTATAAATATATATAGACTCTAATAGTCAGCTGGGGCATGAATGTTCAGAGGGATGCCTGTACCTTAAGCTCTCACTCCACGCTGTAGAAGGCCGTCAGCACTCAGAACGATCTGATCATGTGACAGGGTGTGATAATTGTGTTGATGTCGGCAGCCAAGTGAATTGTTTTTGAATAAATAAAATAATATACTGAGGCAGCTCTCTATACTGTGGTGCTGTGTGTGTGTGTGTGTGTGTTGCTGCAGGCTGCCTTTGCTTTCTCCCTGGTGTGGTCAGTGGGGGGCAGCTGTGACACAGATGGGCGCACTCGCTTCGATGAGTTCCTCAGGGGGTTGGTCATGGTAGGCTCGGATAAGCACCCTGTCCCAGCCGCTGTTGGCAAGTGGGAGTGCCCTTTCGACGAGAAGGGTCTGCTTTACGACTACAGCTACGAGGTTGGCCTGACACATGGAAACTCTCTGTCTCCCTCTCTCCCTCTGTCCATCCTCGTTTCCCTCTCCTCCTCTCTCTGAAGGCTCTCCAACACCCCCTCTGCCTAGATTAGTTCAAGTAAAGGTGTCTGAACAGCATTGTTCATCGAATCTCAAGTTCAAATTTAAATTCAAAATATTTAGTTGACATGAGAAATTGGTGACTTGGACTTTGCCCAAACAGTTATTTAATACCAAATTATGGTATTCAATACCAAATTATACATTTGAACACATCACACATACAATACATCAGTTGATTTTCTTAGTAAAGCACTGTACAGTATATAATGTGTGTGTGTGTGTGCTCTCCAAACATTTAGGTATTTTATTGTCTCTTAAATTGCAATTTCTGAGTTGTATTTTTTGGGTGTTTGAGTAAATGTGAGCACATATTTTGTGATCTTATACTTAGTTTCTGTGACTTATTTGTGTCTTACTTTTTCAGTTGGCAATCTGTGGTCATTTGACCTGTATTTGGTTAGGGTCAGTCTTCTTTTGTTTTGTTTTTGTCATTCTCTCTCTTTCTCTCTCTCTCACTCTCTCGCTCTCTCTGTGTTTGCTGACTGCAGGGTTTTTCTGCTCTACAGTTATAGTTGACAGTGACTCACTCGCCAGTTGATTGCTTTGTGCTGGCAGCACTGTTAGTCATCACTCCAAGTGGAGATGAAGCATTTCACAAACTAACCTTTAGAATTCCCTGTTTATTTGCTGAGAATCTAAACAGAGATCAGGTTTTGCGGCTGTTCAGAACACAGTGGCTGAACCATCCATAACATTTGTTTTGTATCGTACACAGTTCAAAGGGAAAGGCCGCTGGGTGAACTGGAATGAGTCGATCAAGAACATAACACTGGGGGACAAGAGTACCCAGGTGCAGGATATCATTGTCCCGACCATTGACACTGTGCGCTATACCTACCTGATGGACCTGAGTGTTCAGTATGGCGTGTAAGCTCACATGTTTTTTACAATATTACACAGTTTTGAGGAAAAATCATGATGGGTATTCTAACAGTTGTGTGTAAGTCCTTTGTATCAGTTGAAATGACCGAGTAACTAAGGATTTTATCACCTTTCTGACCTTGTAGGGCTATTTACATTTAGCAGATGCTGTTGCCCAAAATGAGCTCAAATGTCTTGGCCTGACCAGATGGCCTGCAGAAGTACTTGTGAGATGCAACCATTCCTCTGAATCTCTTCTGGAGTTTGTTGAAAGGGCAGGTCTTTGTGTTTTGTTTATGTTTCAGACCCCTTCTGTTCGTGGGCCCCACTGGAACAGGGAAGTCTGTGTACGTGAAGGAGAAACTCATGAACAATCTGGACAAGGACAGCTACCTGCCTTTCTTCATCAACTTTTCTGCTCGGACCAGTGCCAATCAGACCCAGGTAAATCCAGGAGCCAGAGCACAGGCAATGAAGTCGTAGTAGGAGCTGCCTTACAGGGCGTGTGTCCCTGTAACAGTGACAATAAAACCATGCAACAGGAGAGAAAAAAATCACAACCACCTTATCCCACAGCACACCATCACCTTATTCAGTATGAAATTAATTAACATTACGTACTTACACAATATGATAATATATGAGAATATGAATTGGAATATTCATGAGGTCTTGGTGTCTTGAAATTGCTGGGTATATATTGGAGGAACTGAACTGAACTTCTACTTGGACCTTTCCTTCCCTCAAATAGAACATCATCATGTCTAGACTGGATAAGAGACGTAAGGGGGTGTATGGACCTCCAATGGGCAAGAAGTGTGTCATATTTGTGGATGACATGAATATGCCAGCAGTTGAGATCTTTGGAGCACAGCCTCCAATTGAGCTACTGCGACAATTCTTTGACCACGGAAACTGGTGAGCCATAACTTCTATTTAAAAAGTGGGCGATGTCTTTGAGTACACAGTACATTCTAGTAATTTGAAGAACTTAATTTTAAAATCTCTAATAGACCAGAGTCTGATATTTCTTTTAGGTATGACCTTAAAGATACTACTAAGATCACTTTAGTTGACCTTCAACTCGTCTCGGCGATGGGCCCACCGGGTGGCGGAAGGAACGCGGTGACATCACGCTTCACGCGGCACTTCAACATCTGCAGCATGAATGTGTTTAGCGATGACACCATGGTGCGCATATTCTCCAACATAGTGAACTTCTACCTGCGCAACAAAGAGTTCCCTCCTGACTGCTTCACTGTGGGGAACCTGATTGTTAGTGCAACACTGGAGGTAAGCAGCCAATGAGTAAATGGGAATAGATGAGAAGATGAGTAGACATAAAATAAATGAGCAAGATGTCTTCTGGTATACAGTATAATATACTATATTGTGAAAAACGATATATAAAATAAATGTATTAACAATAGATACACTTACAGTCTTGTCAGTCATGTTTCTTTTTCTTTAATTGGCCATATTCTTCCACAAGGTCTACAAAAAAGCAATGGAGAACCTCTTGCCTACTCCTGCAAAATCCCACTACACGTTCAACCTGCGGGACTTCTCCCGAGTGATCCAGGGCTGCCTGCTGCTCAAGAAGGAGTCCCTGGAGAGCAAGCGCACCATGATCCGTCTCTTTGTGCACGAAGTCTTCCGCGTCTTCTACGACCGTTTGGTGGACGACCAAGACCGTGCCTGGCTCTTCAAGCTCATGAAAAGCATTGTGAATGAACACTTTAAAGAGAACTTCGACAACGTGTTCAGCCACCTTAGCCAGGGGAGCACGGTGAGACACCACTAGAGGAAAAAATCAGTCTATGAAATTATGTTTCATGAATGTAGTTGACACGTCTGTATTCGTATTCAGTGTCATTCTGCTTGACTAATAGATCGTTTGAACTGAATTCAGACTGCTTTGACTGTTAGAGTTAATGTCCCTGCCTTATTCTATTTTTATTTGACTGTATATGATTCTGCGTTCTGTCTATAATGAGTGGAGATTGTTCCGAACTGAATTGGTTAATTCAAAAGTATAAGTGATGGGATTAGATAATTGGAAGGGTTGCTATCGGGGAAATGAACGGCCTAGATTCCCAAACCTGATGCTACAGGTCCCTGTTGCTTTGGATGAAAGTGGCTGCCACTCTGAATCCCACTCAAATTTTTTGACTAAACACCTGAGATAAGTTGTGTTTTGTGTGTTGCTTGTGAAGGTTCGTGAGGAGGACCTAAGGAGCCTGCTGTTTGGAGACTACATGAACCCCGAGGTGGAGGAGACAGAGAGGCTGTACGCTGAGGTGCCGTCCATGGAGAACTTCAGTGAGGTTGTAGAACAGTGCCTGGATGAGTACAACCAGACCCACAAGAACCGCATGAACCTCGTCATCTTCCGGTAACCACCACGCCTGTCCACTGTTCCAGTAAACATACTGATGCTGTTTAGATATTTTGTCCTTAACTTGAATACAACTAATTCATATCAATTATTTTGTTTGTGAGTCTTGGGCTGAATGCAGTGTATCATATTTTCTATAGAGGCAACAGATGCTAGTTAATACAACTCAAACTATCCACTGACTGACCAGATTAACTAACCATTATAAACAGACATGATTTTGCAATGCAGATGATGCCATGTGGAGTTATATAGATAAAGTCCTCTTTACTCTCATTGTCTTGCATAGCTATGTGCTGGAGCACCTGTCCCGCATCAGCAGAGTGCTAAAGCAGCCAGGTGGGAACGCATTGCTTGTGGGCGTCGGTGGCAGCGGTCGTCAGTCCATTACTCGTCTGGCCACTTTCATGTCAGGCATGACACTTTTCCAGCCAGAGATCTCCAAAAGCTACGGCATGAACGAGTGGAGGGATGACCTGAAGGTAAGCAGGGGTCTCCAAAGAGAGCCACAGAAAAGATCCAGTGTGACACAGAGATGCTAACTGACATTATGAGCTGAAGCTGAGGTGGTAACGGCTTGTCTCATCACAGTATATTGAGATGGCAAATGACTGAATGTAGCATACCATTGATATGGCATACCATACCACACCACACCATGAGGTTTACTGCATGAAACACTTAGATAGTAGCACTGTAACAAACTCTTTCTGGCTCAGATCTGGTCAGTCTGTTGTCTATCTAACTTGTTCCACTGTCAGCTACTGTCAGCTGTTTGGAGGTTAGATTGGACTTGGGGTAGTCTTATGGCATCGGTAGTATTTGTATTTAGAGCACTGATAGGTGGTTATTTCTCACAGCACTTATTGAAGAGTGCTGGGGTGAAGGGACAGAAGACGGTTTTCCTCCTCACTGATGCCCAGATCAAGGAAGAGGCCTTCTTGGAGGATGTGGACAGCGTCTTGAACACAGGGGAGGTCCCAAATTTGTTTGCTGTTGACGAAAAACAGGAAATAATGGAGGTAAACATTTACAAATGTGTGAAAATCATATTATTTAAAAAAAATACCTAATTAAAAGTAACATTAATTATAATAAAACATTCACCTCTTGGCCTCTTAGGCTGTTCGACCCATTGCTCAAGCCGGCAACAAGAACCTCGAGTTCAGCCCTCTGACTCTGTTTGCCTTCTTTGTGAACCGGTGTCGGGAGAACTTGCACATCGTGGTGGCCTTCAGCCCAATCGGTGACGCCTTCAGGAACCGCTTGCGTCAGTTCCCCTCCCTCATCAACTGCTGCACCATCGACTGGTTCCAGGTGAGGCTTGGCTAATGAACCTCGTAATTCATGTCCGATGATGTCTGTGGGCGACTTTTAGCAGAGCTCCCTGAGCTGTGAAGGTTGAAGTTGTATCTTATTGAGATTTAACAGTCAGCAGGATGTCACTGCAACCTTCAGGGGTGATTGGGTCCAAGAGTAAAGTAGTGTAAAAGCACCTGTTCCCTGTGTTTATATAGAGCATAGTGGAAAAACAACTGTTCTCTGTGGTGATGCGTAACGTAATGTAAAACCACACGTGCTTGTGCTCAGATATAAAATAGTGTAAAACCACCTGTCCTCTGTGTTTAGTGTGCTTAATGTAAAGATTTGTTCCCTGTGGTCACGTGAAACGGAACCAGTCACAATCAAATATACTATAGAGCTTTGATATATCATTTTCTTTTCACTGTCTTTTTTGTGTTGCCCTGTTCTGCTCCGTCAGCCTTGGCCAGAGGAGGCACTGGAGCGGGTGGCTAACAAGTTCCTGGAGACTCTTGAGATGACTGACCTGGAGCGTGAGAAAGTCATGCCTATTTGCAAAACCTTCCACACCTCTGCCATCAATCTGTCTCACAGGTGTGTTGCACTACTTGTGGCTGAAATGCCTGAAAAACATCCAGGCCTTTTCAGTGACCCAAAAGTACCTTCAAAATAAAAT
This sequence comes from Tenualosa ilisha, assembly GCA_015244755.2. Classification (NCBI taxonomy): domain Eukaryota; kingdom Metazoa; phylum Chordata; class Actinopteri; order Clupeiformes; family Clupeidae; genus Tenualosa; species Tenualosa ilisha. The sequence continues at coordinate 214,104 of PYXC01000315.1, forward strand.
GTCATTAATGTATTCCTGGAACCTGTTACCCTTAGATTCCTATCAGAGCTTGGTCGCCATAACTACGTGACACCCACCTCCTACCTGGAGCTCATTGCGACCTTCAGACTGCTCCTCACCCAGAAACGAGACACTGTAATGAGAGCTAAGAAGAGGTACACCAACGGACTGGACAAGCTGGCCTTTGCCGAGTCTCAGGTTAGGAAACACCACCACAGATTCTTTAATGAGTATGTGTGTGTGTGTGGTGTGTGTGTGTGTGTGTGTGTGTGGTGTGTGTGTGTGTGTGTTGATTTGTCCCCAGTCCTAACTTGTGATCTTGCTCATCAGGTGGGACAAATGAAGAAGGAACTGGTGGACCTGCAGCCCAAATTGAAGCAGGCTAAGATTGAAAATGCTAAAATGATGGAGGTTAGCCTTGATTTCTAATCTATGTACAGTGTTACATCAATATTAACTGCTGGGGCACCTGTGGTGTATCCCAATCATATTTGGGTCTGTGTAGCTCCAGCGCTCCTGGATTCCTACCTGGTGTCCTTTCCTGATGCCACCCCATTTCTCTCTTTCGACTGACTTCCTGTCACCACTGTTCTATGAAAGGCAAAAAGGACAAAATATACTGCTTGCACATTTGGAGCATTTATTTTTAACAGTTATTGTTTTAAGAAGTTTGATGATTCTTTGGTGATGTTTAGCAACTGCTAAATCTTGCACTGCTGGGGCAGGTGATCGAGGTGGAGTCAGTTCAGGTGGAGGCCAAGAGTAAGATTGTACGCATGGACGAGGAGGCTGCCACGCAAAAGGCCAATGTGGCCCAGGCTCTGAAGGACGAGTGCGAGAGCGACCTGGCTGAGGCCATCCCTGCTCTGGAGGCTGCCCTCTCTGCTCTAGACACCCTGAAGGTCAGTGGCAGGCCTGTTGAAGGTCACTGCGAAGATGTGTGAAACTAGCCATAGCATTGCCAGACTAGCTCTTAGTGAGATTTGGTCTGGACCTTATCAGTTCATTTTCTCATTTTTATCTCCATATTCCCAAGAAAATATACACTGTACAGGTAATTTAAAACTGAAGATCACAGAAGTGCATCAACAGTACTTCTGCCTGGCATAGTACAAAGCCCACCCCATATAAAATAAACAGCGAATGACCAAGCTGAGGACAAATGTTTCAGAGGCTGATGGGCCACACCTTTTTCCCGAAGTGAATTTAGTTAGTGTTCGGCAAGTGTAGAACAGATTCTCTGTAAATTGCACCATGAATCCCTCGGCTCGACTCTGGCCCTGGCCTATTTTTAAGCCTTCTGGTGAAGTGAAATGACCTTGTGCAGGTGAGCTGAATCGTTATTTCATTCCAAAGCCCTCAGACGTGACGATCGTGAAGTCGATGAAGAACCCTCCCTCAGGAGTGAAGCTGGTGATGGCCGCCGTGTGTGTAATGAAGGATATTAAGCCAGAGAAGATCAATGATCCAGCAGGAACTGGACAGAAGGTGAACCTCCCCCCAGTATCACACACACACACACACACACATACAGACACACACACGCACACAGGAAAAAATGGAATGATTGTGAAATAACTGTTCTGATGGAGTTGCGGCTCTTTCCACAGATTCTTGATTACTGGGGTCCGAGCAAAAAACTGCTGGGAGACATGAATTTCCTGCGTGATCTGAAGGAGTATGACAAGGACAACATTCCTGTAAGCCGTCAAGCGCACACACAAGAAAACACTTCATATGATCATTCCATGACTAAAAACATTTCCAGAGAGATCAAGTGTGAAATGTGTGTGAGGTCTATATGAGGATGAGAGATGTGTGGTGTGATGTGATATGATGTCACAGGTTTCTGTGATGAGCAAAATCCGCAGCGAGTACATGACCAACCCAGACTTTGATCCCGCCAAAGTGGCTAAAGCCTCATCTGCAGCAGAGGGCCTCTGTAAATGGATCAAGGCTATGGAGGTGTACGACAGAGTGGCCAAGGTGATGTAAACCCCTCTCCTCGCATATGCTGTATGTCGATGTCAAAGTGGTGCAATACTGACAGCTATTCTGTTCATTGTCAGTGGCAGACATATTGTGATATTTGATGTTCTTCACATGCCCACATCCTCACTCCATTTGCTTTTATCTTCTGTTTTGGATAGTGCCGGTCCTTGATTATGATTGGCTGCATCATGTTTGATGTCATTGTAAAACCTATTAGAAGAAAAAAAACGGTCAATTTTCAAATTCTTATTTCTCATTGCTTGTTCCACTGCTTCACGTTTTGTTCCTTCCATAACACACCCATCTTGCACCTTTTGGTGAGCCCTTGGGGGGGGGGGGGGGTGCACTGGTATTCAGCCTTATGCTGTCTGTTCTGTTAATTCACTCTAAAATGGTGTGGATTTTGTAAGAGGCAGTGTATTGTCTGCTGGCCAGTATTAGAAAAGAAAAATCCAGACAGGACCGCCACAACTTTTACCCAAAGCAATCATTACGTTTCTTTAGTGATCATAAAGAATATTGGATCTCATCACGTTGGGATGGGTGTTTTAATTTCATGGAATTATCTACAGTAGCTGTAGAATCAGTTTTATTAACCTCTCTACCACCCACACAGACTCTCTCTCGCTCTCTCTCTCTCTCTCTCTCTACTCTCTGTCTTGCTTTGCTTTCCATTCCCCTCTCATATCCTCGCTGATGGCTCTCACCCTCTCCCTCTGCCCACAGGTAGTGGCCCCAAAGAAGGCCAACCTGGCCGAGGCCCAGCAGTCATTGGCCACCACCATGGCACTGCTGAGCCAGAAGCAGGCCGAGCTGAAGGAGGTGGAGGACCGGCTGGCCGCGCTGCAGCGCACCTTCGAGGAGAAGACCCAGGAGAAAGCCCAGCTGGAGCACCAGGTGGACCTCTGTGCCCGCAAGCTGGTCAGGGCTGAGAAGCTCATCGGAGGCCTGGGAGGAGAGAAGACCAGGTGTGACATGCAGCCTCTCACCGACTATTATTGTTATTTATTGTACCATATATTCACACTGTGGAAATAATGAGAGGGGTCAGTTGCCGTTTGGTGTTTTTCTTTTCATCAAATCATTTGCCTACTGTACCTTGGTCACAGAAAATTATGTTGTGTGCAAATATAGAGTTTGAGTGTTAGAATCAAGACAATCTTTTTTCTTGTTGTTGTGGTAATATCAGTCAGATGGGGGAGATTTTTAAGACTAAGAGCAAAACCAATGCTTGTGACATTTGGTTGCTGGATTTTTTAAAACTTTTTTTTGGTTTTACCTACAGTATCTGTTTATTGATCTCTAGGTGGTCCAAGGCAGCGGATGACCTACAGAACACATACGATAACTTGACAGGAGATGTCCTGATATCAGCAGGAGTCATCGCTTACTTAGGGGCATTCACAGCAGGCTTTAGACAGGAGTGCACCAAAGGCTGGACCAAGCTCTGCAAGGTACAGTGCCCAATCGTTCGATTTTTACGTTGTCTGTGCACTTTTTAGAATCCAACTAGTGTCAGCATAGTTGGAAATTGCTCAATCAAACTCTTTTTCAAGTGCTATTGTTTCTGGTGAAATAGGAATAGAAGTGGTGAAAAAAGGATTATGTAAAACATCCATTTATTTGAATATCCATGCAGCGTATTGTCAGTAATTTGAATCTTACAGCCTATAAAGTCCAATGAGGTGAGATGATTAGGCTTTCTTCCCTCTCAGACTCAGGACATCCCGTCCTCAGATGACTTCTCTCTGAGTAAAACGCTAGGAGATCCCATTAAGATCCGGGCATGGAACATCGCCGGTCTGCCTACCGACAGCTTTTCCATAGATAATGGGGTCATTGTCAGCAACTCACGGAGATGGTGAGTTATGCCTCAACACCAAATAACATAACAGCCTTAAAAAGCAGTAGTCACAACAACAGTATCACAATAAAATGACCACAAATACAGAGGATGCTCTTTTATTTAAATAGCACATGTATCATTTTTCTTTAAAAGGGGAATAAATAGCATTGAAGGGGTAATAAATAGCACTTTTTCAGCAAATTTAACTCAGCAAAAAAAGTACAGTGGTGAAAAAGTCTTTCAGAACAAATTAATGTCATAATGAAAACATAAAAGACCATATAAAATTCAGACGAAATGGATTTTTTTAAAAAACAATGTAAGTACTATCTGTACAGTGATTTCCCATGTATTGGCCACAGGTGTATGAACTGCACATTATGAGGAAATGGTAGATTAATAATTCATCTGCTTCCACTGTTTCCTCCCCTCCTCCAAAGGCCTCTCATGATTGACCCTCAGGGCCAGGCTAACAAGTGGGTGAAAAACTCAGAGAAGGAGAACAACTTGAGCGTGATCAAGCTGACGGACTCGGACTACATGCGCACGCTGGAAAACTGCATCCAGTTTGGCACCCCTCTGCTGCTAGAGAACGTCGGGGAGGAGCTGGACCCCTCTCTTGAGCCTCTGCTGCTCAAGCAGACCTTCAAACAAGGTGCCTCTGGGTAGTGTAGTGTAGAGGCTTGTTGTGCTGAAGCCTGTGCTTATAGTATGTAGGACTTTTTTACAAGCCTGGGTTAAGACTGAGGAATATGGTGTCTGAACAGGAAACTGTTGAGGGTGACACAGTTCAGCATTAGGACAGTGGCACAGTCCAGACTCCATCCAATCAAATTCTTCAGACCAAAATACCTTTCTTGATTCATACCATCAATGTTTATTGCCATTAACTGGTCATATGTTAGTCTGAATATGAGGAGACACATGCAAGGGTGACCCATACACAGAGAGACAGGGACAGGAGACCACAAAATATGACAAACAGCAGGCCTTGAGAAGGCTAAAGGTCTCACATAAATGTGCAGTTTTGTAATTCCAGATCCATCAATGGCACACCACATTTTCTCCAATATTCTGGTGGTCTGTTGTGGATTTTTAGGTCCAGTACTTCAGTAATTCATTGCGCATCTAAAACATTTGTTTTTGAAAAAGAATCCTTTCATATTGTCAGATGGCGGTTAAAGTTTTTTTTTTAACCTTTATTAGTCACCATTTAAGGGCTTGTCTCTTCCTCACTGTTCTCAGTGCAGTCTTAACAAAAAGCATCTTTATTGCCTTAGGTGGTATGGACTGCATCAGGCTAGGTGAGACGGTGATCGAGTATTCCAGCGATTTCCGCTTCTACATCACCACCAAGCTGCGGAACCCGCACTACCTCCCCGAATTGGCCACCAAAGTGTCCCTGCTCAACTTCATGATCACCCCAGAGGGACTAGAGGACCAGCTGCTTGGCATTGTAGTAGCCAAAGAGAGGTGCGGTCACACAGATAGGCGCACACACACACACACACACACACACACACACACACACACACACAAGCATGAGCACACAGACACAAGTGTACTTGGAAGTGTAAAAATTGGTTCTACAACACACATTGACACAATTGCATTCATACACTGTGTGCCCTGTGGATATGTTGTAACCATATACTGTTCTGCGCACTCAGAAAAAATTGCCATAATTTAACAAAATAATTTTGTGATTACACACACACACACAACAAACACACACTCCAACACACATTTGGTCACGCACAAAATATTTGCTTGTCTTTACTTGCTCATATTGCAGTCAATTCTACGTCCACACAAATTTAAATTTCTCAAAGCATTGAGACAGTCGTTCCCTCTCTGTAATACGAGAGTAATAATTTTGTGAATAGCTTAGATAATTACATTCATATTGCATGCAATTCCAGGCCAGAGCTGGAAGAGGAGAGGAATGCTCTGATCCTGCAGTCTGCTGCCAACAAGAAGCAGCTGAAGGAGATCGAGGATAAAATCCTGGAAACACTTCAGTCCTCAGAGGGCAATATCCTGGAGGACGAGAGCGCCATCCAGATCCTGGACTCGGCCAAGATCATGTCCAATGAGATCAACAAGAAACAGCAGGTGTGTGTGTGTGAGTCTATGTGTCTGTGTGTGTGTGTTTGGAGGCTTTGGGGAATGTGATCATGTGTTGTAGTGATGCCTGTTCTTGTGATGAGTTTTTCGTTCAGTTTTTGTTGGCTCTGACCTTCCCTTTTGTTTCCCATAAAACACAGATAGCTGAGAAGACGGAGATCAAAATAGCGGAATCGAGAGAGGGCTACCGACCCATCGCCAAGCATTCCTCCATCCTCTTCTTCAGCATTGCAGATCTAGCCAACATTGACCCCATGTACCAGTACTCCCTCAACTGGTTTGTCAATCTCTACATCAACTCCATACAAGACAGGTGAGGGACATGCAATCACAAAATCACAAAAAGCAGATGTCATGCTAGAAAAGATCACCACAGGCATTTGTTTGTTGATGTGTTTATGGGTTTGTTGAATTTCATCTGTAAGTGTTTTTGTCACAAACACTAGCTTTGTTTGTTTGTTTGTTTGCGTTTCTTTTTGTTCCTGTTGAATAATCCTAGTGGGCTCTGTAGGAACTGTTAAACTTTCATTTAATTGTAAGTTCCTCTCTCTCTCTTAGCAATAAATCCAAGATCCTGGAGAAGAGGCTTAGGTATCTGATTGACCACTTCACCTACAACCTGTACTGCAACGTGTGCCGCTCACTGTTTGAAAAAGACAAGCTCCTCTTCTCTTTCCTGCTGTGTTCAAACCTGCTCTTGTAAGTCCTCTCAGGTGTTCTTTGTGTTTTACTGGATCGGAGAGAGGCTTTGGTTACTTTGATGGTGGTCTAGTGGTCAGGGATCTGACCTTCCAAATGGATCATCAGGAGGTTGTGAGTTCAGTCCCATGGAGTAACATCATTGTGCCCCTGACTAAAGCACTAAGGCCCAGGTTACTGTACTGTTAGCAAACTGCCCCTGTAGTCAATTCATCTCTCTCTCATCTCTCAAGTCTCTCGAAAGCAAAAGCATCAACTGAACAACAACATAATTGTGACTGATTATCCATCTGAAAAGTAGCTGCCCTAAAAAGAGTCTCCCCTGGGCTCAGGGTTCAGCTATTTTAAAATGATCAGAACATTTCCATAGAAACCCCACAAAGGGAGGAAGAAATTTGGACAGTGTTGACGACATCATCTTCAACTTAAAGAGCGTATGCCTATTGCCTATGCAGCACTCTGACACAGTGCCTCAGTAGATGCTTTTGATTGAGTGCTTTGGGCCCTGCATATTCAACTATCTCACACAGGCCTGGATGACTTACCCTAGGAGTCTTTGTCACTTGTTTTTTTTTTTCTTCTGTTTCTATTGTATACTGTTTGTCAATAGGTGTATTTAGCCCTATTTACATAGCCAGCAATGTTCTTGTTTCCTGTCACTCATTGCTTCAAATATTGCACATTGCTGGAAGTTATTTCATCTGCCATTACTGAATTACACAAACATTTCATGATCTCTTGTTGCGAGCTGCTTGCAATCTGAATGGTGCTTTATAATGCCTCTCTTGGTTAAATCCATTATACACTAATGTGATTTACTGTGTTGTGTTTATGGTGTTGGTGGTCTCTTAAACCCTTGCCTTTTCTCCCATGTGATTTGTGTGGTAAAGAGCAAAGAGGGAGATTGAGTACTCAGAGTTTATGTTTCTGCTCACGGGCGGAGTGGGCCTGCAGAATGCGCTGCCTAACCCAGACCCCAGCTGGCTGCAGGATAAGAGCTGGGATGAGATCTGCAGAGCCAGCGAGCTCCTCTCTCTCCACGGCCTCAAGTAAATAAGTATATAAATAAGAGTGTGTGTGTGTGTGTGTGTATGTGTGTTTGTAGATGATGCTGGTCGATGATGCTGATGCTGGTCGACTTTGGATCTGTTTGTGTGTGTGTGTGTGTGTGCGTGGGTGTTGTATTTCCCCTCTGACCATAGTTTCATGTGCTCATGTTAAAGGTGATTTGTTTCTGTTGCTCCTATGAATGCCTCCATGTTTTGTTTCTTTGGTTGTAGGGAGAGTTTTACCAAAAGACCAGAAGCTTTCCTTCCAATTTATGACAGCAAGGAACCATACAACGTCCCACTGCCCAGTCCCTGGATAGACAAACTCAATGACCTCCAGAAAATGATTGTACTACGTTGCCTCAGGCCTGACAAAGTAAGAAATGGCTGACAACTGCAAAAACATTTGCTGTTTCTGAAATGGCATACTGCTGTACTACATAATACACTAGACGTGAGAGGTACCATTTTTTTATCAAGAGAATGTGTGCTTGCACACTCACCAAGTTGTTGACTAGAATGAGGGCTCTGTTTTGTCAAATTAGCATTGTTGTAAAATGGCCACACATCATCTCAGTGTAGAAAACAGTCTGGAAATGATAAGCCCCAGGCTTCACACAAGCTGTAGTCTGTAAGTAGTAAGTATGCCATTTCAGAAACACTTTACTACTGTATCACCATGTTGAATTCACACATCTGCGTCTGATGTCTGTCTAATCTGACCTTTTTTGAAGATTGAACCAGCCATTGCAAACTATGTGACTGACAAACTGGGTAAGAAGTTTGTTGAGCCACCTCCATTTGACCTGAGCAAGAGCTACGTGGACTCCAACTGCGCCATCCCCCTGGTGTTTGTGCTTTCTCCCGGTGCCGACCCCATGGCTAGTGAGTGATCAGCAATACATCTTAGGGCAGCTTTTAAACCACGGTTCAGGTTGAAGTGTTCAGGCAGCACAGAATTTTATCTCTTTTCAGCTTTTGATAGTGACATTTTTAGTCAATGTAATGTAATGCTACATAATTTAGTCACCTCTGATTACATTAAATAATAATGGAGATTAAATTGAATATTTGCATATAAAATGAAGGCTTGAACATGACTCAGCTGGAAATTCTAGTTCATTTCATGTTTCAGTACAAGTTACAGACCCCCCCGTCCACACACACACACACACACTTCTCTCTCTTTCTCTCTCCCAGGCTTACTAAAGTTTGCCAATGACAAGAACATGGGTGACTCCAAGTTTAAGTCTATCTCACTGGGCCAAGGCCAGGGGCCTATCGCAGTGCGAATGATTAAGTCGGCCATGAAGGAGGGCACCTGGGTGTGCCTTCAGAACTGTCACTTGGCCGTGTCCTGGATGTCAACGCTGGAGAAGATCTGTGAGGACCTCAGCCCAGAGACCTGCCACACCGATTTCCGCCTGTGGCTCACCAGCTACCCCTCACCCATGGTGGGTGTTAGTGCTGTATGACTGTGCACCCCACACATAGAAATTTCACATTATTGTTTTTTGCATTTTTTTTTCAATTTTCCAATTAATGTGAAGGACTTGTCTTAAGACTTTCATGAGCCTTATCATGACCAAATTAGGAAAACAAAAACATAAACAAAACAAATAAATAAAAATTATGCACAGACACAAACTCACACATATCCATATGGAGAAAAAGCTGGTGGTGCCTGCTGTGTTCAGGAGTGGTTATAACACACTACTGCAAGGTACTCACACTGCCTTTACTAAACCAGAAAAGTCAATCAGTCCTCAGAGTATTGGAATGAGATGGAACTGCCACACAACACACCCACACAAACACACATAAGCACAAACCTTAAGTGTGTGTCCTGTGCCGTAGTTCCCAGTGACCATCCTGCAGAATGGGGTGAAGATGACAAATGAGCCTCCCACTGGCCTGCGGCTCAACCTGCTTCAGTCCTACCTGTCCGACCCCATCTCTGACCCAGAATTCTTCGCCGGCTGCCCTGAGAAGGAACTGGTAAATAAACACTAATAGCTGTATAGGTACTGCATGCTCAAAGAATTGATACTGATGTCCTCTTTTGGTAAATCCTCAAACATGTGGGGTCTTTTTATGCTCTTTAACTTTTTTTTCAGTTTATTAAAGATAATGAGGATATATTAAACACTATCATATGTCAGCCAGTTATGAATAAGGATTGTGAAAGGTTCTGATTTGTTTCATTTTTTGTTTATTATACTAGGCTTGGGAGAAACTCCTGTATGGTGTTTGTTTCTTCCACGCTCTTGTGCAAGAAAGGAAGAAGTTTGGACCTTTGGGATGGAACATCCCATATGGGTTCAATGAGTCAGACTTGCGCATCAGCATAAGACAACTACAGGTAATATTATACAAACAACCTAACTTAAAATGCCCTGATTTTGTCCAGTGAGAGCTATATAATAGTATAGACTTTTTATTCAGTGTCTCTTTAACGTATAGCTACTGTATGTCCAAATACTGTACCAGTAATATAGAATGGATTTTTAATATGTTGTGATATTGTGTACACTGGTGCCATTCTCTATGCATTTTCAACATCCTGTTGGTGTTTTGCTGCAGCTCTTTATAAATGAGTACAATCAGGTTCCCTTTGAGGCGATCACGTACCTAACAGGGGAGTGTAACTATGGCGGAAGAGTCACTGATGACTGGGACAGACGTCTCCTCATGACCATCCTGGCTGATTTCTACAACAAAGATGTCATCGAGCATCCTCAACATAGCTTCTCTCCCAGTGGCAAATACTATGCCCCACCAAAGTCCATCTATGAGGACTATGTGGAGTTCATCAGGGTGAGCTTTCAGTACACTTCACACTGGATATGTTTGTTTTGTATGTTTGCTGTTTGTTGAGTTGTTTTTTTTCTTTGCAAGCATGTCATAAGTCATTGCATTTTTTGACAGGCAGAATGTAAACCATGTTTTACATTTTACCCAATTTCAGACACTCATAAAGTATACTAGCATCAGTTAGCATTAGCTAATCTCAGAGTGTGTATAGAAAGTGAAATGGCATGGCAGTTATAGCCATGGCCTACAGGTTAGGGCTTCGTGCTTGTAACTGAAGGGTTGCCGGTTTGATCCCTGACCAGTGGACCATAGCTGAAGTGTCCTTGAGCAAGGCACCTAACCCCACACTGCTTCCTGGGTGCTGCTATAGCAGTCAGCCAACTGCTCCGGGTACTTCACTGTGTGTGTTTCACTAATTCACGATTGGGTTAATTGCAGAGAACAAATTTCCCTCACGGATCAAAAGACTATAGATTATTATAATTTAATATGGCCTCTCACCCTCTCAACCTCTGTCAATATAGGAGGGAATTTAGGGAAGTTAACATCTTTTTGCCCCCCAGAACCTGCCATTCACACAGCACCCGGAAGTGTTTGGGATGCATGAGAACGTGGACATATCCAAAGATCTTCAGCAGACCAAGCTTCTGTTTGACTCATTGCTCCTGACTCAGGGCGGCGGCACAAAGGGAGGGGGCAGCTCTGGCGGAGACAACACCCTCCTGGAGATCGCCAAAGACATCCTGTCCAAAGTAAACCAACATGCACACCCATCTGCCCGCCGCCAGAGTCACATGCTTTGATTGGGTTTTTCCACACATGCCATTTATGTTAACTCGCTCACTCACTCATTTACTGCAGTCCTTCCCTACTCTGTTTTCTCTGTGTAGCTTCCTGCTAACTTTGACATTGAGGCTGCCCTTGCCAAATTCCCTGTCCTTTATGAGGAAAGCATGAACACGGTGCTTGTCCAGGAGATGGAGCGCTACAACACGTACGTGCCCAATAATAAGTAAATAAAAATAAGCTAAATCTTATTTTGTAGAAATAGGCACACCTCTTTGGTCACACATCAGGTAATGAGCCAACACCATATGCAATTCACGTCTAAGAACCACACGAATATGTGCATCCCAAATAGTAATCAAAGCCACTTCTTTTGTAGGTTGTTGAGCACCATCCGACTGAGCCTCCAGAACCTCCTCAAGGCCATCAAAGGCCTGGTGGTCATGGATGCTGATCTGGAGGCCATAGCTGGCAATTTGTTGGTGGGGAAAGTCCCCGATAAGTGGGCCAAGCGCTCCTACCCCAGCCTCAAGCCCCTGGGCAGTTACATCACTGACTTTCTCGCCAAGCTCAAGTTTTTGCGGGTTAGAGTCATCATTCAAACATGCTAGACACTTTCATGTCTCATTTGTGTTAGAAAGCCCTTGGGATGACATGGGCTGTTCTGTCTACCATGTCGGCCATGAAATATTGCCAGGAAGATGACTTGTTTGGACATTTTTAAATATCTTGTCTCCACCATGACTGGCAACCATCTACATAATCTGTTGTTTTGTGTGTTGAATTGGTGGTGCATCTATATCTGAAAGATCCTGACAGAGATGTCTTCTCATGCATGTCATTAGTTTTTGTTATGATAAGTTGTCATTTGTTGTTTCTGCCCTGACAGCTCTCCTTTTTGTTTGCTTACAGGACTGGTTTAACACGCAGAAGCCCCATGTGTTCTGGCTTTCTGGTTTCTTTTTCACTCAAGCCTTTCTGACAGGAGCTATGCAGAACTATGCAAGGAAATACTCCATACCCATTGACTTACTGCGATTTGACTTCCAGGTGCTATGTCCTGTAGTCTTAGTACAGACTTTAAAGTAGTCACTAGATTTGTATTTCCTGAAGGAAATGCTACAACATTCAAAGGAAAAAGGATGAGTTGAAAGTGGTATCAGTTAAAAAGTAATAATAGAATGATCAACAAAGGAGAAAATGCAAGGACAGTCGAGCTGAATATATTCTAATGCTAAAAGGAGTTTACCTGACATTTCTGTGATAATTAGTTGGAAAGTGGATATTTGCTGAAAGATAGAGAGAATGTGTGTCACAAAAAAATACAATTACTGCCTAAAACTGGGCAATGCTGTGTGCTGTTCCACTTGAACATTGAATATACAGTCTTTACAGGATATTCTCCAAAGGCAGATTATTGCCATGCTGTAATAATATGTGATGATGTGGTGAAAGTAAAAGGTGACAATCAAGGAAGCCTTCCATCAAGTGTGTTAAAATATGTGTTGTGTGTTTGTAGGTGTTGTCCATAGAAACATCAGAGTCCTCTCCTGAGGATGGGGTATATATTCATGGTCTTTTCCTAGACGGAGCTCGCTGGGATAAGAGAAGGTAAAATTATACTACCACTCTTTCAGTTTTGATCGAATCCAATCAGTATTTAAAATACTCCTAAACCCACCATTTCACTAACTAGTGTAGTCCATGGCTGTTTGACAAACATTGGTGCCCTGAGACAGCCATCGGTATTCAAAGACAGTTCTCTAGTAACAGGATGTGGTTTTCTTGTCAGGCAATAACCATTTTAAATGTTTTTCTTTCCTGTATTTCTTTCCTTTCTGGTTTCAGTGGAGTCCTGGCTGAACAGTACCCCAAAGTGCTGTTTGATTCAGTGCCTATTATCTGGATCAAGCCAAGTAAGGCCAGATCATTGTGTTTATATGCCAGTTTTTAATTCTCATGTAAAAAAACACATATGCTGCAAAATAGTATTGTTTTCCTGTTACATTTTAATGATAGAAATGTTTGATTACAGCCATGCTTAACGAGTTGTATTAATTTGTCTTTTGTTCTCATGCTTTGCAGCGGATAAAAAGCCTCAAGAGAATTCCCAGACTCTGTATGTGTGTCCCTTGTACAAGACAAGTGAGCGCAAGGGGACCCTGTCCACAACGGGACACTCCACTAACTTTGTCATCTCAATGGTTCTGCCTACCAACAAACGACCCCAACACTGGATAAAGAGAGGAGTGGCCTTGCTTTGTCAACTGGATAATTAACCCATCTGCTGAATCACTTTAAGTAAAGATTTAATAAGCACTTTATGATCAAGTGATCTTTCTTTAAGATTGTTTTTCTTTCCTTTTCTAATGTAGTGCATATTAAAAAAAAGTATTTCAAGAAATCCATGGCATCGTGTCGAAATTCTTACGCCAGTTTATTAAGATTGTTTCTTCAGCAGGTCCACAGTTTTTGCCTCATAATACCAAATGCTGCATCACGATGTGGGAGACCTATTACAGTGATTTTCAACAAATGTGGTTGTTTGGGTATCTGGGTAGCTGTGTAGAGTTGCGGTCAAGCATTATTCAGTGGGTCAGAGCCAGGTGGGGGTTGGAGGGTAGATCCCATGGTGATATATTTATAGGCGGGCTAAGATATAAATAGCTGTATTTTGAGACACCAACAAGCCAGGAACTAACAAAGGCCTGGAGCTCGCTCTGAGTTCTATCGACTAAAGGTAGAGTAACAATTAAACACACGTCCAAAGGTTATGTTGGAAATGAAAGGAACTGTTGTGCTATATTTCTGTAATGACTACACAGTGGTATGCATAACTGCATGTTTACAGAAAGAGCACCTAAATGGTTTGCTGGTGCTCATTGGTTCACAGCTGTGAAATTTGTTTCTTAGAGGCAGAACATGTGCAGACCATGCCAAGGCTCAGTCATGGTTCACTGAGGGATCTATTTAGCACCAATAGCTTAATGTCTGGATTTTATGAACTGTGCTATTTAAGTGGGTGTTTGTTTGTTTGTTTGTTTGTTTTTGATAAATAACCATGGCGGGGTCCACTGCGCTTCATTTCTGATATGTGTATTATTTAAATTTCTTGACATTTTGTTGGACAGATAAATGTTTGTTTTTTTTACTTTTGCTGTGGCTCTGGATTACAGTCGTGATAACTTGAGTCATAACATTCCTGTAATTCAAACCACCAACAGTGAAGAGAAGTAGAGCAGCTATTTTCAGCTGAAGCTTGATTTCAACATCAGTTATCCAAATGGTCAGCCATTGCATCTCCACAAGAGCAGTTCACAACTCAAGCGCATAGTCCTGTAGTTCTCACACATTTGTGCAACCTCTGTGGTATGCATTTCACATGCATGCACGTCTGTTGACCTCCACTGTTGATGTTGTTAATTTTAAATGCCAGCAACATGAGGATCTTGGATCCACTTTAACAAGTTTAATATTGAGCATTCTCTGTCGTCATTTGCTTGCTAACCAGAGAAGCATGGAGGCAGACTTTGAAGGATCTGATGAGGATTGGGATGAAGATGAGGCAACGCAGTATATGATTGAACAGAGTCTCTTGCAGTACAAGAAGTGTGGCTCAAACTCAAAGTACGTCTCAAACAGCACTGACCTGCATCCCACAAGATAAACTAGTTGCATGCTGGGGGGACAAAAGAAAAAACAGACAAAATACTATTGATGTAATTGTAATTCTTCAGTGAACCTGAGGATACCATTGATGTTGATGAAGTATTGACGGTCATAAGAACAGGTGAGATTTATCTTATGATTCATCCCTTTTCATTTCTAGCTATGCCTCTACAATTCAGTAATTCGATACAGTTTAGTAAATACTTTTAGCTTTCTTCCAAGATCTGAACACAGCTTTCTCTATTCCCTGGCCCGATTGGAGTTAGGTGATGAGGAGGCCCTCAGAAGACTTGTCCAGCATCAAGCAGTTTTATCCAAAACAGACATTAGGGGCTGGTTGCCTATCCATGAAGCAGCAGCCCAAGAGAAGAAGAGCATACTGGAGATCACTTTTGCAGGTATTCACAATATTGTTTGTGTCCTGACCTCACTATGAGATTCTGTGTTATTATGCAGTACATTCAAATTCAATTGATATATCTATATTAAAAAAAAACAAAAAAACTACACTCGGGTGACTGTAAAACTGCAGTTTTTTCCTGCAGTACACAGAGAACACTGTAGTACTGTGTAGCATTTTGAATGAATGCTGCTATTTTTCACTATTACTGTGGTACACAGCAGCAGAAAAAAAACAACAGTTTTGAAAATTAAATAGCATTTTATTAAAGCATTTTCAACCATGCACCCGTTACACTCTATACAGAATAATATTCAGTGGTCAGTATACTCAGTATATGATTCATAAAATTTCATATGATCTACACAGCTTCCTTTCAAGGAGCTGGGGAGAGTCGCACACCAACTGGAGAGACGCCACTGTTCTTTGCTGTGGTGTATGGGCATGTAAGGAACGCTACATTCCTGCTCCAGAATGGCTGCAACCCTGACGTTCAGAATGAAGATGGGGACTCTCCTCTGGTCGCAGGTGTGGGAGACATTGTGGCATAACATAGAGACACACCAAATCATACAGTGGACAGTCAATCAGGTTTAAGTTTGTAAATATCAAGCCAATGAACTGGAATGCTGAAACTACTTGGCACTCCTTAAAATAAACGATATTTGTATCTGCTTTTGAAAAGGTGATGTAAACTAGGCTTTATCAGTCATGCCAAGAGAGAAAGTCAAAAGAAAACGACAAAGAGGTTGAAGACACTCACAAAGATGTGATTTTCTCAACCTCATTCAGTTGTTAAGTTGACATGTTGCCGCATTGACTGTGATGATCAGATGCAGCTGTGTTGGATTAAGGTGGGACTGTGTGCTAATGTGTGGGTGGAGACAGTGACTTTTTAATTAACTGTTTCAGGCCAACTTCTAATCCAAACAGGATACAAGAGAAAACTGTCTGATTGAGTGCAGTAAAATAGAGTTCAAATGGCTTTCACGTTATAAACCAACTCTATTCTGCAAGTAATATATAATAATTTGAGAATTTAGATTCATTTACTTTAATTTGGATTCATTTCAGGTTATTTATTTATGTCTTTTGTTCCCTCTGCACTCTCTTTTTAAATCTGTCTCTCCCCCTCCACACTCTCACGCTCTATAACAACGCTTCATTTGTTTTCTGTCTTTTCTTTTTAGCTATTAAGAATGAGCAGTATGACTTGGCCTCTCTCCTCCTTCACTACGATGCCAAAGTGGACCAAAGGGGGGCTCTCCAGAGAACCGCTCTTCACGAGGCTTCCCTGCTGGGTCTGCCAAACTACGTTTACCTCCTCCTGCAGTCTGGAGCAGACCCCAACATCTGTGATGCCAGTGAACGCACTCCACTGGGCCTGGCTGCACAAGCAGGCCACCTGAATATTGTTGAAATTCTACTCCAGGGAGGTAGGCTATGCTTTGCCATCTGTATGTCGTTTCACCAAATCCATCACAGTACTGGGTTGGTCATGTGTAACTATTTATTATTAACCAGAACTGCTGCAGAAGCTACCAGATGCAAAGGTTACATTGGTTGATAGAATCCCGATGTCCCCTTAACCCCAAGGCCCAAACCCTCATGCTAAGCCAATCATGAAGCATATTCATGCCAGTAAAGTCCTTGAGAGTTCAGGGCCTAGTGTTGGGACATTTGGAATTCAGACGTTGCATTGCTGTCTGCAGTCGACAGTCGGCTGGATTATGCCAAATGCACCTATTTTCTCTCTGTCACTAACTGCCTCCACATTTCTCTGTCTCTCCTTCCATTTCAACAGCAAGCTGTTTGTCTGAGGGTGATGTCATTGTTCACCCTCTAACATTATGCATGTGTCCCATTTTCTATCTGCCCCTCTAATTCTGACACTTTCTCTCACTCTCACTTTCTCACACATTCACGATTTCTCTCTCTGTGTTTCTTCTCTTTAAAGGGGCTAAGGTTTCATCCCAGTCAGCCAACTCTGGCTCTATACTTTTTGAGGCAGCAGCCTCCGGTAATCCAGACGTTATAGCTGTATTGTTGGATTACGGGGCTGACCCCAACGCACCTGTGCATACTGGCCACCTACCCATTCATAGGGCGGCTTACAGAGGACATCTTCTGTAAGTACCAATGATCAACTAAGAGAAGTTAGAATGTATGGTTTGATCATATTTTTACTCAACAGTGATTGAAACAAAACTGCTTAAAGCAAAGCTGTGATTTCTGATGCATTGTAAAAAAAAATACATCGGGCACAGTTTTGTCTGATCTCAGCCATATGTTTCAACTTGAATCATGCATAATGACGCATGCGGGACAGAAGAAGCAGACTTGTAACTTTGTCTAATGATCTGATCCTTAACCATCATCAGTCCTTGCCATGCCTTCCCATTCACAGCGTCCTGGAGCATTTAATCCCAGTGACGAAACTTGAGGCTGTGAACAAGAGTGGCATGAGTCCCCTGCACTCTGCAGCGGCTGGCGGCCAGTCCCAGTGCCTGGAGGTACTCATTGGTGCAGGCTATGACCCCAACTTCATGCTGCACCCCAGGGTACGGCGCAACTATGAGGATGAGCGACGCTCAGCGCTGTACTTTGCCGTGATCAACAATGACCTCAGGTCAACGCGGATGCTGCTTGATGCGGGCGCCATGCCCAACCAGGACCCTGTCAACTGCCTCCAGGTGGCGCTGCGCCAGGGCAACTATGAGCTCATTAACATGCTGCTGCGTTACGGTGGCAACGTCAACTACTACTCGCGCATCAACACCACGCACTTCCCCTCGGCCCTGCAGTATGCACTCAAAGATGAGGTGATGCTGCGCATGCTCCTCAACAATGGGTACGATGTGCAGCGCTGTTTTGACTGTCCCTATGGGGACGGGCCCCATGTGCCTGCAGACTATGAAGGCTGGAGCACCTCGGTTATAAAAGACATGGTGGTGAGACGAGCAACAGAGTGGTGTGTTTATGTCAATAAGCATCTGTTTGCCTTTGCCTACAAGTCTGTCTATTGTTAATGAAAAAAAATTACCCCTTTCCATGGAATACGGTTTCTTTAATGCTTTTATTAAGTATAATAAAAGTAAGTAAAAAAGTAAGTAATATTGATCACTATGTTGCTCTGACTACTCGAGCCCCATTTGTTAAAATAGTTGAAATGGATCAATTGGAGAACAAAAAGAGCATTAGAAAATAGAGAACAAAATTAGCATGAGGGAATGACTTAATCAATAAAAGGCCTAATGATGGCTTCCTATGACTTGCCTGTTCTTTCCAAGCTATTCATTGACTTTGCATTCTCTTCACCCCTCTCTCCCGCCATCTCTCCCTCTGCAGTTTTGTGAGGTGATAACAGTGTATTGGCTGAAGCACTTATCTGGACAGGTGGTCCGCATCATGCTGGATTATGTTGACCACGTCACTCTCTGCTCAAAACTGAAAGCTGTTCTAAAGGAACAAAAACAGTGGGATGATATTTGCGATATCCAAGGTGAGTGCCTTTGAATAAAGCATGACCTGAACTATTTAGAAGTCATAAGGTTTGGGATGCCTTTTTGAACTGGTACATTTTGGAATTCACTAAATCGTAGTGGGAAAATTTGTGTACATAGAACTACATACAAAGAAAGAAAAATTCTACATAATGTAACAATGACTCGTCACTGCATTTCTATGTCCATAGCAAATGTCCGCAGCCTGAAGCACTTGTGTCGTCTGAGAATCCGAGAGCGGTTGCGAAGCCTGCGTCTGAAGTCACCAGTGTTTCTAACCTACTTACCTTTACCCAACAGCCTGAAGGACTACCTCCGCTTTAAAGAGTATGATGTGTATGGCAGAGGCAGTGTAACAGAAGAGAGTTGATGGGTTATAAACACATAAATGCGCTGACTCAAAATGGCCTGCTAGCTTACTCTTTGATACTATGTGAAAACGTTATGCTCATGCATTGTTAGCTTCATGTAATATTATGCTTGATGATGATTTTGTTATGATCAATTAATTTTCTTACTCAAATGAAATAGTGGGTGGGGTGGAGGCCTGGAGTGGTGCAGTAGAGGCGGGCAACTCAAAATAAGAACTTCAGGTATAACAGGAATATTCAAGAGGCAATAAAGATGAATTAATGTATAAGAGATGTATAGCAAATTATTTCTAAGGATCAGTACTTGTCCTGTATTTTGTATAGATATATTGAAGCAGCACTTAACTTCAGCACCCTGAGAGCTTACACTAATACATTTAGTCAAACTACTTTGTAGGGTGGAACCTCTGATACTGAAATTGAGCACTATACATCTATAAATGAATTAAATCACAATATACATTATTGTAGTAAATTAAATGTGTAACTTAAAAGGAATTTCACATATTTGTCCAACCTTAATCATACCTAACCTGAGTGACCCTAAACCAAGCTTGCCCTGACACATGACATTATTGACTCAAGATTGAAAAAAAGTGATTACATTTCATACTTGCTTCCTTTACTGATCTTGCAGCCAGGTAATCAGCTAGTCCATTGTGAAGACAAGAAAATATAGTCTAGGAAGAGTTTTACAAAGGACTGAGCATTAAACACAGCCATCTACAATGACCAGGGGCCTGTACTACTAAGTGAGGTTACTGGTTTAACCCGGGTAGCTTTGGGAGTTTGGGAGTAAAAGAACACCCCCACTGAGCATTAGTTGTTTCTGAAGTAACATGTTTTTAGATCAGCAGTTACCCCAGAAGTTACCCAATTTAGCCAGTAACCTGGCTTCATAGTATACCCCCCTGATGGCGATAACACTCTTCAAGACTAAAATTATAGAGTAGACCTTGGAATTTTCTAAAAAAAAATTTAAAAAGACTACTTTTGGCTACAGACATTTTACATGAAAGTGCCAAGGGAGCATCAAAAGAGACAAATGCTATGACATGTCATAGCAGCACAGCTGGCCAATAACTGTAGGCTACGTTAACTTATTCCTTTTCAACTCTGGCCACAGCTGTCTATTTTGTGAGAGATCACAGTTCTACACATCTCCCCAAATTTAACCTGGACCATTTGTTACATGGGCTTATAATAGCCTGGAAAACAATGCCAGATCTTAGTCTGCTGTTAGGTCTCCCAAGATTATTCTTCCTGACGATATTGGCAATAAAACGAAAACGATTTTGTGCTTTTAAATTTTATCACATAAATGCAGTGACCGTTACTTCACAACATTGCATTGTTTATCAAGTGCCTCTGGAGGGCGAGAGACGACTTGGAACAGTGACGCTAGGGGTTTTGCAGTGGTGGAGAAGGCCATACGTCAGAGGCATAATGGCGGAGGCTGGTTGAGGAGGACAGGCACTCAGCAAAGAAGCGCTGTTACAATTTCTTCGCCTTTAGAAGAAGTCAGCAGTGCCTAAAAATGGCCTGCAATTCCAACGCGGAAATTGTAAACGACAACGAAAGCCTTAAGTCCAGTGGGATTTCTTCCGAGAGCTGCAACTCTCAAAAGCAATTGTTGTCAGATCCTATCTCGGCCACATCCAGGCAAAATGGCGAACAAGCTGGATGTGAAGACGAGCAAATGTCTGAACAAGATGTGTCTGAGCGGCGGAGGAGCGCGGTGATGGATTTGAAAGCCAACAGTACTTCACCATCGACACATCAGAAACCAGCAGATGAGTTGCCAAGAAGAAATTTTCAGATTCCACGGAAGATCAAGGAAAGGAAAGGTTGTGTCCTCTTAATACTAGCTAGCGCGCCAGCTAATGTTAGCTGAAGCCTGAAAGGGATTGTCTGTTTCATATTTCATCCCTTACTGCATGTAACGTTGGCTTTAAAACCGGGTTTTCGTAACAGCTGTCATTTATGTCATAAGACCAGGTTGCAGATGGTAAGTGGTTAACGGTAGATTGTTAATTGTACAGTTAGCCACCCCACGTCGAACCCTGAACTGTTAGCAAGCTAACACTCACATAACCCGGTGTGGCAGGTAAATTCAAACGCAAGAAGAAGCCACGTGAAAACATGACCAAGAAGTTTCTTGTCCATGTGTGTAGTGCAACTATCGCTAACACTTGCCATGCGTGGATTTAAGCTGTGCCTGCTCTGATGTACTCAAATCCACTGTATTTGCCGTTAGGTTAACGTTGGTTGCCAAGCTACTCAGTTTGGCTCACCACTCCTACTTCTTTGGATGCGCGTTGGCCCACCATGCATTAGCCGAGGCCTCAGTGTTTATTGCTTCACCCCTCCAACGTGACCACTCAAACACCCATGTCTCACGTGCCAGGCCCCCGTTTTCGCTCAGTTTTCCCACCTCTTTATACACCCAGTCCTTCCAGTTACCCCAAAATGTGCATCTAGTGGCGTTCCTCTTCATTTGGAGAAGGGGCAAATGAAGCTGAAACCAGCCTAAAGTTTATGCCCTCAAAAGTGGCCTGGGTGTTGATGCAGTGTGAGAAATGCCACACACAGCATGGCATTGCACGTAGGCTACCCTGACCTGCATGTTCCCTTGAAACACTGTTTCACACTACATAACAGCTGCAGCCCTGCCTGGCCCCAGCTGCCTTGAGTGTCACCGGTGATCTTGGGGGGGTTAATTGTGGCTTGAGTGGCCCAGTCTTTCTCAGAGCCATCATTATTATTAATAGCTCATTTCATTCCTTTGACACCATGAAGGGTTTTTGTTACGCTGCAGGCTCGTTCAGTGTGTGTGGGCTGTTTAGTTGTATGGTCGGCCACCCGATCTAAAGCCTCACATTTCATATCCGATACTGGATTACTTGTAGTGGGCAGACTTCCATGGTGTGGGCAGTGGTGTTTGTATGCATGTTTTTGTGTGTGTGTAGGCTGTCATTTAGACATGTTTACTGTTTCCTGACTGTTTCTGCACGGTGCTGTGGTTTGTGCTTTGTGCTGTGCTTGTTTCGGCTCAGAATGTAATATAATATTTTCACTACCTGCCTCCAGTCAGGTTTTAAATAGACTCAGACTGGGTTATGTGGGGGTCCTTGTCACGTGTCACACAGTTGTTATCCAAGTCTTGTAAACGTAACCGATTAAAAACAGGGGAGAGCCGGACTATCTGTACTGACTGTACAGCTTGAAGTAAAAGTAACAGTATGCTTTGCTGAAGGATCAGTCAGAATTTGTCAGTGTGCAGAGAGCAACATAATTTGTGCTAGTTAGCCTACGTCTTGATTTCTATTTTGTCCTTTTATCTTTGTGTCTTGTGTACGATGTTTTCAGTTTGTGTGGGCTGCCCGGAAACGTTCTCATAGCCCCACACAGCAAAATTGATTTGCAGGGTTCACATGGAAATGTAAGATTGCTTTGTCTAGCTGTGCGCAAGTCAAGGAATTGTCAATTCATTGATAGTGTTGGAATTTCACATGAAACTTCACTTTTATGTGTGGAGGTGTGCTGGAGAAGTACTATTATTGTAGTCTTCCATTGGTAATTATTTGCTTTGTGCATTTATGTAGAGCGTTTACACCAGTCAGATAACAAATGGGATGGTGTATGATTGGTCATCTTCTTGGTTGTGTTGGATGTTTGTTATTTATGCAGGCTAATTCAGTAATTGGTCTAATCTGGTGCCAAGCATGGAGGTTTGTGTAGCCTACTTTGTTGTTTATGAAGTCATGTACATTTCATTAAGCCTTCTTAAAAGAAAATCAAAAGTGTTGTCTTAAAAATCTGTGGGGCTTGGTTTTGCACCAGAGGAAAGCACAACACTGTCTTTGCTCTTGTCCACTCCACAGCTTATCTCTGTCCTCTGAGCTTTGTTCAGATTATGTTTGCTTTTGTAGGCATTTCTTCCAGTCCTCGGTCCCAATCAGTGCATTCACTCCATTCAAAAATCTGAATGACTACATTTGCCCGACTTGCATTGTGTGAATCCTGTCCGGTGCCTTCAGTGAGCTACATCTGCAGCACTATGTCTGTCTAGCAGTCACATGCTATGGGTCTTTTGGTTTCGCTTTACTGCCAATATGGGTCTGTGTGAGAGGGAATGCAAATATTTAGGAAGTCATTCACCATTTTCAGTTGCACTTGTCTTTCCTGTGGCAAGCAGTGTTCTGAAGGGGTGGAGAAAGTTCACGCGTTGAAAATGAAACTACTGTTATCAGTCACTTACACTCTTTTCGTGGAGGCTGTCGATTGAGGTCATGCGCTAGAGCTGTAACAGACACTGGGTGGTTGACAATCACGCTTTCAGCTGATTCAGCAAACTCAGCTTATTTCTGATTGTCAAGAAAAAACTCACTTGAATGCATTTAAGTACAAGATACATTTATGACAAACACTCCAAACACTAAATTAGAGTGTTCTTTAAATGGCTGTAATGATCTATAATTCATTTTGGGATATAAGAATTATTTTCTGTCACATTATGTTTTTTCTAGTACCTCTGGTTTACTTTGGAAATGCTCACGAAGGATCTTTTTTTTTTCAGGTTTGTTCCAGAACCTTTCTCCGGACTCTCGTGAGTTTGATGATCTTGTGAAGCTGCTCTCCTCTTTCTACCTGGAGCCTAACTCACGGGGGACCTTCACGTACACCAAAGCCCGCCTCATTCACAATGAACTCCTCGAAAAAGAAGTAAGCCTTTGCTCAGAAAACTCAAACCACTCAAATTCCTGCACGGTCATAGGCCCCTGTAGTACATCTAAAGAAACACGACAGGGATTCGTCAGTCCCTTATTACATTCTACATCCAATCAGAAATATTGCAACAAATACTGATCATGCACACAAGAGAGGACTTAACTGGCCCCTCCTGAGGTTGCAGTACTAGCCTGGTTACACAGATCAGAATGGCTTTTATAAAATCAGCCTAAGTTAATAATTATATACTAATGATGGCATAAACAACAACATCATGGTTGTTGCAAGTGTGGTGATATCTGTGGTCTGCTCTGGGGTTTCTCTTTTGCAGTTCATTGAGAAGAAGAGGGAACTCAAGCAGAGTGGCCGTACAGACGCAGAGCTGGAGGAGACGTACGGCTTTCTGCTGCCAGACAAAGATAAGGTGAGTGCTTCCACCTGGGCCAGGTGAACTGAAAGGTGGCCATGTCCATTTGTATGGCCAAAGCACCACTGATGCGCACACCAAAGCACAGTATACTTAGTTGTGCAAATCCTACCTTTAGACTCACGTTTGTGGTTTGACTTGTGAATTGTGGTGTGACACACTTAGCTCTGTGGTCTGACTTTTTATATGTAGGTTCATTGTTTTCATCTGTAATAAATGCAGCATTGTATGACGACATTGTGAAATGTGTTGTCATGTGTTTTATAAAGTGATATTCTAATTTGCTCCAAACAGTAACTCGTCATGACCACATAGAGTGTTGATTATTTGGTTGATGAATGCATCAGACGTTTGCCTTTATGTTTTCAGTCATATTTTGCTCATAGTGTTGTAGACAGGTCTGTACAGCGGATGTGCATGAACAGATGATTTGGGTGGTGAGTGTGGGTTTGCTGACCCATGGCTGTCCCTGTGGCTTCGCAGGTCCAGACCATCTGTGAGAAAGGTCTATCCGTGGGCCACTCCCGCATCAGCATGCTGGGCAGTCCCGCTAAAGGTGAGTAAAGGTGGTAACCTGGCCCGGAAAGTACCACAAGGTGAGGTGACTGACTTTTCCAGGTAACTGAAGCAGCGGAGTGACAGGCACAAACATTTGTTTAGTTCCGTGTTCTATTTTCACAGGGGGGGGGGATCCCCCTTTATGACCAAAGTTGAGCCCTCATATGCTGATAAAAAAGATAATTGGAAAGTTTATATTGTGACGTAAAGTGGCACTCTCACTTAGGCAGACCAGAATTATTCACGTTTGCTTCCATTCTAATGTATTATGTTGCTCTATCTGGGTCAGTATTCAATGGTCTTTGATTTGTGTTTAAAAACGGAAGTGCTCTTTTGAGACGCTATCCTTGAGATTACCTGGACAAGCCAATCACCTTGCTTAGTTCAACACCCCTGTGGTCTTCATGACTTCACCAGTTCTGCTGCGTGAGCAACTGGCCGATAGTGGTTTAGTGGATGGATTTGCAGCTGGGTTTGCAGCTGCAGCTGTGTTTGCTGTGATGGCAGTAGATTTCCTCATGTGGTCAGGACTGCTCAACACTCAAGGCGAAGTCTGAAATTATTTTCATTATATGCAAGTTCAGTGGAAGTGAGGCGTGTTCCTGAATAAACTTCTGTTGTGTCTGTAATTGAATTGAATTGAACTGAATTTAATTTAACCAGTTTTTTTATTCGCATCTTTTTTTTTTTTTTACTATGATTTCAGGTGTGTATCTATCAAGGTACTCTGATCTTTTGCAAGTCAATACGTTTGAACCCGGAAGCACCGGAGACATCATAGTGTTCAAGATTATGAAGGTAAACCTCTCACTAAAGTTTTGTCATGCCTGTGGTCAAATAATTTTTTGTGGTTAGATTTTTTTTTTGTCCTTGTCCACATTGATTTATTATGTATTCGTGTTAAACAAATGTCGGCTGTTATTCTGTGTGGCAGGGTAAATTAAAAACCATATATGAAAACACGCCAAAGAATGCGGTGGACCCTACGCAGAAGTTCGACTGCCATGTTTTCAAGAATGCAAGCAAAGTGGCGTCCCTCTACTCCTACCGGGCGTTTGAACACACTCAGGTATGCACGGGGACTCTTGAGGCCATTCCTCCCACACCTCCCAGAACTGAGCTTCAACATACCCAGTCAGCAACTTTGAAGCCTCTCTTTGTTGATCTCGAATTAAGCTGTGTGTTGAACCAAAGCCAACAGACAGCTATCTGTCAGCTCTCTCTCGTTGCCCCAGGCACATATTTGGGTGTAATAAATGTGTAAATTTGTTTGTGAGACTATTTTTTTTGTTTGTTTGTTTTTCTTGCTATTCTTCTGCAGCAATACCTGTTTGAGTTTGCCTTTGAAGAGCTGAAGTCGCGGCCCAGACACGTGTGCCCATATGCAGTGTTGTCCTTTCAGTACAGAGGCAAAGAAGCGGGGACCACTCTGAACAGGTATGGCCACAGTTGTCACTGTTGGGAAATAAAGCACAAATCAGAACATGTTTCATTAATTAGCTAATAATGAGTGTGGTTATTTGCTGCCTATGTGTTGCTGGAGCTGTGAGAGGTAATTATGTTGCTTTTAGGTTTTTGTGTTGTTTTTTTAACTTTCTGTGTTTCTTTCAGACTCAGCAGTCCCATGAGTGATGGAAACAGAGGTACGTTCTAGACAGGCTCCTTTCTGGATAGCTTACTGTTTATTTCCTAATGTAAAGTGCTCAACTGTTTTTCGTGGTGGAAAAAGTTGTCATCGTGAGTTGTACATCTTTGTAATTTGACATGATTTGTGGTGACAGTCCTTTTGGCGTCATAAGCCACTAGCCAGACATGGTAAAAGGTTTTTCCTCTTTCTTTTGGCTCTGTAGCGAGACGCAGGTTTACTGTTTGGAGTGGGACACTGGTGAACAAAGGAGAGGAGCTTTTCCAAATTAGTGTCCGATCCGCCAACTTGCCTCTTCTGCCTTTCCGATTGTGAGTGCCTACACACACACACACTCAAACACATGCATATACACTTCCATGCAAGTAAACACAGCCATACACATGCCTCAAAATTGCTTGTTTGTGGTTTGGTCTCTGCTTGTTATGATATGAAGAACAGCATTTTGAAATATAAAAATGATCTTGACAGGCCTGACAAACTGGATATTAGCACTGCAATGCACTTAGATGCAGTTAAGAGGAAGATACCAGCGCTGCTGTCGTGGGACACTTTCTACGGCAAGCGCGAGGGTCAGTGCAAGTCCTGTTTTGCTGTGGTCTCACTCACACATTGTTTTTTAGATGTGACTGGTCAAATACTTTTACTCAAATGCAAACAACTTAGTTAAACTTGCACTTTTGTTTGAATTTCAGGCACTTGTTTTGAAATGATTTCAGCTGAATTTGTTTGTGTGTTGTGTCTGTTTCTCCGCGGCAGTATTAAAGTATGGCATGTACTGCAGTCTGTTTGAAGTCGTGAGCAAGAGCAAACCTGGCAACCAAAATCTAGCGGGACTATTACAGAAGCTAGAGAAGGACAAACTAGTAAGGCCTTCAGTTTTGTACTATATGTTAGTGTCACATGTTTCCTCCTGATGGGTTGATTGTTTTGAACTGTCATTGTTGGATATCACTGTTTCCCCTCACCATTTGGGGTCCTTATTTTGTCTGTAGGTGCTTGTGAAGCCTTTGGTCGACAAAGGATTTCTCTTCCTGCTTTCATCCGCCCAAATGCAAATATCCAGTGGTAAAAACACACATACACGTGCACACACTATCTCTGTGATGGTTTCTTCAGGTTTAGGCTGTTCAGTATGTAAGAGTCTTGTTTTTCACTCTCTCCTCTTTGAACTTCAGAGAAGAAGAATCGAATGGAAAAAGGTTTACAGGCCCTCTTCATCTTTCAAGACTCTAGACTGGGCCCAGACCCTAGACTGACAAAATTACGTAAGGAAAAAGTTTGTCATTCTATTTTTGCTTCCACTGCTGTAGCACACACATGTCTTTTCTCCTGTGGAATGCATTCTTGTGGTAAAAACTACATTCTTCAGAAGGACGAATCATTTTTTTTATTATTAACATTTTGTCTTTCCTTTCTTTCAGCGACCACATCCACTGCTCCCCCCTCTCGTGATCCGAGCGACGGTGTGGTCTTGCGTCGGCTGGAGCCCTTCCTCCCAGCCCTCCACCACGCGCTGCTCCGCCTGCGCTCGCATCCGCCCAAAGACCTGGCGGCGGCCGTGGAGCGCCAGGCCGTCGACTACCTGATTCAGCAGCGTTGTGACCGGGGCCGCGGCCCACCCTTCCGTCTGCCGGAGTACCGCCAGCACCTGGACGAGCGCCCGAGTCACCAGTCGGGGCCCCGGCCGCGTTTCAGCGGCGAGGCCCTGCGCTCCTACCTCCATGGGCCCGCCACCTACCAGCTGGCTACCACCAAGGCCCACAACCTGCTCTGCGGAGAGGGCATGGATCAGCGGCGAACGCACAGGCCAGCGGCCGCACTGGCATCGGCGACAGCCGCCACAGTGTCGTCAGCATCTGCGGCGGCAGGCAACTTGACTGTATCCCCCACACCATCTCCTGCAGGGACCTCGGAAGACCGCAGTCCAGCCTCAGACTGGGGGGGTCAGGAGAAGCAGTGCCCTGGGCCAGTCGCCAGAGTGGCTCAGTCCAATGGGGGGAGCCAGAGAGCCCCTTCGCGCTCAGGAGGCGGAGGAAGAGGAGTAGGAGGAGGAGGAGGGGGGGGTCAGTATGACAAGGAAAAGATGGAGAAGCTGCTGCAGCTGATCCACATGCACAAACGGACGCTGGCTGAGGGGAGGGAGGACGAGGAGGAGGGTTGGGACACAGCCGGGCTCAAGAGGAGGTTGGAGGACGAAGGGGGAGCGCAGGCTAGCAAGTACCTGAGGACGAGTCTGCTGAGTAATGGCGAGCCTGGGAGAGGTAAGAGCAAAGGCTGGAGTCATGGGCTTGAGCTACGATGTGTACCACTGGATATTTAGCTATGAAGTTTTGACCCCTTGTAACATAACCAGTTTCTTTTGTTGTTGTTGTTGTTCTTCTTCTTCTTCTTTTTAAGCATTTTTGCATTTCTTTACATAGTCATACATGCTTTACAATTCACCCCTACTATGAACTATACCAGTGAGGACAGGGAAAAATCTTTTCAATTCTACTCCTCTCTTCTCAATTGGTCCCATCAGTTGCTTCACGCTGCTTTGTGCCTCTGGGTAATTGGAAGTTCAAAGACCAGCACAAATGTTCAAAAATGAAATATTCATCTTGGCATTGTTAGGGCCTCTGAAGGCTGTACTCACTTTGGTCTGCTCATAATGGACAGTTGTTTGTGTGACTTGTCCTCTTCTGAAATATGAACGTGTCATTTTGACAGTACTGATTCTAGTCTGAAAGCCATGCCAACACTTGTGTGGTGGGATGAGAAGTTCTGCTCCTCATTTATGGATCATCAATTTCACCCCTGCTCTTCCAAATTTTCTGGATCACACTGTGCTTTGGCTGTTGCATCAGTTAATGCAATGTCACCCATGGGAACATCATCTTGACTTTGTGGGGCCAACATAAGTGACTTGGTTCATGTGCTTGCATGCTTAGAATGTTCTTGTGTGTCGTGTCAAACCAAAGCGACTTCATTTTGTTCTCTTCCTGTTTATTTTTTTTCTCTCTCTGTCCGTCTTCTCTCCCCCTTTCTCTCTTTTTTTTTTTTTTTTCTCCCTCTCTCTTGCTCTCTTTCCCCTCTCTTTCATTCTTTGAGCAGTACCTGGTAGTGAGGAGGCGGGCTCGGAGGACAACCAGTCACTCTCTCTCTCCATGGTGATGGACAGCATGGGCATCTGTGACACGGACCTGCGTGAGCGCATGGGCCAGAATGCCTCCATCAGTGAGACCCAACGTCTGATCAAGCTGCTCATGAACACGCTCAGCCGGGCCATCAGCCAAGGCGCCTCGGGGGCTGAGGTTGCTGCCGAGACCCTCGAGCGGGTCAGCGCTGAAGGCTTGGACCTGGTCCGGTCAGAGACGACGGACTTGGACCTGCGGTCACGGGTGAAGGATGAGGAGCCGTCGACACAGGACCTCTTAGAGGTCAGTGTCATAAGGACAGCTTACACATGTTTATGGTGCTGTAGTGAGTAAGGTTAATGACTCGGAATGGGTTGGAGGTTAAAGGGGTCAACCATTCAGTTCCAAGGGGTTTTGCAGTACAGTCCCGAAGATATTACATGTTTGGAAAGCTGTTACACTGTGTGTGTGTGTGTGTGATCAGGATCAGACGGCATGCAGTATGAGCAGTATGGACGTGTGCAGTCCTTCATCCCCCGGCGAGCCCCTGCAGCAGCCAGCCTCATCCTTAGACACCTTTGACCACTGGGGTCACTCAGGTAATGCCTGTTCAAGTCACACCCATGGGGAAATATACTTCACTACAGTGGATCACACTGAAGTCATTCAGGTTAAGCACTGCCTTTAGTTTGCACTTCATTTATTGACACTTTTATTCAGAGTGAAACTAGCAGTAGCTATGTTGCAAAAGTTTAACAATAAACACTACTGTGTAATACTAAGAGGCATCCAAAGAATGCCTCATGCCTCCTGGTATGGTAGTGCTGAATTTTAAATATTCTGTAATGATGAGAGTGCAGATATTTAAATACTAGCCAGAAGAGGTAGCAAAAATGATGTAGATGGAAGAGAAAGTGCTTGGTAAGTGAATGATGTAAATGGGGTTTGTTAGAACTGATATTAGTGGAGATGTGCATGGAAGAGTCGTGTGAAAAAGTTTAATGAAGATTGATGCCCTCTGCTTTGCTGAATCATTTGGATTGTCGGGACACTCTGTCGACTGTGACTGACAGTGTAGACTCAGATGTATACTTCCTGTGTGTTAGTTTTTAGTTGACCTTTCCCTTGTCGTGTGTGTGTGTGTGTGTGTGTGTGTGTGTGTGTGTGTGTGTACAGAGAAAGGTTCTCTCCCAGTCTCGGAGTGCTTACCCCATGCAACGGAAGGTGACCGCAAAGGGATGGGTCAGTCGTTGGACGCCATTGTCCAGGACGAGTTCCAGTGCCTCTCGTCCCACATCAAGCACTTGATGGACAGCCAGCACATCTACTACGTCCCCCAGCCCCCGGTGCAGCAGGCAGACCCCCACCTGCTGCGGCTCAGCTCCAACTTCTCCAAGTTTGTGTCCCACCACGTCAAGCCACCACCTGTGCAGTCATACCTCAGCACTCTCCGCGAAGGCATTGGCCATCTGATTGGCCCTCCCAAATCGGCTCCTCTGGGCCCCGCTGCTGCCACCACTGCTCCTGCTGCTGCTGCTCCTCCTCCTCCCGCTGCTTTGGGTGTCAAAGTCGAGCCCCCTGTAACGGCCCCAGTAACAGCCGCTGCCCCAGCTGCTACTCCTCCGGCCTTCACCCCGACGCTTGCCTTTGCTCCTGCTCCTGCTCCGGTTCCTGCTGCTGCTGCTCCTGCCCCCGCTCTTGCTCCAGGTCCAGTAACAGTAGCGCCAGCTCCGGTGACAGTGCTACCCACCGCCCCCCCTTTGGCCCCAGCTATACCCACACTAGTTGCCCCATCGCAGACCTCTCCTAGTGTCCCTGGTCCCGTTTCTGCCCCTGCGCCTGTTGCCTCAGTGCATGTGGTTTCCCCAGCAGTCTCCATTACTGCCAATGCTGCTGCTGCTGCTTCTACTCCTCCTCCTGCTGTTGCCCCCGAGAATTCGTTTAC
Organism: Tenualosa ilisha; assembly: GCA_015244755.2. Lineage (NCBI taxonomy): Eukaryota > Metazoa > Chordata > Actinopteri > Clupeiformes > Clupeidae > Tenualosa > Tenualosa ilisha. The sequence continues at coordinate 245,785 of PYXC01000315.1, forward strand.
CCCGCTGGCCAAAGCCTCCACTGCTCCAGTCGTCCCCGTGGCCAAGACCTCAAGCAAGCCTCGCATGGGCATGGTCAAAGAATCCCAAAAGCCTGTTGCCGTCGCCCCGGAGAAAACCGACAAGACGGCCAATGTCAAACCGACAGTCTCAACCCCCGGGGCGGAAGTCCTCGTCTCCTCCCCTTCTCTGGCGCCGGTCAATCAGCAGCAGCAGCAACAGGCCCCACCCCCTTCGTCAGATCCCACCCTCGCCCCTGCCGCAGCCACTCCCAGTAACAGCACAAGTGCGGCTAACAGCCTGATTAGTCAGATCAAGCCGGACGTGTTCCTCAGCTTGGTGCAGATGGTGCAGAGGAACACGCTCAAGTTCTACATCCACGTGGCCGAGGAGGATGGAGCGAATCAGCTCTGCACGGAGATTAAGGTCCGAAGCCGAAGCTCCTCCTTTAAAGCACCATTTTGTAGTTCTTTATCTTTGAAATAATGGCTTTTTAGTAAGGGCTGTTTAAGTATGGCAAAAATCACAACAGCTGTTGTGCAATGAGTATTGAAATCATGATTATACAACATGATTACTGGTTGACTTTAGAACAATTTTTAGAAACCACACAATCTCAAATGTGTTTTTTGTTACAGTAGTGAGGTTCTTGAAATGCTGTGTCCGGTCTGTCTCAGCAACGTTTGCAAAAGCAAGAGAAGACCAAACAAATTACTTTTAATATTTAAACATACTGTCTACAGTAGACAGTATGTCTATCATGGCAGTTTGCTGTATGTAGTGTGCAGTAGCATGCATTCTGCATCGGTCAACACAGACCCATAAACTAAGCTGAAGTCACTTTGCTGTTTTGTCATTTACATCGCTAGTTTGCATCATATAGCTGGAATGAGATGTCTGTCATGAGAAGAATTGTAAATGAACAGTTTTCCTTTCCTTTGACTTGTTACAGGATTACTTGAAGAGCTTTGGCAACATGGAGTGCAATCCACAGAGTTTTCTGGAGAACAACAACAGCCTCGACAAATTTCTGGTCATCATTCAGAATGAGGACATAGCTATGCATGTACACAAGGTAACGACATGAAGTCACAAGGAAGGGAGTGCATGTTCAACCAGTGACCCTTCAGTGTATACGAAGTTGATTTAGTTCAGAATTGTTTCTGAGTATAGAAGGATCCACAGATGTAGTGTTTCAGACAGTTTTGGTCCTAGCTTCATACAGGACTTCTATAAACATCTCCCAGAACCTTATCGGGACTGCCAGAGCATTCAAGCTGGTGTGTGTTGGCAGGACAGTCAGCAATGTCATGCTGTCAAATGTTTTCTTTCATTTTTGTGGTTTGTTCCTAACTTGGAGCAAAGAACTGCATAGTGCAAGTTTTGGATGTTTAGTGGGAATCACACATGTACTCATTAGTGCTCCATATGGCTGTATAGTCAGGGTTTCCACATCTCATGGAATTAAGTCTATTCTTGACATGGGAAGTTAAAGACTGAGCATTTTGTAGGCAAAGTCAGGGAATATCAGGAAATTTTGTGGATAGCATGTTGTTTAATCACAAAAATAAATGTTTATTTCAGTGATTGCGTTTTTTTTATGCTCGGTCCTCAGACGGGGTGTTGTGTTGTGTGTACAATTTTTGACAAATGGTCATGGATGTTCTGCTTTTCAGTCAGGGAGAGTCATGGAAAACAGTATTTTAAGTTTGGCTTAGAGTGAGATGAAATTAACCACCTCAAAGGATCAAAGGATACCTGAAATAGTAGGAAAGTGTTGCTTTCAGAAGCCTGTTGCAAGTTTGACAAAACATTATTGACTAGTTCCATGTTGTTAAACCTCACTCCCATCTGTATAGATCCCTGCACTGGTGTCTTTAAAGAAATTACCGTCTGTGAGTTTTGCCGGCGTAGACAGTCTGGACGACGTGAAGAATCGCACATATAATGAGCTGTTTGTGTCCGGCGGCCTCATCGTGTCCGATGAATTAATCCTCAACTCGGACCTGATGACGCTCGGTGAGTTGCCTTGACAGATCTCTCCCTGGAAACCCAGCTCTTGAGTGATAACTGTAAACTCAAATATGCCTGTTAACTGGTCCATCTTTAGCCACTGAATCCACTGAATCCTAGTTATACCAAACTGTAGGTTGTAGAAAATGCAAAGAATTAATTTGTTTTGCTGCAAATGATGCACTGTTGTAGTTATTGTAGTTATCAATGATGTTAATGTAGTTAGTCGTAGCAATAGAGTATAACTCCGTTTTGAACCAGAATAGAGATTGAATGCATGTTTGGCCAGTATTGTAGATGAACCATAAATTAATGATCCATAAATAACTTTAGTTGTTTTAAAGTGCATGTGTGTGTTGTCTATGGGTCCCTTATTGAGCATGCCCATGAGCACCATCCTGTGATGCCTGTCTAATATTTATGGTGTGTGTGTAGATAAACTGCAGAGGTTGCTGAAGTTTCTGGAGGAGCAGAGCTCCATCTGGCAGTGGAAAGTGCACTGCAAGACCCAGAAGAAGCTCAAGGAGCTGAGCAGGTGAACTGGCGCCATCCGTCCAGCACTCTACACTTCAAACTGGTGCTGTTCCCCTCTGGGGATCAATAACACCATAAATGCCAAATCAGCGCTTGCTAATGTAATTCACTGCCTCTTGGTAGGCCATTGTCTGATTTGCAAGTGGAACAGAATGTTCAGTACAATAGAGTGGTCTAGGCAGACCCTGTGTAAGGTGCTTTTCCTCAAGGTTTTAAACAGCGCAGTGGACGTTGTTTGAGAATGCTTTAAACACTGTTGTCATGGTCACTGTACCAGAACACATCCAGGCAGTGCCCTTTTTGGTAGTCCATAACTCTCTGAAGCAGAGCAGGATTTAATGCTGATTCTGTGTATTTCAAAACCAAACTGGTATGAAGTTCTGTGCTTCATGTTTGTATTGTCTTTGTCCCATTAGGTTAAACAGCGATGTGATGAGCATGCTAAACCTGCTGACGACGTATCAGAAGAAGCACTTAGTAGAGTTTCTACCCTATCATGAATGTGATGCCCCCACAAAGACGGCCCCCGACATCGACTGCCTCGTCAAGCTTCAAGCCCACCACACGCAACACAGACACATCATCTTCCTCACTGGTGCGTGGATTAAGTCTCACGCATACACACACACACACACACACACACACACACACTTATCTATTCACTTACTCATACAGCTTCACGAAAACTCACATATACACACCCTTACAGTTATCTCAAGCACCAAATATCACATGCAAAATTTCATAAACAGACACATTTATTCACATGCTCATTTTCACTTTTCACACTGTTTACTGGATAGATGTGTGCTTATCTGGTGGTACTTCATTCATTTCTTACACTTACATTTAATTGCTGCTGAATCACAAGTAGAATCACCATACATTTGCATTCAGACAGCTGACTGGTGATAAGGACAGCATAGCATGTTCAGTAGCAGCTGGATTAGTTTGGGTATGACAACACAAGTGGGCTTGTTTGAATGACCTATGTTGTTAAGGAGGTTTGCTTGGTAGTCCAAGCCTTGTGTTTTCCGTAATGAGTCTCTCTTTGCGGGGGGGGGGCGTCTGCCCAACAGAAAGAAAACTGGAGATGTTGCCGCACTTCTCCAGCCATGGGATCCTTGTCGCCAGTATTGAAGACCTCCTGGACAACTTCATGGACCTAATCAGCTTCACTCCGCCCAAGATCGAGCCGCCCGCACCCACAGCCTCCACAGCAGGTGAGTGCCCCTGCACCAAGTGCCACTTCCATTTGATAAGGAAAAATACTGCCGCACTGCTCACTTAACAAATGGCCTATGAATGCCTGTCTGACCAAACAACAAATATGACTCGCCAAAACTTCAGCTCACCAATATTGTGGTTGCTGTTGGTTGCATGGCCAGTGTTGCTGTCTTTTTTTTGTTGTTGTTTTTTTTCTCTTCTTTCTTTCTTATTAACCTGTAGTACAGTTTACAGTTTATATATATATTTATAATATATATATATATATACACATATACACACACACACACACAGGGTGCCGAAGTGTCAGCGGGACAGAATATTATACCGCGACTTGAGTACTTTCATGAGCTGACGAAATCCTTAACCCTCAGTCAGGCCGTATGGCTGCATATCTTTTGCTATAGACATCCCCAATGCTTTAGTTATGGCTATTGCCCTGTCCGACTTGTCACTGAGAGGCTGCTTAAATGCTGTGGAAAGTAGAAGTTGTTTTGTAACAGGCTCGCTCCTCCTTATGCTGTCTACACACACACATTCGGGTGATGTCTTCTTAGATTAAGTAACGTATTAGAAGTGTTTCCATTAGCATATTGAATGCATGTTACACAATATTGCATACAGTTGTATCTATTGTTTTATTACCGCTGTCATCAGAGGTAACAGGAAATCCAAAATGTTTCCACACACCACACTTGCACGACGCTGGCACATCCTCCAACTATGGGCAGCCTTCCTCTTCTCTCCCACTTGCCATTTCTGTATATGACATGACCTGCAGTATGCACACTCCACACCTCTTCCTTTGCGTGAAAGTGAAACACAGTGTCCGAGAGCATGAGGCTACGTTGCCATGCCATGAATCGTCGAACCGGGCGACCCACACAAGCTCCGAGCCGTGACAAGCAAACCGAAGCAAACAAGCGAATGGTTCAGTTATTTTTCCATGAACCGTGCCACCCCTAATATATATACGTAAATGTTTGTGTGTGTGTGTGTGTATCTTGCTTGTTTTTCTTTCCTCCATCTTACTGCTATGTGTGTGTGTATGTGTGTTCTTATTTGTGCCTGGGGTGCGCCTGACTTATTTGAGTATACAGACCGAATACATCACTGTTTGTACATCATGTTGCCAGGTCAAGGTTGCTGGCTTGCATAAACCAGTTTGTTGCTGTGGCTCCACGGGCAGATCCGTGCTAACAGCACTAGAGCTATGCTAACAAGATGTAGGTGTGAAGCCCTGTGAAGAACAAAATAAAACTAATAATTAAACATTGTATTGTATTAAAGCCCCTGTTGGATGCATACATTTTTGGTTGATTTTACACACACTTTCTTTGGTAGGTGTAGAACATCTTACCTTTTAACATGCACAGTGAGTGAGAAAATTCTTCTAGAGCCAGGGAAGCCCACAGAAGCAAGCAACATACAGTAATATTCATTTTTCCAGTCTTCAGCTGATGCACATTTTGTCTGTTTGCCTTAGATGAGAAGGAAGACTTGCACGATGAATGCGTGGAGGAGGAGGACATGTCCTTGGACTCGGAGGACGAGACAATGGTTATCAGTGAGACGGCCACTCCCCTCGCGACAAATGGCCTGGAGCAGCAGTCATCGGCGATCCACCCGCCTCCACCGCAACTGCATGAATTCAGACCCCCCCTGCCTGAGATGCCCTCCCTCTCAGGTGCCATAGCCCAGAACAGCCCCATGTCTTACAGCAGCGGCAAGATGGAGTTCGGCCACGCCATCGCCCCGTTTGCCAGCACACCCGAGCTGGGGGACAATCTGGCTGCAAGTTTTGGGGTGAACCCCCACCAGAGCTACTTGTGCCCTGCGCCATCGCAGTGGAGCCCCTTTTCAGGCGCCACGGGCTACCCACTCTCATCGCAGCCCCCTTCCATGTTGCCCCCAGGGGTGCCAGGCCAGCCCTTCCCCCAGCAGTCCCCGACCCCCAGCCTCAGCCAGACTCCCGCTGTCAGCTCAGACGAGAGGCCTCCCGGGGAGATGCCCCCAGGTCTCTCCCAGCCAACCTCCGACGGTGAAGCACAGCTGGCGGTGCCAACGACGGACGCAGTGACCCCGCACGCGGCGGTCGGTTCTCAGGACACACAGGGCAAAGCCATGGAGCCTGTGGCGCACGCTTACCCTGACCCAGCCGTCGCCCCTCCGATGGGCATGGGGTATGGCTGGGGAGGGGAAATTGGGGCGGCTCAGCACGGCTACGCAGTTGGTCCGAGCGTCCCACTCGGCCCGGTCGGCAGCAGCACAGACTCATCAGAGCCGGCGGAGACAGCTGTTCCACCGCTGCCTGGAATGCCCCCTATGGACGCTCTGTGGAAAGGCGCCGTGTCTGAAATGCCTGAAGGCCTCACACCAGGGGTGCTGCCTCGAACCCTTCCCCCTGTGCCTGCCCCTCCACCTCCCCCTGGTGTCTCCATCCCACCCTCTGCCTCGGGCCTAACGCCCAGCTCCTTCCTTCTCCCCGGGCTCAGGGCGCCCCGGCAGCTGCAGAGAAGAGCAGTGGCACCCCAGGCAGCTCCACGCCCAGCAGTCAGGGCAGCCGGACTCCAGTGAGCTCAGGCTCTGAGAGCCAGCCCACGCAGGGGCCTCCGGCCATCAGGGGTGGTGTCGTGCCCCGCACACTCCTCCCTATCCCTGGAGCCGGTGGTGTTTGCACCGCGCATGCTCGGGCGCCTGGAGCACCCGCTTCTGCTGCTCCAACGTTGGCGCCGCCCCCTCGCCATCCTAATCACAGTGGCCCAAGCGGGTACAATGGCAGAGGGTCGCTGACAATTCCTCCCCCGCTGCCACCCCCACCAATGGACATGCATGGAGGCTTCAGAGCCAGGGGGGTACCGCCCATGCCCATGCGCACCAGACCCGGGCGGGGACACATAAGGGGAGCGCCTCCGTGCCCGTGGGGTCCCCCTTTAAGGGGTGCACCACCCCCACCACCTCCCCCGGACTATTACTCAGACTATGCGTATCCCTAAACACTGCATGGCGATGTGACGGCCTCCTTCCAACAGACTACTGGCAGAGAGAATGTACATATTTGACTTTTGAGCACATTTGGATTTCACAGGAGGCAGACAAAGAGGAAGGAACCCTGGTCTTTGTATGAGTTCGGAACTCGGAGGCCTGAAGTCCTGCTGTAATCAAACCTGCTCTTCCTAAAGGAGGACTTTTGGGGGAAATTTAAGAGACCTTGTTCAGACCACTATATTTATATTTGCCAAGAAATGTAACGGCCTTTCAATGTTTCATTTTGTTGCTTCTTTTTGTTTCAATTTTTCAACAAATAGACAAAAAAAAAAAAAAACGGTTTGTGAACAAGGAATAAGATCAGACAATATTTTTTTAAAACAATAAGTGAAATGTGGATCACTCGTTTTAGCATTCTTTTTTTTACATTCTTGGTTGTAAAAATGTCTATTAAACAAGGTTGTATCAAAAGTTATATCTTTAGTGTCACGTGGTTCATTTTGAGCTGTGCGTGTAAAATTGATGTGTCACTTATGCAACACCGACGTGATTCTGAAAGAGGCACTTTTAAGTGGCAGTTGGTTTGAAGAGTAGTCGGTAGGGGGCACTGCTGTTCCCTTTAACTTAAAACCATGAAGTAAAGTACAGAAGTACAGCTTCAGTTAGTCTGATTAGCAGATAATATGGGTTCTAATTTCATCGTGTTGTCATGGAACATCAGAGAAATTCATGCTTCACGAATCACGTCAACATTTTAGCTGAAAACGACGAAAGGTATTGGGCCTATGTGTTTAAAGTGGATTTAAATTTTGTATTAATGAAGAGACATTTTATAACCCAATTCAGAGCATCTCTGGATTGCAATTTTCGTCTCTACCACAGAAAGTCAACCCTCTGTGTGGTTCTTGTATTAGCCCACAGTTTTAGGAGCTGTCCAAATGAGATGTACCAATAAAGACAAGTCATGGAGATTGTAAATCACATTTTATCTCAATTCCACTTTTATGGTTTAATGTCACATGAAATATTGTTTTGTAGGAGTAACCCCAGCCAATTTCTTGATACCTGTCAGTTTCACTGCTGGTGCTTCCGGCGCCTCTGTTCTTTGGTAATATGCAATGCAAATCACGTCGTTACCACCCAAGCGTCATTGCGCAGTCGTAAATCAACAGGAAACGCAGACGCAAGAATGGCAGCCTCTTGGCGTCCTTGCTTTGTTGGGTTTTGCACATCTCTACAACCTCATTGCTAATGTGGAGCCAAACAGCTGTATCAAAGGTCATGTTCTGCATTATTTATTAAAATCTGCCTCTCAAGGTAAACCTGGAGACCTCAAAATCAGATAAGGCCGTCAGTGGTTAACATTTGTGGAAACCAATCCGTTGCGTAGACGGCATTTTATAATCCTGTAAAGGTCAACAGCACGAACAAGAATCACAGCTTCAAGTCCTGTTCTACTAAATAAATGTCATATTTAATGCTTGATACACTTAAAACACCATTATCTGAAAACTGCATGAAAAGTCGGCCAAAGGGCTGTGAAGATGACAGTCGTGTACTGCAGCCCGTCAACCACATCCGACCTCAGTCCTTTTTGCCCATATAGTAATACCTCACTAGGGCATTCGGAAAATCCATCTGAATATGGAGCACAGAAATGATCAGTGCATAGTGCATTGAGTAAAGCGCTTACCTGAAGAGGACAATTTATAATCCCGTATTTTTGTATTGATGGAGCTGGATTATTTCCCCAAGGTATGTTACTCTAACGTCGGCGAGCCGTGGGGCCTGCTTTGAGCCCTTTCATTGCAGTGAGAAAACGGCACGAAAGGGGAGCTCATAATTTTATTTGTGTATATGTCATCCATCGAAAAAGGCGAGATGAAATGCATGGTTGGATCACTTTCCTGCTGTCCTTACATATTCCTCGTTTGAATGGATTGACAAAGATTAAGGGATTAAGAAAAGGCTGAACAATTGCAAAAAAAAAAAACACCTTGTTTTATCCTGAGGGTAATCTGCTAAAACCTGACCTTGCACAACTGGGGGAGGGTGGTTGTGTGGTAACCTATAGGAAAAAGTCAATGCCATAACACAGGGGGCTGCGCTCAGACGGAAGGCTTTCACAGGAGCATGCTGCCTTATACAGCTTCATGTTCGTTGGAAAAGATGTCACATATGCTTTTTACTGTTGGCAGAATTCCAGACCCCTCAAAAGCCTGTGCACACACTTAGATCCTTTTAAAAATGGTGAGTAGCACATTAGATATGTCCTCTAAAAAGGCATAACAGCGCATAATGACCGACGACTAGGTTTAAGAAGGTGAGGCATGTTGGAGAGAGTGAAGCCTCCATAAAGTCCCCATTTTTTAGAAGCTTCAGTTTTCCGTGATCGTTAAATAATTTATGGCTGTCATTTTGGTTGCTTTCTCATGTCAGTAAAAGCACAATAATGGTTTTGGCCAACAGCCCAACGGAGATATTCCCCAAATTCTGGTGATGCAAAATAGACAGCCAATTCACTTCACAGATTTGATTGTTTTTGACTGCTTGTTTGATTTGACTGCTTGTGTCACTCAAACATAAACTGATATATATAGCCTACATTCTGAAAGTGACATAAATTAATGTTCTAATTCATTCACACTGAGTGAATGAGTTCTGTGGAAATGACCTGTTTCTTTGTTTCAGTTCACACACAGAAATGGAATAAGCAGAGTAAAAAATCCCTTTTTAATTCATATTTGGAGAATTAGGCTACTGTGGATTAATTCCTTTGCTACAGTGGCATGGTGTGGCAGTGCAGTTTGCTCTCATGTTTTGATGTTTTAATCCTCTGCAGCAGAACATTGGAGGAAATGAACATGACTTCAGGCACTGCATAAAAAAAAATGTTGTCTTGTTTTGTTAGCTTTCATCCTTATCTTTGATCTTGTTTTAACAAGTTTCATTCCTTTCACACACAAACAGCTGTTAAAGCCAGACATCCTAGTTTTCATTTATCTGCTCCACTGTGCAACATGTGATGAAATCCGAGCTGTCCTATGATCAACCGTATCTGCCTCTATAGTAGTATCAGAATTTATAATGTAGTTAAGTGTTGTCAGTATAGAAGCCACCCTTATGTAAGGGGTTTAATCTCAGGACATCATCTAGATTAAGTTGAACTCACAAAGTACATAACAGTGTCTTTAGAAGCTTAACACTGGGAGACAATTCTTTTTCTGTTTTTCTTCCAACCCATTCTGTGCTCTCTGGAAAATGGAATCAGTTCTTTAAAAAAAAAACTTAACCACTCTCCTCTGATATGGCATAGCCAACCTTATATTCTGCATGGCAGCAATGTGTTGATAAGTGTGTGTTTTCCCTCCACGTCTGTCCCTTTCTGATGGAACCTTAATCTTAAGTGAAGGGTATTTGCTCGCCCCACCTACGGTTCTCTGGAGCCTTTGTCCTGAGTCTGCCTGGAGTCGGTGGCAGAGTGCCATCTTGGCTTTTTTGTCGCTTTGCATTTGTCTGATGTCCCCATATCCGAATTTTCTTTTAAAGTGGCCTGGTTGATCAAAGCAAATACACAGCCTCTGCATTTGCCCGTGTATTCATGTTGTTTTGGCAGGGAGTCTTTATCTACACACTGACACCCACATGAAAAAATGAAAAGAAATTAAATGATTGAAATGTTGCAACACCAAGCAACCAGGCACACCATAGACCCAAGCTAATACATAAACAATGCTCTCCAACTCTTATGACACTGGTGGTTTTGACGTTTGAGAATGTCAGCGTTAGTTGTCAGCACGGCTCAGATCATTACATCGGCCGACTCACGCTAGGGAGTCAGCCAACTGAGTGTGCCGCACTAATATTTAACATGACGTTTGAACTATCGTGAAAGGCCACACCAAAGAGCATGAACATTTTGCCATCAACTTGAATCCATTTATTTTCCAGGATAAGCCACAGCTTCTCACCAAGACTCCTCTCCTCTCACCTATTTAAGACACCTTGTGTGAGAGCTATACTTCAGCAAATACACTGCCACTGGGTATAGTTTTTGTCTATAGTCGTGACGCTAAAAGCTTGCGTAAGACCTTACACAGCTCTTTTCAGTTTGGATATAAAAGGGTTGCATTATAAAGTGGTTATATAACTGCTTATTACTTTATATCCATCATAATAGTTTGTGTGAGAATATGTTTTTAATAACTTACATATGAATGAATCACATTACTCTTCATTTTGTAAGGGATCAAAACTATTTACAGATTAGTACTACTTTACACAAGACCGAGAACACTTTCAAACTGTGTATCCAAATTCAGTCATGACATTAAATATATCATACAAATGAATTAATCTTTGCTCATGATCCAAATTTATAATGTAGGACAATGGCTGCAATTGTCATCTTTCCAATATTTTAGAACAGTGGATAGCACCACATGCAATAATCAGCATTCATGTTTTACTCAACAAAGTATGTAGAAAGTCTTAAGTATTGTCAGTATACCACTTAATTGTGATATCTTTCCAAAAATGTTTATTTCCTTGTCTTTTCGATGTCTTTAGCTGATGACAACCACTACTTTCATTAGACGACTCAAACCCGTTGTTCACGTGTTCCGTCAATGAGCGGTGCATTAGTTCAAGGCCGTAGCAGTTTGCAGTCCCTGTAGACCAAGAGAGTAGAGCAACTGCAGAGATACGCTGACTGCGGGTTTCAGGCATCTGGTCTTGTGCGCTAATCCAAATCAAAAGACGCATTACTTTTAGAGAGACCATGACAGCTGTCCCAGTGGAGGTGGCTACAGAGCCGCATTGCGCTCGTCGGCGGTGGGGTTCAGGCGCTCCGTCTCCCACTGGAACTGGGCCAGCTGCTCCGGAGTGAATGTGGCCTTCAGGTGTCCGTTCTGCTCCTCCAGCAGCGGTTCCAGAAAGACCACCCTCCGGTCCATCACTGCCGACGACGGAGGAGGAGGTACCTTCCTGGGCAGCGGCTCGCCACCGCCACCACCGCCAACCAGGGAGGACGGAGCCCCGAAGATGGACGCCAACGTGCAGTGGTCCTCACGAGAACCGGATCCCGCACCGGGCGATGGCGACGCCGGGGGCCTGCAGCAGCTGCACCGGCACGGGGTCAGGTAGAGGTACATGAGGATGAGCACCAGAGTCACAATGCACCCCAGCAGGGTCGTGTAGCCCGTGTTGAAGGGCTCCTCGGAGGCCTGCCTTGAGACCACAGTGACGTTCACCTCCCGAGTCTCATTCAGCATCTGGACCTTGTCCAGGGCTGTGCATTGGTAGATGCCCACGTCGTCCATCTTGGCAAAGGGGATCTCCAGACTCCCATCCTGGTTCAGACGCAAGGTGCCATTCTGAATCAACTGGCTGATGCCCTCGGGGTGCGGCGAGACCCAGGAGAAAGAGACGTTCTCGCTGGCGCCGGTCGATCCAGTGCAGTCCAACCTCACCAGCTCACCCTCATACACCACAAGGTTGGCCTTGGGTGCCACCAACGACAGCGTCCGCCCCACAGTGCAGTTCTCAAAAAAGCGAGCATGGCGAAAAAAGCGCACCGACGCTCGCGGGTCACCATACAGCAGACACCGGTACTCGTCCTTGAAGTCCCGCACCGACTCAAAGCCCTTCTGCTCCCAGTGTCGGAACATGGTGTATAGGGCACAGTCGCAGAGCAGTGAGTTGTTGAACAGAAACAGGCCCCTCTGATGAGATGCTGGCCAAAGTGCGATATCCTCCACTGGCAGCCGAGACATGTGGTTGGAGGATAGGTCAACGGTAAGCAGGTGTGGGTGGGTGTGCTTGCGGATGGAGAAGAAGGGGAAGTCGGAGATGTGGTTGAAGCTGAGGTAGAGGCGGCGGAGGTGGCTCAGGCCCATCAGGGCGGTGCTCTCCACCCGTGTGATCCGGTTGTTGAAGAGCAGCAGCTCCTCCAGGCCCGTCAGCTCCAGGAAGTGGTGGCGGCCCACTACCTGCAGCTTGTTGGAGGAGAGGTCCAGGTGGCGCAGGGCACTGGCGTTCTGGAAAGCCCCGGGGCTGAGCTGTGAGATCAGGTTGTGGGCCAGGCGCAGGTGGCCCATCCTGGGTAAGCCGTAGAAGCTGCCCACCCCGAGCCACGTCAGCCGGTTGTGGCTGAGGTCCAGGGTCCAGGTGGTGGAGGAAATAGGGAAAGGCAATTTTTCCAGACCAAGGCCTCCGCAGCTCACAACGTAAGCGGGACATAAACAGCCAGGAGGACAGCTACTCTCAGAGACTTTAGCCAAGAGGGATACGAGGACTATGCACAGCATCAAGCCCATGATCAACACCACGGATTTACAAACAGTACACAGAGCAGTGGGTATTTGGCTACACAACAAAGTGACCTCTTATCACTAAATTTTTTACACTGTTGACTTATATCCTACAGCATTTACTCATAAGATTACTTACTCTTTGCTAATTTGATTATTTAACATTCATAGACCATCTGAAATCATCAGAATCATATGCAGTCATATTAACATACTGAAAGTAATACAAATTACTTATATAATAGATATAAAAAATAAATGGTGTTCTGCATCCCAGTTCTATTCAGAAGATTAAAAGAAATAAGCATAAAAACAAAAGAGACAAAGTTTCCTTGTCACTCGACCCTGCATGCAGACTTTCAAAAAACAAGTGATGAAATATTCACAGAGACATCACAATGCATGGCAGCTTCCTCAAATGCTCACCCAAAACAGGATCCTCACTCACTACATGCACTGTTAGTTCCATTCCCTCAGCCTTCGCATTTGTTTTTCCCACAGGACTTGACTCTGAAGAATCCTTACACGAGAGAAATCTCCATGTCAGCAAAAACTGCAGCCTTGTTTTCCCCTCGGGTTTTACAATTCCTCTCTGGGCTCAGGCACCTTGTCTTCCTCTCTTGCTCAGTTCTTTGGTGAGATGTAAATTCTTTCCACTCTCGGCAGCCTCAGGACCAGCGTGCTTGCGACGTGTGTCCATTCTCCGACTGAGTGCTGAGCCTGGCTGACACCACCACCCAAGCTCCTGTAATCTCTCCCCGATCCCCCTCCCTCTCAGCCTCGCTCTTTCGCTCTCCCTCTCTCCCTCCCTTCCTTCCCCCTCTCTCCCCCTACATCCCTCATTCAAGGCTCTGCCCTGCCTCTCTATTGACTGACACAGCATGCTCTGTTCCCTCGGTGGCTGTTTTCTCGATGGCTGTCTCTAGCTGTACATTTCCTTGTGATATGTCCCTTTCACATAAACATGTTTGCGTGTGAACATATATGTATATGTATAAGCCGCTTATTGTAACTGCACTGTAACATGTGGATGTGTGTCCACTTTTTGTGGTTAATTTTGTGTTGGGAGAAAATGCACAGTTACTGTATATGGTACTGAATCATTTCCCCCATTCTCACCTCTCTCCTCCTGCTGCTTTCCCCTGTTTTCATGTGGGTGGGTTTGCTGCTGTCAGCACCTCTTGGTCATGGAGAGACTGATGTCTGTGATTGCTGTCACACAGCATTGGCCTTGCTCACTGGAGGCCACTAGAGACCCTGTTCGGTCCCATAGCAATTAGCTTCACAGGGAATGATGGTACCAGCATCTAGTCATTTACACACATGCACATAATTGGATAATCATCCTGAAAGAGGTACCTGCCATCCTGCGGAGTAAGTAAAATAATCAATTAATTACAAAACAAAATGGAACTTGCTATAGCCTGTTGGGGGCACATGAGAGCAAAGACAACTGATAGTGCATGGTTTTTAGACTTGTTTCCTTTTGTTGTCACAGGAAGAGCTTATAAGTGAGTTTCTGTTACATAATTGTGACTTTAAAAATACGTCTTCTTTATTTACATGCGGATATCAGCCAGATTGTGCCAGCTGAGAAGTCACAACAACTGTGAAGAATAGAAGTCTGAGAAAAAATTAATATAGATCTGTGTCAGAGCCATATAGTGTGTGTGTGTGTGTGTGTGTGTCAGAGCCATATAGTGTGTGTGTGTGAGAGAGAGAGAGACAGAGAGAGAGAGAGAAAGAGAGAGAAAGAAAGAAAGAGGGTTGGAGGGGGAGTATGGCACACAGTCCTATCAATACCAAGCTGCCAACTCTAATCCTGGCAGGTTGGCACACACCAACTGAATGGCAGCACACACCCACACACCACACAGGCTTTAAGGAGGGCTTCTGATGTTCCAGAAGAGATATATGGAAGACAGGATTTTAAATCATGATTCATGCCTGTTCTATCTCTTTCTCTCTCTTTCTCTCTCTCTCTCTCTTACAAGATGCTTTTTCAGAATACTGCAAAGGAAAACTTTATTGGATGTGTCAAGCCTGGCACTAGATAGGAATTGGAAATACAGTTTTGAAAGTCTGCTGTGCTAGTCTTTCTTTAACTTAAAGTGCTGACTCAAAAGATCAATAAACTGTTCCACATTCACTAATGCACTGCAAGCTCTCTGACCACCATTCGCAAAGATTAAACTTTTAGATGCATTTTTTTGTTTTATTAGTCATTTATTATGAAGGTGTAATCTTTCAATATATGCAAATAATAAAACTGTGTGTTGTGTGTTAAAATGTTTGTTTGTTTTTTGGGAGAGTTTTGTGAGGTCTGGAGTGAGCGGTAGCGATTTCTTCCAATGTACAAGTCAGAATTTCCTATACTAATTACATAAGACTTAGGGGGTTTAGGGTTTTATGTAGTTCTTCTCTCAGAGCTAAATCCCCTGCAAAATTACACAAGACTCTTGATGCATTATAGGACATCAGGGTCATGCAGATTTAATGCTCCCAATGCAAACATTCCCATGCATATGTGCACGCATGGACACTGTATGTTGTCCTCAACTGGCTTAAACTTGACCTGACTGCTTCCTCCTCTATACTGGCTACCATCGTAACCATCTGCTTTAAGAAAGTACAGACAGATCACAATTTCTCTTGATCCAATTGTCTCAGATAGTAATCCAAGGCAGGAGCAGTTATCTCGATACATGCAGGACTGTCTAGGAATTATAGCATGCATTTGCAATATAAACTGTAGAATGAGGTTTCATTCTGACATCCACCCCTCCTGGGGTGTACAGCAGCAGATTGTCAATTTGCTTTGGACATTATGGCTAAAGCAAATTGACACATGGCTATTCAGGCACCTTGACGTTTGTCATTAATATTCAGAAGACTATCAGCTTTTGAAATTCAGTAGATGAATCAGATTTTATAATCATAAGATCTAGTCTTTATGGTAAAAATATAATTCTTTCTTGCTTTGGTTTGGGTAGAGGTCTAACCATTATCCTAGTTTGCACCCAGAAGTAACCGTTAGATGACGCTATTTTACCTAAATAAATAGATGTGTCCCAGCGACCACCTCAGCTTCCTGTTTTATCGAGGAGTTCAGGGAAGAGAAGTAATGGCGACGCCAGTGGGGTTGGAGTCCCCTCGTACATTTCCAAGTCGAAAAAATCGTAGTAAGAATATCCTTACGAGGATCAGACATGGACAGATCACAGGCCATGGCATGAAACGAGGAACACAGGTAAAGACATCCTATATTTCGCTGTTTTGACGGCTTAAATTTACTCCAGATGTGAAGGCCACCAGCTAATGTAGTTAGCAAGCTAGCCAGCTAGTTTATGTGCCAAGGCTGTAACCTTACATAGCTGGCTAGCTTTCTTGATTCAGGAGTATCGGTTGCTAACTGTTGGCTAATGCTATAACTAATCGTTTGATGAACATAGACAGCCTGGACAGAGAATAAGGTGTAACGTCATAAAATAAGCATACATATTGTCGAAATGTTTTCACGCTTAACGTGATCTGCTAACGAAAATTAGTTATGTAACTTGAAGGATTAACCTAAGCAATGAGACCTGATGAGCTAGGCTAACTTTTGCTAAGGCTTACAGCAATCTGGCTTGCTTTTTCAAACATTATGTCGACTGCTTATTTACGCTGAATGTTGACCGTGGATGGGCTGCTAGCTTTTGGTATGTGTTTGCTGACGTTAACTGATCATTAGTCTTTGGCAAACATCAGGCCCGTAACAAGTTTGTTCGTTAGCTGACAGTCGTGAAACAGACATTTGATTAAATGTTAACACCTTTTTTCTTGAAACATTTAACATAATAGGAACAATAGTAAACTGACAGCGAAGTAGTTAACTCTGTATTGCAAAATACTGGACTGTAGAAGTAAAACTAGCGTTAGCCAAGTCATTATTGCCGTTCATCAACGGTCATTCACCACGAAAACTCTCGATTGTTGCCTCTCTGGTCGCCTTGCTAGAGGACTGAAATAACGTTAATGGTATGTTGTTGTAACTACATGTTGGAAAGCTCCTTAAAACGAAAAACTGGAGATGGATGTCATGCAACGAAGTAACGTTGCCTGTTACTGAGCTCCTGTTCGAGACATGTATTTTGACACTGATGATTTTAGCCACTGCTGTAGTGTATTACCCTCTGGATTGACAGTGACAGCTGACTGGAGATGCCACTGCCAGTTCACTTGTATAACCTGTAATCGAATTAGAATCAACTGTTGTGGTTACTTTATCGTGCAATATTGTAGAATTCCCACGGTTGCTTTTTCACATCCGCACTGCTTAGAACAAACTTATAAATACGATGTGAGACGTTGTGATTTGTTTGGTGGTCCATTAATGACGGACAGAGAAACATTCCCACTGGTCTAAGCAAGTAAATGATAAACATTGTCATCAGTGAGATGAGCAGGATAAGTGTATAATTTGCACTAGCGTTTTTGAAACGTTTAACCTTTGTCGTCGTTATTGCATGCATGTTTTCCTCCTGTCCAAAACATGATTGCAATGGGCTGTTGTGGTTGCTTCCCCAGATTTCAGAAGCCCTACTTTTAGAGAGGGATAAGCAGGCTCGATGGCAGGGCATCCCCATCCTGCTGCGGAGACTGTACGAGAACAGCCACCCTAACAGTGACCTGTCTGAGATCCACAATGTGGTCAAGGTACCAATCTTTCAACAGTGAATCTTTCTGCACTAATAGTCTGTAGATAGTCTTGATATCTCCCATTTCTCAAAATAGTAAATGAAATTTGTGTAGTTACCTCCCGTATAGGGCACTCACTCATTTATTGCTCATGGAAGGTGTGTGCAGCTTGTACAATTATATATTTTAACATCACAATGAATTGACAGGAAATGGCATCACCGCTGTCTATGGAGGCCATGTCTTTTGTCACAGAGGAGAGAAAGACCTCCCAAGAGTCTACATATCCTAACACCTATACGTTTGACCTTTTTGGTGGAGTTGATGTGAGTACTTTCACTTGAATGCTTTGATGTTTTCTTTGCCAAAACAGTACTTTTGTGTTTTGTGTTGATGGCTTGGAATAATGGTCATGAATATGAAAGAGGCGAAACTAGTGAAGTAGTTTCAGTTTATGTGTTACCACCAGTTTACCTGGTGATACAGAAACAGTAGCACAAGCCTGAACAACTGGAATGAAGTTGAAGGTGATCCTGCTGATAGTAAGGCCTGGTAGTACGTCACGAAAGGGCAACCTTTTTTTATTATTATTTATTCTGTGTTAGTATTTCTTCTGTTGGTCACAAGTTTATGTTATAATACATTGCCATTTCCTTTGTCTGCCCTGGAATAAACATGAGACAGATTTTCATCTTACATTTGCCTTGTGAATTCACAAACCTTTAGGTCAGTTTGGCCCTGATTCTCTCAACTCCTAGGCTGATTTCTGAGTGAGCCACAAATAATCTAATCTTGTAAAAAGTCACTAACTGCTGACCTTAGTCTGTAAAATAATTAAATTTAAGTGCTTGGCGTCAGACAGTGTAGGTCATAGAATCTGTGATAGAGGACATTATGGCATGGATGCTGCTTGTGGAAATCTGGAATACAGTAGATTTGGTACAGTAGGTTATCATGGAATACAGTAGATTTTATTCTTTATTATTTTATTCATGAAGGTGTCAATGCTCTGTTATAGTGTTGGTCATGATTTCTATCTCTGTCTCTTTCTGTCTCTTGTCTTATGATTTCTGTCTCTGGATAGTTGCTAGTGGAGATTCTCATGAGGCCTACACTCTCTACGCAGAAAGATGCCCCGAAGAGTAAGTACTGTTGTTCTCTCAGTTTTTGTCATTTCAAATTGCCTGTTGAACAGGCTTTTTGAAGTGTAAATTTGTAAGCGTAATTATGTTTTTTCAACATTACAGTGAGTGATGACCTCGTCAAAGATTGTCTGAGTGTTCTCTACAATTGTTGCATTTGCGTAAGTACACTTTCAAGTTCATTTTTGCCTAAATGTGTTATTAAACTTTAGTTACTGAAGACTGAAGATTAAGATCAGTCCTGAATTCCTGCAGAGCTCCTTGGCATTTGGCAGTAAGATTTCCTGATTAAACATCTGCCTTGGCCTGGGTGGACTTGCTACTCTTGGTGCTCATCCCAGAATGGTGCTTTTATTTTTGTCTACTACAGACAGATGGGATCACAAAAAGCCTTGCGTCACGGGACGACTTCATCATGTTCCTTTTCACGCTCACTTCCAACAAGAAGACCTTCTTGCAAACAGCCACGCTGATTGAGGACATCCTTGGAGTCCGAAAGGTTGTTGTTGTTGTTTGTTTGTTTATTATTTTAGCCTTATGACCTTATTTGCAAGACAAGATGGACATGTGCATGGACATGGATATCTGAAGATTTTGTCAGTGCCAGCTGCACTGTTGGTGGTGTTTGCGAGACCAGCTAGCTAGCTTTAGACCCTAACTCCAGTTAAGTGCTACTGTAACATCTCGTGCTCTTTTCTCCCTCTCCTCCTTCTCCTCCTCCTTATTCTCTTCCTCGCTATCAGGAGATGATCCAGCTGGAGGATATCCCCAACCTGGCCAACCTGGTGCAGAGTTTCAACCAGCAGCAGCTGGCCAACTTCTGCCGCATCCTTTCTGTAACCATATCCGAGCCAGATGTGGGTGCTGACGACAAGCACACACTTTTGGCCAGGAACGCCCAGCAAAAGGCCAACTGTTGCCCATCTCGCGCTGAAGTCAACCAAGGTAAGTGTCCACCGCGACCAACCAACCAACCAAAACTGTGGACTTGTCTGCATGTTTTTGGTTTGTATTGTTCTAATATGCTTCAGTATATGTTTAAACTTGGCCTAGTGTTTTTATGGGTCCCAGCAACGCAGCTGCTGGAGCCCTATAGTTTTCTTTTTATTGTTAATGATCTTATAAGTATCTGTGCCTCACTATAGTATACTCAAGAGTCTGCAAAATACCATAAGCTTCAGCATATATTGGAAGTCACTGAAGCATGTCTGACAGTGGGAGACAGTGGGGTTTTTTATGCAAGTGCAATGTGCAGAGTAGTCTGATACAAGTAGATGATTTCAAAATGTTTGATAACAGTTACACATTTGGTCCCTGGTTGAAGGTAGCCTTGCTTGCCAGATAAACATCTCATTGCTTAATGCATGGCAGCTTGCCAGAGATTTCTGCTGTGAAGTGTTTTTTTAGGTTATTACTGTAATCATAGTCATAATTTTCAAAGAGAAGTTTATCAGTCATGCTTGATAGGAGGGTGTATTACAGTCATGGCCAGTCATGTTGGTGTAGCAAGTGAGACTTTGTTCAAATGCAATATTAGTGTTTGCATATTCTAATGACTATTGATCATCTGGTCTGTGTCCTGTGGCAGTGACCTTGTTGAACATCCCCGGCTTCATCGAGCGTCTGTGTAAGCTGGCCACTAGGAAGGTGTCTGAGGCCACAGGCACGGCCACCTTCCTGCAGGACCTGGAGGACTGGCACGCGTGGCTGGACAATGCCCTGGTGCTGGACGCACTCATGCAGATGGCCACAGAGGAAGCCGAGCAGAGCAGCACAGGTAAGAGGCCACTTCATATGACTTTTTTTTTTTTTTTTTTTACCATATTTACACGAGATATTACATGCTTCTTTGATGCACCAATGCTAACTGACTTGTGTTAATGACATTGGCCCTTTTGTTTGTGGCCTGGTTCAGAGTCCTCAGACGAGAGCTCGCTGACGGCAAGTCCGCTGGGCCATCGGTTACCGCAGTCAATGAAGATAGTCCATGAGATCATGTACAAGGTGGAGGTGCTCTATGTGCTGTGCGTCATGCTCATGGGTAGACAGAGGAATCAGGTATGTGGCGCAGGCGTCACACACTGATCGCAGATCAGTTTGGTTAGTGTCCATTTGGCAGGTTTATCTCGGCCGAGACTTGACTTGTGGTCAAGCTGAAAATTATGTGGTTCTGTCCAACAGGTGCACAGAATGCTTGCCGAGTTCAAATTAATTCCTGGACTCAATAACCTGTTTGACAAACTCATCTGGAGGAAACACACGTCCAATCATGTGCTACACGCCCAGAACCAGAACTGTGACTGCAGCCCTGTAAGTCACTGCTATAAAACGTCTTTGATTGTGATTCTTCACTGACACTGTAACTCACCCTGACTGTTACATACAATACTTCATCAGTAAATAATGCTGTATATCATGATTTTATGACCCATTAATAAGTGTTTATTAATATAGGTGGCTGTAGTACTCTATACAACATTAAAGAGCTATCATTTGGAAGGTTCTGGAAGGTTCTTTCTGGTGACATACAGTGCATCATACGTTCATTAGGTTCCCGTGCTCAGCTGAAGTGATGAGGAGTGTGATGTATAAAACCTTGCTGTGTGCTCCTCTGTGATTTTTAGGAAATCTCCTTCAAGATCCAGTTCCTCAGGTTGCTCCAGAGCTTCAGTGACCATCATGAGTGAGTGTCAGAAGTGTTTATACGCTCAAGAAATTAATCAGGGTTAAGAGGTGGAATCACTAAACTTGTATACTGTTTATGTATTATGTATCACTGATTTATGTTGTTGTTATTACATGATGGTACCAATGTGCCGGTAATTTAAATTATGCATTATGGTGTTTATCTTAGTTTTATGCTAATCTTGCTCTTTTAGTTTGTGTTGGCAAGAAACAGTTGCCAGCGTACAAGTGTCATGTGTGTACCTGTGATGCGTGCAGTTTAGTTTTAAAGGGCTTTCAAAGCAATCCTAGTAAAAATGTCAATCACGCAACCCAACAAGTTTCAGTCTGAAGTTTCTCAGCTAATCGCATATCAGTGCCGGTAAACGCACTCCTGTAAATGCTTTTTAAGGTCAGAACCGTTACTCAAGTCTCGGGAAGTGTTTTCCATGTGTCTTGTGTTGTCACTGTTGTGCCCTGGCATGCTCCCCCCTTTGTAAAGTCACTGCTGTTTGACATACTTTTAGAAACAAGTACCTGCTTCTCAACAATCAGGAGTTGAATGAACTTAGTGCGATATCGCTCAAGGCAAATATTCCTGAGGTCGAGGCGCTCGTCAACACTGACAGGTACAGGCAGATTTGCCTACGATATTCTTTGATGATGATTCTCTTTACTTCCCTGGCTGGTGTCACCCAATGTTAATTTTCTCTGTGTTTTGGTTCCATAGGAATCTGGTGTGTGACGGAAAGAAGGGCTTATTAACGCGTCTAATTTCTGTCATGAAAAAAGAACCAGCCGATTCCTCTTTCAGGTAAAGAGTTCAGCCCTCTGTATATACATTATGAAGAAAATGCTTCAGCAATTTTAGGTACTTGGATTTTGGGCAGAATCCTTGACAAAATCCTTGTTAAGCAAGTCACATGACTCTTGCCCTTTGTCAGCACCATTCATTACTGTTACATAATCCACACTTCCATCTTAATGCATCTTCATCACCCCCCCCATATGTACTTTATGCACTAGATGCACTTTACCCCCCCCCCCCCCCACCTTTTTATGCACAAATAAGATGAGAAACACACAATTTCACAGCATTTTTTACAGGAACCATATGCAAGTGACAGCAAAATTTACACAGTGACGCACAGTCACACACATTCATTCATTACTGTATTGTAACTTCCTTTGTCTTCCTTTTCTGAATTCCAATATATATGTGTGTGTGTGTGTTTGTGTTTAGATTCTGGCAGGCGAGAGCGGTGGAGAGTTTCCTGCGAGGGGCCACCTCGTATGCGGACCAGGTGTTCCTGCTGAAGCGAGGGCTGCTGGAGGTAAGCCCACACCGGCCCGGCCCTACACACTCCCAGCTTCACACTCCACAGGCTGCCAGCCCTCACACGACTGCCATCTGCTTGCTAGTTGATGCTCCAGACTCACACATAGTTGATCTGTTTAGTGTGCTCCATCCTTGCTCTCTTCTCCTTCTTTCCTTCCTTCCTTCTCTCTCTCTCTCTCTCTCTCTCTCTCTCTCTCTCTCTCTCTCACTGTGTCTTTCTCTTTTTCTTTTTCTCTCTCTCTCTATCTATCTATCCATCTTTATCCAGCTATTCCATGGCTAGATAAAGCTATTCTATTAGCTATTTAGCTAAATTCTATAAGCTATTTATCTATCTATCTATATATTTTTATTTATCTCTCTCTCTCTCTCTCTCCATCCCTCTGTCCTTGTCTGACCATCTTCCACCACCCCCCTTTTCTTTGCAGCACATACTGTACTGCATCATTGACAGTGGCTGTAAGTCTCGTGACGTGCTCCAGAGCTACTTTGACCTGCTAGGGGAGCTCATGAAGTTCAACCTGGACGCCTTCAAGCGCTTCAACAAATACGTCAACACCGAGGAGAAGGTATTTAAGCTCTGCCCCTGAACCTGGAGTCACAGCTGCCTGGAAGTAAAGTGTGAAATTCTTAGGAAATCTTTCCCATTTGTTCTCTAGTGATTGTTGTTTACAAAGCTTGTTTGTTTGTTTTACCAGTTCCAGATGTTCTTAAATCAGATCAACAGCTCATTGGTGGACTCCAACATGCTTGTGCGGTGTATAGTTCTCTCGCTAGACCGCTTTGAGAGCCAGACAGATGATATGAAAGGTATGCCACCTATTCAAACCATTTGAAGCATCTACTGACAAGGTTTCCCATTGTTTGTTTGGTGGCTGTTGTGGCTGCAGCATAGTGACTTTGTTTGAAGCAAGGCTCCTTTCACGCAACTGCAGGTGAAATATGCAGCTTGTTTGTTCAGGCAAAGTGGCAAATTTAATGCTTTTTCTTTCGTCCCCCCCTTCTTGTTGTTTTTCTCCCTCTGCCTTCCCAGTGGTGGAGGTGTTGTCTGAATGTGCCCTTCTCTCCTACATGGCCCGTGTGGAGAACAGACTCATCTTTCTCTTCAGACTGGTCAATATCATCAATGTGCAGACCCTCACACAGGTGATGACACCCCCCCACCCCCAACACACACACACACACACACACACACACACACACACACACAAAAACTTCATCAGGCCATAGCACCTGAGAATGTCTCCTCAAACCACTTTGTGTGATAGAGCTGTGGGTTTGCTCTCAGTAAGGCAAAGGCATTACACAGAGCTGCAGTGTTCTTTCAGGTCTGACCTGCATGTGCTCACTGGAAGTCAAGTTTCCAACTTGACCACCTTTTGCTTTATGCAGGTAGAGGTTTATAATTATAGCACTCAGCTGTGATATCATATTCATCTGTGATGGTAAATAAATGCCTCTGACATTTGGAGTCCACCTTGTAGCTTTCACTAGAAATCACAAAGATATTCTCCATAATGTGTACCAGAGTGCAAAGAACATGCTTCGATTTAAATTGAATTCCAAGTGTTCATTGTAATGCAATAATGTTGTACAAATATTAATAAATTGTAATACAATTTATAATATCATAATATGTCTAAAAGTTCTGAGTAGTAGTATACCTTGCTGGTCACATCACCATAAACCAGTCTTTTGACACACAGCACCTGCAGCTCCTTAAAACCTTGTTGCTGTTGTGTGTCCCGCAGGAGAATGTGAGCTGCCTGAACACTAGCCTGGTGATCCTGATGCTGGCTCGGCGGCGGGGCAAGCTGCCCTTCTACCTGGGCGCCTTCCGCGAGAAGGAGTACGCCGACAAGTACCCCGGCTGCCTGCTCAACAACTTCCATCACCTGCTGCGTTTCTGGCAGCACCACTACCTCAACAAGGACAAGGACAGCACTTGTCTAGAGAACGTGAGTGGGCTGGAGGAATGCGGTGTTGCGTAGTGTTGGTTTACATTAGGTTAACATTACTGTTACGCGATACCTGTGTGGGGACTACAAAAGGGGACGCATTTCCCTTTGACGTTTATCTTAAACTGTTCCAAAACTTCAGGGTTACATTTTTTTTTAAAAAGGAGAAGAAAAACAGCAGTGCATTTAAAATGAATATACTGGAAGTTGAAGCTATTAAGATAAAAATTTTATAAAAAATTTTCAATGAGGTGGACGCAGTTCACATTCATCAATTCCAACTCAAACCATTTAAAGTTTGTGTGGTTCTGTGTGACGCAAAGAAAAGGAATTTTGAGCTGTTCAAGTAAAAAAAAAAAATAGCATTTTTTAAATGTAACTAATGGTATGTCTGATTTTATCCAATTTTGTCTCCATCCGACTATAATTGTATGCTGCTCCTGCAATGCTGATTGGCCCGAGAGAATGTAGAATGTACAAGTGTTCCGCTAAAAAGGGTGCGGAGGTGGTTGCCACCAAATCTTCCTAAATGGATTAGCAGGCTGTTCTAACTGTATAATACATCTGCTGCAATCAATAAACGCATCAATTACTTGTCAGCCCTTTGTATTTATAGCCAGCCACTTTGGTAATTGATTAATCAATTATCCCCCCGTAGCCTTCAGGATGCTTTCTAAACTCGCTGGCCTTCCCTCCCCAACCCCTCTCCCCCACAGAGCTCCTGCATCCCCTTCACCTACTGGAAGGAGACGGTGTCAGTGCTGCTGAACCCTGAGCGCTCCTCCACCTGTGCCATCGCCAGCTACATCGACGAGGCCTACATGGACCTGGACAGAGACTTCCTGGAGGTCTAGCCCACCACTGGTCCCGTCTTCTGACTCCCTCCCCTGGGTGGAGTCTGGGGGGATAGATTGGCGGAGCAGTTTGTTTCAGGAGGAGAGATGTGACGTTGCCAGATGCCAGATGAAACTGGGCTGGACAGAGTGGTCAGAAGAGAGGGCTTGGCCCCGCCAATGCTCTCAGACCTACTACAGCTTTGAGGGCAAGACTCTTGGGGATGCTCTTCAGGGATTTATTGCTGTATAGAGTGTGTGTGTGTGTGTGTGTGAGTGTGAGTGTGTCTGTGAGTGTGAGGTGTTTGTAAAAATTCTGTGCAACTGCTTATGCAAGTGTGTACGAGTGTGTCAAGTGTTGTGGTGCTTGCTAAGCACAGTATGTGAGGCTTTGTAAATCTGAGTGTTTGGAAATGTAGATGACTGTGCGTGTGTGTGCGTGTGTGAGAAAGTGAAAGAATTTGAAGCTGTGCGTATCTGCAGTAGATACTTTGCATCTAACCCTCGACCGAGAGAGAGAGAGAGAGTGTATGCAAGATTCCTCTCCGTAGTTCCCCCTCCACAGTCTGGAGGTCAGACTGGGTCCTACTTCATGGTTTTGGGGTCGGGTGGGGAATCCAGAAGGACTGAAAGAAGCTTCCGTCCCAAAACCCTCACCACCACCACCACCACCACGACCCCTCCCCCTTTTTGAAAAGAGCGACACAAAAAACAAAAAAAACAAAAAAAGAATATCAGGGACACTCTTGGTTGTTTTAATGTTGGTTTGCTTAGATTCAGGACAGCCTATATATTTAAAATATCTTATATATGCAGCTCATTCACAGATGGACAGATTATAAAAAAAACAAAAGATCTTAAAAGTTAATAAAGGTGATGCAGTTGTCACAAACATCTGTCACGTGTGTGTGTGTGTGTGTGTGTGTGTGTGTGTGTGTGTGCGCGCGTGTGCGTTTGTGTCAGTTGTAAATGCACACACGAGAGTGGGCCTGTTCACTTTATCTCTGCTTTGTTATGTGTTGTGCTGTAGAGAGATGGTCGTTACAAAGTCTGGAATTTCTTGTGAGCAAAAAATGAGAAGGGAATCAGGTAGTGGCTGGCGGGTTTATTGTTTGTGAAAGGAAAGCTCTAGTGGACTGTAAATAGTTGAACTTTGGTACACTTGAAAGTTATTTCACAAGGCACAGTAGTACCACATACACGCTCACAATCATATCAGATTACACACATTGGTTTCATTTTTTCTTTTTTCCCCTTTGTCTTTATTAAGGCATTTCTATATATCAAGCAGCCGAGTGACACTGACATGCACTAAGTTTGGCTTTTGCCATGAATGCAATTTGAACCTCTAGAACTTCAGTAACTACTTTGATTGCACTACACAAGTTCAAAGTCCATTGGAATGCTGTGGTGGCAATTCCTCAACAGTTAATTCCAAATGGCACTTCAATGCCTAAACACGAGTCTAATGTGGACTTTGCTAGCTCTGTTCTTTCA
Source organism: Tenualosa ilisha (assembly GCA_015244755.2). Lineage (NCBI taxonomy): Eukaryota > Metazoa > Chordata > Actinopteri > Clupeiformes > Clupeidae > Tenualosa > Tenualosa ilisha. Next base: position 272,969 of record PYXC01000315.1, read on the forward strand.
CTGCAGTGAAGCAAAAGCCAGTGTCTGTATACCCAGACCCAAGAAAGTAAACTTTAGAGAGAGTGCAGTTTTAAGATCGTACAGATTAAGAAGCATTGTTAAATACATCTGCAGACTTGTTACATCACTTCTTCAATAGCTGGGAATAGCTGTTGGCTCACTGTTTCTGTTCACTCTGTGATCTGCAAAGAGAAACAAATGTTGGCTTGTGCATTTGAGTAAAGACATCAAAGAGAAGGTGGATGGGTAACACTACTTGGATAGTCCACCAACAGACACCACTGACAATTTGTTGAAATTCAAGTTCAGTATTCAAGGTTGTTGTAACCAATAATGTTACATCATCTTAATCATAAAATATTTATCGACAGCGTCAAGAGTTTACAGTACGAGTATTTGTGGGTAGTGTATAGGATCAACCAGGGAAAGTGAAATGGCATTGTGGTGCTCACAGCTGTTCGCCACATCTTGTGCACTCACAGGTGCTGTCAGGTTTGGCTCTCACCTTCACTATGACCTGCTCCTTGGTACGCACACGCAGCTTGCTGACCTGAGTCTCAGCCATCTCTGCCCTCTCCTCAGCGTCATCCAGCTCATGCTGGATTTTTCTGAACCTTGTCATGTTGCTGCTCATGTGCTCCTCCTGGTGGCCACATATGGACACGCAAGTCAATGGATAAAGCACTATTGCTGTATGTACAGCACAATCAAGCTGATGAGACATGAAGCAGTCAACTGTGTCACAGTCAGTTTTTTTAAAGTGTCATCACTGTTTGGAAAATGGACACTTACGGCCTCCAAAGCCTGCCTCTTGTAGGACTTCACTTTGGTCTGCAGCTTTTCGATCAGGTCCTGCATCCTCAACAATGTCTTTCTGTCTTCATCTGTCTACAGAAATGATGAAAACGTGTCAGACAGCAAAAATGAATCAATATGAAGAAATGATGATTACACTTTAATCAATCACATGTTCAAAAATTCACCCATTGATATGTGTTCAGCAGCATGATAAAGCATGATGAACTGAAAATTGAACTAATTCAATTAATTAAACTTTTTTGTGTATAACTGCAATAATCAAAAGCATGGCCTCAGCACCTGATGAGTGAGTTCCTTGATCCTTCTCTCATATTTGCGGATGCCCTTCTGGAATTCAGTGGACTTCCTCTGTTCACACTCCAGCTCACTCTCCAGTTCTCTCATCTAGGATAGACACATTGCACACACAAGACTTAGCCTGGGATCCAACTTCTAAAGTATATTATTATAATAGTTCTAAATAGGTTGTACATCCTCTCAAATAATCCAGAGACAAGTTTCTCACCCGCAGCTCCATTTTCTGGATCTGCTTCTTGCCTCCCTTGAGGGCGATCTGCTCAGCCTCGTCCAGACGCATCTGCAGGTCTTTGACAGTCTGCTCCACGTTCCTCTTCATCCTCTCCAGGTGAGCGCTGGTGTCCTGCTCCTTCTTTAGCTCCTCGGCCATCATGGCTGCCTGTGTTTCAGGAAAGTCATGCTATTATGTATCACTTTTATTACATTATCTTTTTTTTCTATACAATGAGCTTCATGTGAGTCTGACAACTGGATTGCACTGAACCGAATGGAACTACATTGATTTGAATAAAATAGTTTGAGTCGTCATTATTCCCCACAGTCGCGTCTTTCCCCACTTTGCCCTGTGGGTGGCAGCCATGTGCCACGTGTCAGTGCTATGCAATGGGAAACTTACATCTGTGATGGCCTTCTTGGCTTTGTCCTCAGCACTTCTGCTCTCCTGGACGGCATCGTCCACCTCTCCCACCAGCACCGACAGGTCAGTCTCCAACTTCTTCTTCTGATTCAACATGGCTGTGTTCTGGACAACCAAGGACAAATGGCTCGACATATTATCTCAGTATCACAAAGCTGTAATGTTATCAGTTCACAACTGAAAAAAAAGAAGACTATTTTTTAGTAAGACTATTAACCTTACTAGTTTCCTCAAACATGGATCAAATGCAAACAAAAAAAGACAATAATGAAAAATCTCCATTGAAAAAAAGCATTTAGTCTGTTACATGTCTGTTACAATTATACATGTAAGATTCACTGAAATGTTCTCACCTGAGTGTGTAGGAGGTTAACTCTTTCTGTGGTTTCCAGAAGTTCATGCTCAGCTACACGCCGTCCACGTTCTGTTTGTTCCACGACAGCACGGAGTTCTTCTACCTCAGCGGCCAGCAAGTTGCTTCTGCGTTCCGTCAGTGCCACCTGCTCTTGGAGCTCCTGGCTCTTGTGGACAGATGAGTCCAAGTCTATGTGCAGCTCCTGAGAAGTCAGATGTCAAATTTTTAAATAGTCGAACAGTTAAAAGCTTATCACCCACTTCATTTCAATTGAATTCGTTGTTGTATTAATTCAATAGCCTCTCATTTAACAGCTGTACTCATTTGCTGATGCAGACAAATGAAGAGATACCAAAGAGCAACCAAACAAAAAAAATTCAAGTTCTTGTTTCATATTAGGCTCCTAAGCTCCAATAAACCTTTTCCCGCTCTGTTGCTCATACCACTCTAACTCTAATTCTGCCACCCAACTGCTGTCTTTGCTGCTGTAGCTCTGCCTCTGTCTCACCTTGATCTGCGTCTGCAGGTGGTGAACCACTTTCTGGGACTCAGCAGCCTGTCGGTTAGCGTAGCTCAGCTGGAGCTCCATCTCGTTCAGGTCTGCCTCTAACTTCTTCTTGAGCCTCAGAGCTTCATTGCGAGCCCGGAGCTCCGCATCCAGAGTGAGCTGCATAGACTCCAGGGTGCGTTGATGGGTACGACTGAAAGGCCAGACAGATAAATGTAACCAGTTAGTGATTAGGTCTTCAAATATTTCTATATTATTTTCAGATACATATAGGAAATTCTACATTATGGCTGTGACGAAACACGAGCGAGTATATATATATATTTAGATTTTCACCTCTGCTCTGTCCTTCACATCATACAAATACCTGCCATTTCATTAAAAGGTCAAAGTAAAAGTAAAAGTCACCCTTCCGTGGAACTGACCATTTTGTACTTGCAAAATGGTAGGAGCTTGACACTGCTTTGCTACCTTGATGCTGGTGAAATATATATTTTGAACAAATTCTGTGTCTTACCGGAGGTTTTCGTTTTCTTCATCCCTTTCTTTCAGTTTCCTCTCAATCTCAGTCTTGCACTGAGTAAGCTCGAACTGCATCTTCAACGTCTTACTCTCCTCATGCTCCAAGCTACCCTGGTTTGAAAAAAAAAGATAAAAGACAATGTGCCAATGTGTACTTGGCTGATACTAACCAATCCATTTGACAAATGCTTGAAGTAAAGATAATATTACATATTTGTGAGAGGATACGTTTTCTACAGTTTTGATGTCTTGACAAGAGGATATGAAAGAAGTCAGAACTGACCTCTACTTCCTCCAGCGCAGCTTGGATGTCGCTCTTTTCAACATCCAGTGCTTTCTTCATCTTCTCCAGTTCATAGATGGTCTTCCCCCCCTGGCTAATCTGGTCAGTAAGGTCTGTGATCTCCTCTACAGGCACATTTATTCATTGATTTATTTTTTTATGGTTTATTTGATAGAGACAGATACAGTATACATAGACAAAACAGTACACATAGCTAAACAGCCTATCTCATGCTAGTATTACAGTGTTTGTAGCAGATGCTAATTATGCTATTATTACCATATGTTATGTCACTAATTTTGCCATTTCTAATGATGCTATGATTTATGTTTTCATGTAATTATTAAGGGCTGAGTGTCTCATGACCCTGAGACATAAGTGTTAGGTGATTCTGCTTGTTATACTTGTAAGCCTATGTTTTATGTGGCCAAAACTAGTGCTTTTTTATTGTCATATTTACCCTGCAGGTTGTGGTTTTCCCGTTTGACGGTCTCCAGATGGTCGAGTGCCTCCTCGTAGCAGTTCTTGAGCTTGAAGAGCTCGGTGCTGAGGCTACGTGCCTCCTTCTGGGATGACTCCAGCTCTGTGTGCTCCTCTTCATACTTCTGCCTCCACTCCGACAGCACCTGGGGCACAGCGTCAAGGCAGAAATGATTTATACACGAGCTGTTTGTACTGTATGACCGCTAGAAGTTGCACATTTTTTGCTTAAGTAAACTAGTCATTTTCAGACCTGATGTACACCAATTTATCACATGGAAGCATGATGTGTTGTGTAAATATTTTGTTAAGTCATAAAATGGTTTTAATTTCTTCTCTAGTCACGCTCCCACACTGACCTTGTCAAAGGTGCGCTGCTTCTTGTCCAGGGCGGCGGCAACAGCATTGGCTCGCTCCAGGTCCACCATCAGGTCCTCGATCTCAATCTGAAGGCTGTGTTTGGTTTTCTCCAGAGAGGCACATTTGGCATTGGAGGCCTCCACAGTCTCCTCAGTGATTTGCAGGCGAGCTACCAGCTTCTTCCTGTGAACAAAAACAGGCTTTGAAAATGAAAACTATGATGTTGGGTGCGGTATGTTTATGACTTACAACCAACTTTGGATGTCTTAGTAAAACATTGAGATTAGAGATTATTCTGTCAATGTTTGTAATGGCATATTGCTGCTGTAGTTCAGCTAGAGCAAAACAGTAATGTTTCAACTTCCAGAGACATAAGTTGCGTTAGCAGAAAAACCAGAGCAAGACTAATGTTGATTAGTTGATTATCCAATGGTGCTGTTCCTTACTTGGCCTCCTCCAGCTCCTCTGTCCTCTGGATGGCGTCGGTTTCATACTTAGTCCTCCACTGGGCCACCTCAGCATTGGCTTTGGAGAGGGCGCGCTGCAGCTCCGACTTGGCCTCCTGCTCCTCCTCCAGCTGCTCCCGCATCAGGTCACAGTCATGACGGGAGGACTGCAGAGCGTGGGCCAGGGCGTTCTTCGCCTGATGGACACACATGAAGAACAAAACTTAGGAACTAACACTAACTTTACAAAAGTAACTTCGACTGTCTACCTCTACAAAAGCAACTTACACACAATGACAACACCTCTTGAATTAGAATAGGAATAACAAGGCATATATTTCCATTGCATACAGTTTAGTCTTCTTCTGGTGAAGATACTGTATGTCAGAATAACGACACCCTGACCAGGCCAATATTTTATGAATCTCCATGTAAGATGACAGCCGTAGGCAAGGTGCTTGTGTTGAAACTAACTCATTCAGCGGAATTCTGGGAAACAGTGTGTTTCTAGTAGGTCTTGGCTCTGACCTTGCTCTCCTCCTCCGTGTGTTTCTTCAGCTCCTCCATGCTTAGGCTGAAGTTGGTCTTGGAGCGCTGGAGCTGCATCACCAGGACCTCCCTCTCCTCCAGTCGACGCGTCACCTCAGCTGATTGGATCAGAGACAGAGTCAGTGCCAACTTTAAGTCAGTCCTAACTTTAAGAAATGTGAGTATGTGCAACAGTTAACTATGAGGCATAAATCCAGAGAGAAAACGCAGTCCATTTACCATTTCAACAGTAAAACTTCATTTAACTTCATTAAACTTCATTTAATAATTCAAAACTGTGGTGTTTCGTTTAACTGCATTGACTAGTGATGGGCGCTTTGTGTACCACATTCAGTCTGGGCTCGAGCTTTCTGGGATGTCAAGTCCATGAGCTGCCTCTGCATCTCATCAATCTTGGCCTTGGCTTCGCTCAACTGATCCTCGCTCAGCCTACACAACTTTTCAATAGAAGCCTGGGGTAGAGAGAGAAGGAAGCAATTCAGCTGTCTTTTATGTATAAGAAATATTTCAACCGAGTTCTTTTTTCCATGGGCCTCAATGCTGAAGCCCAGATTAATGCAATGATTTGTTGCTGTCCTTCATTCCAAGCATTAATGCTGTATCTTTCTGATAAGGAGCGCCACTACATATTGTATGTTTCACAATACACATATACCGACAGACATGAATGGTTTCCTCACACACAACAAACATATACCAACAGACATGAATGAGCTGTCTGTCATATTCAAGGTCCCCTTGGCAGTGCTGAATCATCTGACACATTCAGGCTTTTACAATTTGCCTGAGTATGAGGGATGAGGGACTAAGTGGCAATTTTCTCCTCTGCCTCAATCTCTCCCTTCCTCACCTTTGATTTGGCCATGTGCTCCAGGTTGGACGCCAGGTCGTCAGCCTCCATCTTGGCCTCACACTTTTCCTTCTCTAGTTTCTGCTTGACACGCTGCAGGTTGTCCAGCTGCTCGCCGAGCTCCAGCACACTGTCGGCGTGTTTCTTGCGTAGCATGGCCGTGGTGGCCTCGTGGTGCAGGGAGGCCTCCTCAAGGTCGCGACGCATCTTCAGAAAGTCAGCTTCGCGCTTCTTGTTCATCTCGATCTGCGCAGCCGTGGCACCGCCGGCCTCCTCCAGGCGCTCGCTTAGGTCAGCCAGCTCCTGGGAGAGTTCACAACGTTGCTTGTCGGCTTTGGACCGCGCCACGCGTTCTGCACCCAGCTCTTCTTCAAGCTGCTCGATGCGTGCCTGAAGACAGAGAGAAAGAGAAATGCTGTTGAACTAATGGCTCCAGAAACTATAATAAAGTGGATTTTGAATTACTAAGTTGATAAATTGGAAATTACATGCACCTAATTTCAGTTTAAAAACCTGTATGATAATGCATATTTGACAGACCTGAATTTAACGGTAATATAATTTTTAAAAATCTTATTGAGGCTGAATCATTTACTCTGAATCAATTACTTCACTGTACTCTGTACCATTAGTCAACTTCATGAATACTATTGAACATAGTAAACGATGAACAATGTAACATCTATTTGATACTCACTAGGAGAGGTGAGATCTGATTAGGAGTGGAGAACAGTACAGTACAATACATACCTGCAGTTCTTTAATCTTCTTCTGTAGCTGAATGATGAGGGACTGCTCATCTTCTAGTTTAGAGCCCATCTGAGCCATCTCATAATCTTTCCTGAACGAAAGTAAAGAGTGTTACCTTGAGGAACCTGAATGGAATGCTTCAGATATAAAGTATATGCACGCTAATGAACAACTGTGACATATTAAATAACATATTTATTACATGGTTATGCCAAACTCGAAAATGTGTCAAAGACAGGACAGTCTGTATTTCTTTAGACACTAACTTTCTGAGTTTCTCATCCATCTGCTGTTTATCATTCTCCAGGTCAGCAGCAGACTCCAGGGCAATCTTGAGATCCCCCTCCAACTTGCGCTTGACCCGCTCGAGATCCATGCGCACCTTTTTCTCCTGCTCCAGAGAGCCCTCCAACTATACACACCATCAACATAAACAAATAATCAAATCATCAACATCAACAAATCATCAGTCAGTTCCAGCAGGTGTTCTTCTATATGGATTTTATCAAACTCACACCAGTACATTCTATCAGATCAAAAAATATAATCCAACTAATCCAACAATAATCTATTTAAAATATAATCCAATCCTAAGGGTTCTTTCTGCCCTGTATGTCGGTGTTAATGTACAGTATCATAGGCATGTTAGGGATGAAACATTTTTCACTGGGATGAAACTTGCATTTTCCTCAACAGGATGACATACAGTAAGACGCCATGTCTCAGACCAAGCCAGTGAACCTATCCAATCACACTCACATCATCCACTTGCTGCTCCAACTTGATCTTGGCCTTGGTCAGCATGTTGACCTTGTCCTCCTCTGCTTGGAGGTCCTCCAGGGCCTGCTGATGAGCCTCCTGGAATGCCTTCTTCTCATTAGACAGCTTCAGGATGGACTCGTCCAGGGTGGCCATCTCCTCAGTCAGGTTCTTCACCTGTGGTCAAGTCAGCAGGGCAGAGGAAGAGATGCCAGGGGCCAGTTTAAGAAATGCCATTGCCTATACTGATATATGCAATATGAATGCAATTCATGTTCTGCATCAGTACATGGGAATCCTGATCAAATCATCTCATCATGAAACCTCTCACCTTGTTCTCAATGGCATGCTTCTCTTTCTCCACCTTGGCCAAGGTGATCTCCAGGTCATCAATGTCCTTCTTGAGCTCAGCACACTCGTCCTCCAACTTGCGCTTCTTGGTGAGGATGCTGGCGCTGACCTCCTCCTCGTCCTCCAGACGCTCCATCAGCTCCTTCACTTTGCTCTCCAGCGCCAGCTTGGCTTTGATCAGGAGGTTGCAGCGATCCTCCGCATCTGCAAGGTTGTCTTGTTCCTGAAGGTTAACAGGTGAAGGTGAGCCCAATGACTACTGTCATTTTAATTGACAATCAATTTTAATTCATCCCGTGGGTTTACTTTTCCATATTGTACACTGTTGTACTTTACTGTTAAGCTTCTTACACTGATTCACTAATTCTATTTAAAACATTAATTTCATTAATTTTTATGTCATCATCTCAGTCAGTCATCACTGAGAATTACAATAGTAATAATCACATTTTATATCCATTTATGCTTTCCCTTGCTTAAGGTATGGACAGAGAGGGTTGAAGTGGAGCTGTATTCAGTGATCTGTGGTATGGATATTTCCCCTTTGGAATCTGCAACCCATAATTCGTCGCCATGACTACTCACTGCCTGGAGCTGCAGGGAGAGGTCATTTTTCTCCTGGACCAGGGACACCTGCTTCTCCTCTAGTTCCTTGCGCTTGGCTTCGGACCTCTCGTAGGCCTCCTTCAGCTTCTGGTACTCCTCCTTGAGAGCAGCCAGCTCTTTCTCTGTGGCCGCGCTCTTCAGCAGGGGTTTGATCTTGAAGAAGAGGGTCATCCAGGGCCAGTTCTTCACCGAGTAGAAGGCACGAATGTTCCACTGAATGACCATGATGGCCTCCCTGTAAAGCACAGGATGCAGAATTCATCATAAAAAGAAGAACAGTAATGGTATGCTCTCACAGAATTAAAAGTAATTAATCTTCTTGTGTGTGTTCATGTTGTTCATTTTTGTATTTCAAGATCCTTACAGAACACTTTGGCGGGAACTTCTTTTATCTGTGATTTTGTGTATTTTTTTCTGTGTAAGTATAGGGGCGCAGTTCCTCTCCACTGACTTTCTTCAGTGAGGTAAAAAAAAAAAAATTCTTTCTATGTCACCATCACCAATGTTTGGTGGATTATCAGGAGAGAGAGTTCAACATACATGATTTGAACACTGTTTTCACTCTTTTGACATTCTCTTCCTTCTCCTTTTTCTTTCTCTGACTCATCCTTGCTCTGGGTTTATGTGGGACATGCTATACAAGCTGACAGTGCAACTCTACCACTTGCCCTTTAACTCCCCATTGTTTTAAATTAGCCCTGTGCTCCAAACACCAAATACGGACAGGGGCATGCAGCTCATTGTATCATGCGGACTGCACTGTCGAGCAATGTGTGAGTGTGTGTGTGTGTGTGTGTGTTTGAGATGACCAATGTGCCGGGCCCAGTGGAGTAAATCAATTCCGGATTGCTGGCATGGTGTCATCCATTCGGCCAGTCAGAGGTTGGGTAGAGGTCGTTGATTATCTGAAACCCAAGAGCTCTATGAAACAGGAGGACATAATCCCCTGTCACCTGGATTGGTATTCCAGGGATGCGGTTGTTCTTAGCTCTGGCCAGTCTGGACAAAGGAGTCAGGAGAAGAATGGGGTTTATTTCAGTATACAGGCCAGTGGGGGAAGTGTGTAAGCGTGTGTTGGGGTGGAGGGGTTGATGGGGTTTGGACAACTGGCATAAGAGCAGGGGGTGACCCCCTACCCAACCCCATCCAACACCCACTCTCTCCACATCCACACCTGCTCCTGTCGTAAGTACAGCCTAGGCGGGGGGCATTTGGACTGTATGTGTGTGTGTATGTGTGTGTGTCAGTGATTGTGTGTTTTTTTAAATGGGCCTTTTCCTTGGGGACCACACACAAGCCCATACATGTACGTGTGGACATGCCGCCTGGCACACGCCGCACCACAGCTGCGCCATGGCCCCAGACATTTCTCGCGTGCGACAGCCTTCTTAAATGTGCTCTTACATACACACATACATGCCCATGGTCAAATCCTCACACATTCGTCAAGTGCCAGGGAATTATCATTAAATTAAGCATTAAATTAAGAGAAAGCATGGAGCAACCTCAGAGACACACTTGAATGTGATAAATACCATGGTGCTTTAAATCACCCAAGCCTGTGTCGAGACGCTTTTAACAGCTTGGACAACCACCACACCATAAGCGCTGTGTTAAAGATCTCTTTAGGTGGGATAAGTCTGGCTAAAAGTATACGTAGATATACACTGTACTGTAGCTGGTTTAATGAGACTTTAGTGATGTATAAAAATCCTTAAATTGATCTTATGAAGTTGGGATTTTAAAATTTTACTTTTCTTGGAAAATGTATTATTTTCTTCATAATTTCCTTTCTGACTTACTAGAGAACAGGACAGCGTTGTTATCTGATGCATTAATGCAGTGTCTTTGGGCATTAGGGCACTATGAGTGCTGTGTCACTGGGCATAAAGGCACTATTAATGCAGTGTCTTTGGGCACAAGGCACTATTAATGCAGTGTCTTTGGGCATAAGGGCACTATTAATGCAGTGTCTTTGGGCATAAGTGCACTATTAATGCAGTGTCTTTGGGCATTAGAGCACTATGAGTGCTGTGTCACTGGGCATAAAGGCACTATTAATGCAGTGTCTTTGGGCACAAGGGCACTATTAATGCAGTGTCTTTGGGCATAAGGGCACTATTAATGCAGTGTCTTTGGGCATAAGTGCACTATTAATGCAGTGTCTTTGGGCATAAGGGCACTATTAATGCAGTGTCTTTGGGCATAAGTGCACTATTAATGCAGTGTCTTTGGGCATAAGGGCACTATTAATGCAGTGTCTTTGGGCATAAGGGCACTAAGTCTTCTAGAATGCGGTGCTGCTGCTTCTTACTTCTCCATCAGGAACTTTTTGCGCTTCATCCTCATGATCTTGCCGCGGCACATAGCCTGGATCAGTGTGATGATCTTGGCCAAACGCTCATCTCTCATGTCCTCCAGCTCTCCCAGAAGGCCTGCCTTAAAGAACACCTGGAGAGCCAAGAACAAAACATGGTCAAGGCTTTGCAAAATGTTTAGATATGTTGGGCTGGGTTGATAAAGAGCCAGATATAGAAACTGCTAGCAAAGACATGGAGAAAACAAAAGTTTTCTACATTCTCTTGTGCTAGAACAGTTACTATCCACCAAAGTATTTTAAAACTTCTGTTTTATTCTACTGCCTCTCTAAATAGCAATCACAGTAATTTTTTATATGCTCTTTAACTCAAGATTATTAATATAATTTTATTAAAACATGGAAGCTGTAGTCATGAAAGGAGAAAGGACTTCTGTACCTTAGTGTGCCCAAATCTGTACTGTGAGTGGTCAATGTCGAGGGAGCTGAGCAATTTCTCTGCTGCCTTCTTGCTGTCCACATAAGTGTCCTCTGGGATGGCCAGAGGATTCAGGATACGGTAGCTGGAAACCACAAGCAACCCTCGTTAGTAAAAGAAGTTAATGAAACACTCCTGGGTGCTGAACTCATTGTTAGGTAAGAAAGAATCAATATTGGGTGACAAACAGATGACAAACTGAAACGAACAGAAACGAAAAGCTACTTTGTGTATTTTCAGAAGCTGTGATATGGTGTAAGAATAGTTCTGTACTGAGGAGGATTACAATACATCCACAATATGAGTTGTCCTACTCACCGCTGTTTGAACTCTGCGTAAAGAATGCGGTTGGGAAAACCCTTCCTGCAGATTCTGATGCCCTCCAGCACACCATTGCACCGCAGTTGATGAAGCACCAAAAAGGGCTCCATTGATCCTGAAAGCAGAACAGTTCTCATTTCAGAACATCAGAACAGTTCTCATCTCAGACCTAAATATTTCCTGGACCACTCAGCTTTTTTTGTATACACCCTCTCACAGGAAGTGGAAATAACTCCAAACAGCAGGAAATGTGATCTAATCACCTGGCGTCTTAGTTTCATTTGGAATGATGCAGCGCACAAAGTGAGGCTGAGTGCTTCTCAAATTGGTCATCAGTTTGTTCAGGTTCTCCTAAAAGAGGAAAGAGAGATGTTGTGATGAGAATTTGTTGTGATGAAAGCCTTTTTCAATACGCTACTTTCAATGTGTGATCAGTCTTCTTCCTTCTGTATGCCTTGAATACAATGCCTCAACCTTTGACCTAAGGTTTGTGTGTGAGTGCAGACATACCTGTACCGTGTGAATGCAGATGTCAGGGAGAGTGGAGATAGCACAGACTTAAAGTGATGTTTATGAGTTCATTTCCCTAAACATCACTGCAAGTCTTAACTAACTCCCTCTCTTGTCCCAAAACGAAAGCCTCGCCATTTGATGTCACCACACTCAGATGTAACAAGATGCTCTCTATAGACTTATTTTTTTATTTATTTTTTTATTTTGGGGGGCTTTTTTGCACAGTAGAGAGTGACAGGAAATGCGTGGGATAGAGAGATGTGGAAGGATCGGTAAACGACCTCTGGTCGAGTTGGTTTATGGTATGACGTCTTAGCCCACTGAGCCATGGCAACTCCCACTACAGACTATTTTTAAACAAACTACTCTCCTTTTAAAACATCAGCAGAGTCATGCTGGCATTGGCCAGTCTAAAGCCGTGGTGGGCATACCTTGTGCAGCTGTGAGACTGTTTGGAACGATGCTCCTTTCCTCCTTTTCTCCTTCGTTTTTAGCTCACCAGCTGCAGAGAATTAAAAAATATTTATATATTTAAGCTTAATTTTGGGTGCCACTGGCATGCCTTATTTGGAAACCACCTGAAACCTACTTGAATCAGCGCCAATGTAGTTCTCATAGATGCTTGCCATTAATTTATTAGACGCCTTTTGGAAACAGCTCACCACTGTCTCATTCAGAGGGTCTCTGTTCTTGTCCAGCCAGCCAGTAATATTGTATGGCACCTTGGAGAAAGAGTACAAGTAGCAGTATGTGTCAGCTCCTTCTGTGATATTACAAATGTGTTTGGTGAACGTGTTACCAGTACATACTTCATGTTTACAATTATGTTGTGTTTTACAATAAGCTCCTGCACTGGCTGAGCGCACTGTGACAAACTTACCACTCCGGCATAGTGCACCAGCTCAAAGTGGCTCTCATATTTGCGCTTCTTGTCAGGTTTTGGCTTCAGGAAGTTTGGTGACTTGCCAATGTGGTTGTCATACAGCTTAGACTTAAAGCTGTTGTCTGTTGCTTTGGGGAACATGCATTCCTCCTCCATGATGGACAATATACCCATGGGCTGTGGACAAACCAAACAAACAAACAAACATTTAAAGGAGTTTAATTCAGTCTCAATCAATCAATCAATCAATCAATCAAATTTGAAATCTTTGCACACCTTCTCAATGAGGTCAATGCAGGCTTGCAGGTCTAGGCCAAAGTCTATGAAGGTCCACTCAATGCCCTCTCTCTTGTACTCCTCCTGCTCTAGGATGAACATGTGGTGGTTGAAGAACTGCTGCAGCTTCTCATTAGTGTAGTTGATGCACAGCTGCTCAAAGTTGTTGAACTAGTTGGAATTGAGAAGAAATGAAGAGAAGAGGGGAAAACATATTAATATTTCAAACAAATACTATGACCACTAAGTGTAATGCATATTTATCTAGTTGTATCTAGTTATCACAACTAGTTAGTTGCATACATGATTCTATTCTGTGTCTTTTCTATTCTGTTTATGTGCAACACTTAAAAAGAACAATAGATAATGAACAAGCTACCACAATAGAAACTGCATTAAAAACTTCATAAATTTATGGAACATAAGGAAAAAATTTGTAGTAAATACCTCAAAGATTTCAAACCCTGCAATGTCCAGGACTCCGATGAAGAACTGGCGTGGAATGGCTGTGTACAGGGTCTTGTTGATACGCTCCACTATCCACTTAAACATGCGATCATAAGTGGCTTTGGCCAATGCACCAACAGCATAGTACACCTGTACAGATACACATACTGTATCAAGAGAACCCTGATGTCAATCAACGCAACTGTTCTGCATCTAGACATAGCAACAATGCTAATATGTTACACAGGCCTATTGATGTAAAGAGAGATCAGACCTATTCTCACCTGTTCGACAGTCTGGCCCTTGACAATATACTCATTCCCCACCTTCACCCTGGGATTCAGTAAACCCTTGATGAGGTCTGCTGAATTGATGCCCATCAGGTAGGAGGCTTTATCAGCACCTTGTGTGAACACACGCAAACACAAATAACAGAAAAGTCTTAGACAGATTCACACTATGGCTGATGGAGATATTTGCTGCCCCACAGTTTTTATTAAGGGAGACATATCATAGAAAGATCCCTGGCTTGCTTTACTGATATATTTTTTGTTATATCTAAATCTGCTACAGTAGGTTTAAAACACAAATTGTATTCATAATATTCATAAAATATAAGATGTGTGTGTGTGTAAGTGTGCTGCTCTCACTCTCAGTCCCGTCAGCCTCTGCCTGCTCCTCTCTCTGCCTCGTCTTGAACTTCATGTTGCCAAAGTGCATGATGGCGCCCACAATCTTGTAGCAACCGTACTTCTCCTCTGCTGTGAAGCCCAGCGTGTCCATGGCATGCTGAGGTGGCCCGATATGATGATGACGAGGTGACGGTGAAACAAAATAAAAATGGACACAATGTGAATGACAGGGGGAACAGAAATAACAGAGTGACTGCAACCAGATATGCACCAGGGGCCCCGTGAGACAATCAGTGTTAATGCAAGCATAAATAACTCTGCCCATAAGGAAACTGACACCAGAACAGAACCACGCCAGGTTTGGCCCAGATGAGGTCCTACTTTCAAATTTGCAAACAAAAGCAAAACAAAAAGAAAATGTGTCAACATTGAACATTTGTCTCTGTTCACTGGATAGTGTCTGCTAAAGTCTGCTGTGCATAAACTTAAATTACCATAAAGTACTTAGTGAATTTTGGATAGGCTACATTTTTATGTTAGATATTAAATTGTTTAGGCAAAATCATGTGTGGCAGACATGCTCATTGCTTTGTTCCTTGTCAGTTTCTTGTCAACTATTAAGACCCTAAAATTTCAAACATTTACAGTCCCTGCATGTTCTAAGGCCACCGTGAAGCAATCTGCCCCCTGATTCCCACATTCTCCCTGTGATGCCCCTGTTGGTTCTTACATCTGTGGCCATGAGCTCATCTCCGTCATTCATGTTGTCTACTGTGATCACACCCTGGGAGCAGAAATGGTAGTCATATGGATTGGAGGACACCAGCAGCATGTCTGCGTATGAATGAAGAACACATCTTTCAGATGTACAGTAGGCTACACACCAAAGAATCCATCCAGATTGTGCATTGAAATTTGTTCGGAGCAGCAGTCTCGTTTACCTTGTAGCTCAGGTTTGCGGTGGGACAGGATCTGGTAGTAGATGTGGTAGCTCCTCTCTCCAGGCTGCTGAAATATCACTCTGGATTTCTCTAGAAGGTCTAGGTTTGTGAAAACATAACAGAAATTCAGATAAAGGCAACAAAGGATGCTATTTCATGACCATAAGAATATGTAATACTGGACTTGATCAAGTTAACAGTAAAATATGAAATCTAAGCTCTTTCAGATATCAATATGAGCTGAATATGTAATACTGAACTTAATTAATTAATAAATAACAAATTAATAGTAAAAGATGAAATCTAAACTCTTACAAATGTCAATATCAGCTGAGGCCAGCTTGCCCGTGGCACCAAAATGAATTCTGATGAACTTGCCCTGAGAGATCACAAGAGACAGAAAATGACTTTAATGACAAAGATATGATTCAGTTTTAAGTTATTACTGTTTATACTTTTGATATGTCCAGTTAAATCTGTTGCTCTTACAAAACGTGATGAGTTGTCATTCCTCACAGTTTTGGCATTCCCAAAAGCCTCCATGGCCGGATTGGCCTCAATGATCTGGTCCTCTAGTGTACCCTTAAGGTGGTTTAGAAAATAGGACCAATTTTGATACAGTGTCTGATGATATGTTAACTGGGTTCATTTGCAAAAACAGACATCTTCATTTTTACCATTATTCGTAAACGATATTGTTTATTGCACATTTGTTGTTAATATAATTATAAGAATTTGTTTAGTTTGACCTTTATTGGTATTTACATCTAATTTTAGGCTATAACGGCTGTATTCTTATACTGTTCACTTCATTTCTCAAGGCTACCATTAACCATAACATCTTACTGTACTATTTCCACTTGTCCATACTGCATGACAATGTCAGTTCCCTGCATGGAATTTGAAATCTAGTGGATAGAGGATCATCCAACAATTCTGTTTTTCCTTTATTGTGTTGTGCGTGTTCTTCCTGTACTGTCTGTAGAATTCAAACTTCTGGTGTCTAGATTTTCCTCAGGATAAAGTGTCTGTCTGTAATAGCTACTCATATATGAATATCAAAATAGCAAAATGGATATTTGTTTTTGCAAAAGTCTGACTTTTGAACAGAAAAAAATGACATGGAAAAGTGTATGTTTCTGAGGGTTGAGCAAGGAAGACCACAGGAAGTTAAAAGACAGGGACACAGGATTTAGAGGAAAAGCAAAACAAATCCCAAAATTCAAATCATATTTCCAAAAACAAAAACATTAGGGATGAGGAAAATGATGGTGAAAAACAAAAATAAAAACAGAGAGACTGTTGTGGAGAAGGGTGACAAACCCCTGACATGACTGACAAAGGAACTGGTTATTTCAAAGCTGGGTGTATTTGAAGAGTATTACCTAAAGGTGTGATGCATACAATTATTGACAAAGTCAAATTTCAAAAGGTAAAAAGACAGGAAAGACTAAACAAGAAAAACTCAACAAAAATGAGACTTAAAAAATGATGGATGATGAAGGAAAAATGGCACAAAAGGGGGAAAATGCCTGCTCTTACTCCTTTCTTTGCCCCCGCGTCACCAAGAGCAGCTACAATGGCAAAATACTGAATTACGCGTTTCGTGTTGACAGTTTTGCCAGCACCGGATTCTCCGCTGAGAGTGGTAGAAAAAGCATTAGCGTGGGTGATAGGAGAAAAGCCCAAAGTGTGTAAAAGTTGAGATAAATGATAAAAACAAAAAAGTGGGAAATCCAAAAAATACTGTTCCCTTCTTTTGAGATTTATATTTAGTGTGTAAAGTACAGAAAATGTGATTTGGAGAAAATTAAACAAAGAGCTTAAAATAACGTTACTCCACTTACGTGATGAGCATGGACTGATTTTCACGATCTGTGGAGATAAAACACAAGCGATTTAGATTCATAGACTGACAGACAGTCTCTTTTAAACAGGCCTGAACAGGACTGAAGTGGACAGTGGGCAGTAGGATAGGAGGAGACTCACTGCGCAGCATGTCATTGTAGGCATTGTCAGCGATGGCATAGATATGGGGTGGGACCTCAGTGCGACGCTTGCCCTTGTAAGCAGCGACCACTGGGGCTGTGTAGACAGGCAGCCACTTATACGGGTTCACTGTCACACAGAACAGACCAGAGTAGGTCTGCAGCAGTGAAGTGCATGCACACATGGACACAAACACAGACCCACACACACGCATACGCAAAGAAACACAATGAGAAAGAGAGAGTGTCAGATGATTGGCAAGGCAGTTCACATATAAACCTACATTCTAGCAAAAATCTACTTCATCCAATATAGTTCCAAAACTTTGTTTACACAAAATGTAAGAGAGGATTCTGAGCTACAAGCCTATGGGATTCCGTGTCTGTCTGATTTTAACTAAATTTTACAGGCTCTACTTACATAGATCATCCAGTTGCTGTATCGTCTCCTGAGGTTGAAGAGGACTGAGGCCTCATTGAGGTGTGTAAGCATGGCCATGTCCTCGATCATGTCAAACTTTGGGGGGTTCATCTGCTGAATGTCGTCCTCTTTCACAATCAACAGCTAAAATGAACAACACAGTATCAACTCTGAGACACTGAACTATTATGTTGCTCACAAAAAATTATAAAATTAATCAAGCCTCTGCTTGCAAAGCCTAATAAAAAATGCAATAGGGCTATCTCTGAAATTTAAGCAGTCAACAGGTTTGCAGTATCTATGAAAGAGTGTAAATTTTACCAAATGAGAAATGTCTTTGGACATTTAGTTATCAATTTCGTTAACAAAAATAACAAACCTATTTATTCTCATACATTTGTATATTATAGTTTAGCACAATTTCAGTCACTGACATGCTAAAAAAACCTTTCTCCATCTCCAAATTTTGCAGTGCCTGCAATGCTATTTCAAAGTACACGCTACCAGTGGTTTTATTCCAAAAGCAGGCAATGACAAGGTTTGCCACGATGACTGAAAATGCTGTGGTGATTCCTGACAACAGCTAACGAATTCAACATAAGAACCACAGTTACCGTATTAAAAGAAAGCAAAACTACTTACCCTTCCATCTCTGGTCTCGACGGTTGCTTTATCCCCGTCAACATCCTTCACTTCCACCTCGATGTACGCCTCCTTCTCATCGGGAATGAACACACGTTTTTTGCCTAAATACAACGTGCAAAGGTATCACAACAAACTCATCGTTTTCACACCAGCATTAGTACGGACAACTTCTCTAAAACCGCAAAAGACAGAGCTAAGTTCTATCTTGTCTACAGTTACAGTGTCTGTGCGAAATGAATTCAGAATGAAAACCAGTTCACTGTACCGTCAAATGCATGAGCTTGAGCGGCCAGTTGTTCCAAGTTAGTTTTGCGGAGGAATGGGGCCGCCTCCCCAAACTCTTTCATTTCCAAAAAGATGGACATTGTTATAGTTCCGGGCCACGAACCGGTATCGACGCACCTGCAAATGTTCAGAGTAGATACAATATGAGCGCTCCAAATAACACGAACAGATTTAGGCTACATAAAAATGCGCCCTATATTAAACGCAGCGTATTTAAAAATAGCTGATATAAATGTCTTCAAATGAATTATTTGACAGTGTTTTCTTGAAGAATTTCTTGCATTTGAAAGTATTCAAAACTCCAGGCAGTAGAACAGGCAGCAGACATTTGTGAAAGTGCCGGAGAGCGCAAGCTGCATCCCTCTACTAACCTTAGAGCGCACACACCAGTTTGGCCCGAGCCTTTGGGACTGATCCCCTTTTATTGTCTCGCTCAAGGTCAGGGTTAGGAGAGATATGTCAGAAATCTCCATGTGTCTTCAGTACTCGATACTTCATTGGTCGTTCCCGTATGCCTGCCACGGACTGTCACAAAAGGCAAGCGGCATTTCTGTCTCAGCGCACAAACCCACTGTAAGCTAGTTATTTTTAAATCACTCTTATGTCCATCTAAGATTTATATTGCAATCAAGAGGAGAAAAGCGGGGAGCATTACTTCACTTTAATTCGAGGCAATATATTTACATTTCATAACCAATTTTCACAATTCCAAATGTTTTGGAGCAATCTCTGAAAACATTTTTTTTTTTAATCACGATGATTATAACTATTGCAATTACAACTGAAACATACTGAGGCAAAGAAGGTGTTCTGTGGTTTCCATAACATGATGTAGGTCTAGCATGTATCAGCTGTTTAAATATGGCTGACCTGTATAATGTGACTTCAAGCCTAAGATTTTTTTTTACCGCCAAGTAGGAATGACAAAGTGTCAATTCAGCATATCATAAAGTCTGATAATGTTGTCTGCAAACACAAGCGTGTGAAAATAGCATGAATAAAATAGACCAGATGACTAAACATACTGGTGAGGGACACAATAGAAGCCAGTCCAAAAAGGTCTGCACCCATCAAGCCCTGCTAAAACTACTCTTAAACTACTGCTATCCTATTTCCAAACTCTGTATTTAAATAGCCAATACAAGCACATGTCCTTTGTACATCTCCAGCTCTGAAAGATGTTCAGTATGCATTATAGGCTACAGCTTGGTGTGACCGCTCATTCTCTTGTCATTTTCCCCAATTTCATTTCCAAATGATAACTTAGCTGATGCATCCTGTCAAATATTAACATGACATTTTTCCTAGGCATAACCTTTTAGAGGTGCTTGATGTGTGACAATCTTTGCCCCTGTCTTTAACTGGCGACCCCAATACATCACGACCTTGAGAGCCAAAGTAGAGATAAGTGTCCTTGTGTAGAGACCAGACCTACCAGAGTCGCTTAAAATAGATGAGAATACAACTCTCCTTCCTAATAGCCCGCATTCCGATCAGAGGTAGACATGCTGTCTGCAACTGACCGATAGAACCACAGTCTTAGAACCTCTAGGAACAACAGAAAATGGCTGCCCTCCTAAGACACCAGTTGCACTCATTTGTTATAGCCCAATACATGGAACAATGTATTTCTATTAGGCTATTGTGGACCTGCAGTGTACTTTCAGATCTCTTGGCCAATCATTTTGGCCAATTTCAGATCAGATTGAGAGGTATGCACAATGAACTTTACAGGTGTGCAGAATGAACATGTTAGGTAAAGTGTCAAGGGAATTAACAGCACAGTGTTTTGAATGAGATGTTATGAAGCAATTATTGAAATTATTGGAAACATATGTATTGTACACAAATAGGTATTAAGTATTGCAGTTACCTGGGTTAGTTAAGCAAAGCTGAATTCGAGCAATTATCTGTCCTTATTTGTGTGGGTAAGAGGGAAAACTGAGGATCTGTCCTGCGACCTACCTGATAATTAATTTACTGATAGATTATCAAACTCAGAAGAAAGTGAATACAACAACATAGACTATACACAACATACTCATAGCCATTGATGTACATGACAGGTGATCTCATATCATGGTCCAGTAATAGGAATGGCCAACCTGTGTCACAACTGTGGGACATTTACTGCTCTGAATGCCACAGGGCTTATTCCCTAAAACAGAGACCCAGAATTACTTAACCGCATGTTTGCATAGCCAGTGGACTTGGATTAAAATACAGCAACAGTGGCGGACTGATCTCTCCATTTCCCCAAGGTATCTCAATCTGATCATATGACGAATCAGTGACTAGATAGTTAGGAGCGATGTCATTGGAGTGGTTTGTTAAATGGCAAGCCCTCTCTTTTTCTTATCACAACATTTTATCTAAGCCAAAGTTTATTTTCAGCATATGTTAGAAGTAATTTGTCTTTGTCTTCCAGGATAGACAACATGCTATGACTGATATGAAACAGACTGTAGGGGCCAATTTTGGTGGCAAGACACACTCCATCTAATCTCCCCTGAACCCCTCTGACAAACTCACCCTGTCGACAAACTCAACAAGTGAACAAAAACAAAGATAATCAGTCATTTAGCAACTTGTTGAAGTGAAATACCAGTTGTATTAGTCCCCAGGCTCCAGACACTGTCTTGCCTGCTATGTGTCAGATCTGATCTCAGTCCTTTTCGTCCTAGTCCTCCTGAAGTCCACCCCTCCTACACACATGCACACACACACACACACACACACAAACACACTCTCTCTCACTCTTTCTGTTTGACCCTCTGTCTCTCTCTCTCTCTCACACACACACACACACATGCATACACACTCACACACACACACACACACACACACACACAATGATATGAGCACCTACAGCTGTCTTTCTATTTTAGAGCACGTTTTGACAGCAACATATCTCTCCAACCCCTCTACCCTCCCAAACCCTGACGCCTGAACCAGAACAATAGCCACATGCTCACGTAAACATTTTAAACTTAGAAACCAGGCAGACTATGAGACACTACCGCCATGCTTTCACAATCCCACTGTTGCCACTTGGTAAGCTCAGGGAAGACGGACAGGGTTAACAAGGCCTTGGGTCCACACCAGCTAAACAAACACAAGCTGGATTGGTCTCAGTGGCTACATTAATAATGATGACTATGATGTAGCTGTTCGATTTCATTTACTGTTGTTTGCATGTTTTTATAAGCCTCTAAACTTATCGTTTAAGGATTTAAATGCAATGGTAGCATCATTGCACTTTTAGCAAGTAGTGATGCAAAATTTTCTGAATTCGTTGATTCAGAGTGACTGGAGGAGTTGCAGTTTTTGTGTTAATGTAAACTAATTTTTCATATTTTACCTGTGAAATAGGTTTTTATTAACCTAATCATACACACTACTGATGCTTTTAATTTGGTAAATTAAATTTTTTGCCTTAACTGTCACTAAAACAAATATACTTTATGAGGTCACACACATGCTTGGCTGTAAACCTCCCCTCTGACTCGCACTGTATTAGCAGTCATATGCTTTTGTCTTTCCACAGATGCACAGGAGGGCAAAGGCAATGGGAAAAGCAACTGGAACTGCGACCTGGATGAGAGATTTGGGGCATTGTGGGGTCAGTCAGGCTTGTGGCAGTGGAGGGGGTCTGCTTGAAGTGCTCCAATATAAAACCTCTGTTAACCATGACCGGAATTCCACAGGGACGCCGCATCAAAGAGCCAGGGAATTCTGGGATTGTGTGAGCGTCTGTGTCTGGCTCACTCCAAAGGCCCCATGGGACGGGTCCACACCTGTCTCCCGTGGCAACTGGTCAGGCCCGGCAGACACATCTCTCTTGGACGCTCGCTCAAGTTAAGCGGGTTAATAGAACCAGTGTGCATTTGTGAAAACACCAACTGTACACACACTGGGCAGTCAAAAACATAGAAATACTTGAATGTAACCCTGACACAGTAGCTTATTTACAGTAAATAGGTTAGATTTGATCAGTAACGCTCCTAGGCCAACTTGTGTCTTTTTATCGTTGCATTAATGGGATTACATTAAAAACAATCAGTAGCATATCCTTTACAAGATATTCCCTGCCAAGAAACTGGTGCCATGTTACTTGGCTGCTAGCTGATGTCTTAATAGCTTGGTGGTGTCAATGGCAGCTCCTTGTTTCTTCCCCTTTCCCCTCCTAAAGCCGGATCCCCATATATGACCCAGAGGGGTCAGGGGGGTTGAATCTGTTTGTGTTGTGCTTGGCAGTAAGAGATGCTCAAGAATCCTGTCAAGTGCCCCATAGCTGGCATCAGGCCAAGCACTTGAGAAACTCTTCTATATCCTGCTGTCACAGAGTTGTGAGGCGGTTTCATCACAGGCCCCTTCTAAGAGGACATTATAAGCCAGATATTTAAACTGTTACTTTGGAATAGTGACAAGTAGAGATCACTGCTTAGGGGATTTGTGAAAGACCAGGGTATAGGATTGGTTTTACTCTAAAACTACATTTCATTCATGGCCTTCTGTAGGCCTATGTTTAAGGCTGGGCAATTAATTGAAAAATGAATCAATCCAACATTTATAACTAGTAATCAACGATGATCAAGCACATGACTATTAATCTTATCTATTACTGTTGTTATTATTTATTCTGTGAGCTTTTTCTTTAGATTCTGTGCATTCCACTGTGTGTGTACTCGTGCACTCTTCCTTGAATGTACACTACCGCATATGCGCTAATGCGATTCTGCCCTGTCCAGTCAATTATACATGATTTTGATTTTAAGTTTTATTGCCCAGTCTGTCAGTATGTGTGTGATAACGATATCGGCCTATATGGGAAATATTTTGTGATTTTATTTTTTGCCATATCACCCAGCCGTGCATATGTTTGTACAGATGGATTCAAGATATAACATGAAAAACAAATCTAAAGTTTGCTGATAACCATAATACTAGGATACCTTGTCCAGGGTCATGGTCATGATACACTACAGCAGTGCTGATGGCCGCCTAAGAATTTCAGGAGGTGATGCATCTGGTCCTCTGTCGCCATCTAATGGACCAAACTTTAATAATTTCATGGACTTATAGGTGCAGGCACAGTATGCTGACTTAGGCCAGTCCAATGAAAACAGTAGTTATGACCGCCGCTAGCGAAGCTAGCGAAAGCGGTCATATTGGTGTTGCTGCACGTTTTTCCCTTTTTTTTTTTTTTTTTTCACCGATTTTCCGTCAACGATTCCTGGGACACTGAAACTCAGGGGGAGATGAATGTTTGTAGGCATGTAGCCCTAGAAGTTTGTGAGCGAATATGAGCTTTTGGCCCCCAAGGGCCCCCCCCCCACTGTGCCAGTGTCCGTTAAAGAGGGGGAGACCGGCAAAAGTTTTCGCTGAATAACTCGATGAACCTTTCACCCAACAACACGAAATTTTTGTAATATGTCGGTGTTACAGAGACGTATCGACCCAGCCCATAAACACTCACTTGAAGCATAGCGCCACCTACTGATATGGGTAAATGCAAAAATTGGGATTTTGAGTTGGCAATATCTTGGACCGAGAAGCTGGGAACTGCGCAAAATATGTCATGCACGATCACCCTAAAGACTTCTAAAACCACAGCACAAGCCATGAAATTTGGACCATAGGGGGCGCTGTAATTGCAGAAAATGTCATTTTGCCTATTATCTAGAGAATGCTAATGTTTACAGCAATTTTCTTTTTATTGTGAAAACTACTGACGCTCACGCATTGAAAACACTGGTCGACACCCACTTCCAACGAAAACGGTTTACGTGAAATTTTAACATTGCCAAAACAAATCTGAACGAACTCGTCATAGGCCGTTAATGTGAATCTCACCAAATTTGGTATACGTCATCTACAGACAATGCTGACAAAAAGTTATCAAAGGATTTATCTTGAGATAAATTGTTTCGAAGTTACACGTCAATGAACATTGAATACGTAGCTTAAAATTTTTTAAAAGTACATATCTTGGTTTTTAATTGCTCAAATTTGGTCAAACTTGGCATGCCATCTCTAAACTGCTTTTTTGTCATGTGTACTAAATTTTGTGACATTTCGTCATAGGGGGCGCTGTTTATCGCCGAAGCTAGGTGTCAAAAAACAGTTTTTGTTAAATAACTCGTTAACATTTTTGTCCAAGATAACAATTTTGTGTTAGTATGTTGGTGTTACAGAGACGTATCGACCCAGCCCATAAACGCTCACGTGAAGCAAAGCGCCACCTAGTGATTAGGGTAAATGCAAAAATTGGGATTTTGAGTTGCCAATATCTTGGGCCGAGAAGGTGGGAACTGCACGAAATATGTCATGCACGATCCCCACAAAGACCTCTGAAACCACAGCACATGCCATAAAATTTGGTCCATAGGGGGCGCTGTAATTGTAGAAAATGTCATTTTGCCTATTATCTAGAGAATGCTAATATTTACAACAATTTTTTTTTTATTGTGAAATCTATTGTACCTCACGCATGGAAAACACTGGTCGACGCCCACTTCCAACGAAAACAATTTACATGAAATTTGAACATTGCGAAAACGAATCTGAACGAACTCGTCATAGGCCGTTAATGTGAATCTCACCAAATTTGGTATACGTCATCTACAGACAATGCTGACAAAAAGTTATCAAAGGATTTATCTTGAGATAAATTGTTTCGAAGTTACACGTCAATGAACATTTAACACGTAGCTTAAAATTCTTTAAAAGTACATATCTTGGCTTTTAATTGCTCAAATTTGGTCAAACTTGGCATGCCATCTCTAAACAGCTTTTTTGTCATGTGTACTAAATTTTGTGACATTTCGTCATAGGGGGCGCTGTTTATCGCCGAAGCTAGGTGTCAAAAAACAGTTTTTGTTAAATAACTCGTTAACATTTTTGCCCAAGATAACGATTTTGTGTTAGTATGTTGGTGTTACAGAGACGTATCAACCCAGCCCATAAACGCTCACGTGAAGCATAGCGCCACCTAGTGATAAGGGTAAATGCAAAAATTGGGATTTTGAGTTGCCAATATCTTGGACCGAGAAGGTGGGAACTGCACGAAATATGTCATGTACAATCACCACAAAGACCTCTGAAACCACAGCACATGCCATAAAATTTGGTCTATAGGGGGCGCTGTAATTGTAGAAAATGTCATTTTGCCTATTATCTAGAGAATGCTAATGTTTACAACATTTTTTTTTTTATCGTGAAATCTATTGAACCTCACGCATGGAAAACACTGGTCGACGCCCACTTCCAACGAAAACAATTTACATGAAATTTGAACATTGCGAAAATGAATCTGAACGAACCCGTCATAGGCTGTTAATGAGAATCTCACCAAATTTGGTATACGTCATCTGCAGACAATGCTGACAAAAAGTTATCAAAGGATTTATCTTGAGATAAATTGTTTCGAAGTTACACGTCAATGAACATTGAACACGTAGCTTAAAATTTTTCAAAAGTACATATCTTGGCTTTTAATTGCTCAAATTTGGTCAAAGTTGACATGCCATCTCTAAACAGCTTTCTTGTCATGTGTACTAAATTTTGTGACATTTCATCATAGGGGGCGCTGTTTATCGCCATATATAGGTGTCAAAAGACCTATATATATATATATATATATATATATATTTTTTTTTTTATATATAATACTCCATACAAGACAATCTTATGACTACCATCTCTACACAAACACCAAGTGGCAAGAGTTCAAATTAACACATGTAGGCTACATACATACTATGACAACACCTACCCTTTCATAAATCACTCCTACACACTACAAAATCACACACAATCTCATTCATTCAAAAAACACATCCATACCCACTTCCAAGACATAATTTCCAATCTAATTCCCACCTCACAACACTGTTCTACCACACACTTGTCATGCCAACAGTTCTCACATTTCAATACATTGCGGCGGTCATACCATGTATCGCTATGCGGTACATCTAGTTTTAATTGTTGCTGGTTTAATTTGCTTTTTAAATTTCACATAACAATCATATAATTCCATATAATTTACAAATAGCAATGTACTGATAATTAATGTATTAAACAACTTTACTTTTTATGAAAACATTACAAATAGATCATTGTACAAAAATGCTGTTCATATTAAAGACTTAATATGAAGACTGCTTCATTTGCCACTATTTTGTAAAAGGAAATGTTATGAGGCGATGTTACAGTATTACCATAAAGTTAAATGGGTCGTAAGAAGGGGTCTATTCAGGTCTTCTGCGCACTTGCAATGCAGGTCAAAATAGCATGCATGATTGTAGTAGGACTACGTAGGCTAACAGATAGCAGTGTGAGTGTTCCACAGCAGATGTGTTATCTAACAATACGTTACAAAAGGAGCAATTAGTGAACCTGGCATGAACTTCTTGCTGGACAGACACCAGTATTCTGCGTCACTTTTTCACGTCTTCAGTAAATGTTTTGCTTTATTGACATACCAGGGCTCTACCCATAGGGTCTACCTAGGCTCTACCCGTAGCCGAATAAGTGACTTGTGCCTTTAAAATTGCGTCAGTGTTCTTCCGGTTTCCGGGTGTTCATTGGCTGTCAATGTGATTTGCTTTACGCAAACCTTTACCATTCATAAGTGCTGCTTGATCGGAATTCCAACGGTCACACTGTACTCCTCCACAGTAGTTATTCTCACAGAGGGGAATTGGTTATTTTATTTTAGAATAATTAAACAGACTGTTCTGTAGGAGGTCTAAAAGAAAGCACACCTTGCACGAACAAACGGGAGGGTGCAGGTAAGAAATGCGTGATGTATTGATTGTGATGTATGGATTGTTGTCAAGTTGAAATTATCAGCAAAAAAACTTAACGTTACTCATAGTTACTGCCTTGATGTCGAAGCCTTTAAGAGATCTGAGACAAGATCACAGTGAAACAGCAATATTGAAAGCTAAGTTATCATTTGTCAGTGTAAGTTCACAGTAAACTTGTGCTTTGTCATTGTGACCATGCGTTTCGTCCTACATCTCACCAGTAACGTTACACTACACTCCCTTTATGTCTGCTGGACACTCCAATTGTAACTTGTGCAACTAGCCCGTTGCAGAACCTGATAGCGCTGATTCCTCAAGCGACAGCAGCATTGGTGAGGAAAGCTAAACAAATTTGCTCACTTTTTAGGATCATGGCCACCGCAGGGATTCCTCAGGCAGTACTTAGAAATGACGAGCTAATCAAGAAACTGGAGGAGATTGCCAAAGATGCTGCACTCATGAATGGAGTCTTAATGCGGACGAAAGAGACCCCCAATGCCTCAGAGGTATGTTCGGGAATGCCATCACTAATCCTTTCAGGTGTCAGTAACGGGTGAAAGAAAGCAGTCACGTCCCTCAGCCAATTACTGTACTGATGGTAGCCTATTTTTGTCTGTTATGATTGAAAATCATTGGAAAGAAAATAAAAATTTCTCAAATTTTTCATATCTAAAGACATGGACATATCACAGCTTTAGCTCCAGTTACAACAAGCTCCTGTTTAGAAAAATCCGCGCACTGGTCCTCTGCGACCCATGCAGGCGTTATGAATGCACAGACACGTCAGGAATTTTACCCCACTGTTTTGTCCATGGATTACAGGCCATTAATTCTGTCCCAGTGGGCAGCTGGAACATGCTCTGTCTTCGGAGAGTCCAAAACCATGTGTGTTTGTGGACACCTTGTTGTTATTTGCAAATAATGGTGGACTGATCAGAATGTAATCAGAATTATGGTTGGATAGAAAAGTTCAGCTAAGTTGGCTGTTCTGTTCTTCCACATGTTATATGGATATTGTATTATATTCTGTTCCTGTATTGTCGTCCCCTGAATTTATGTAATTGTCAGGTACTGGCACTCTTTGTGATTCAGTGTGGTCCACACAAGCTTGGATAACCAGCTGCATCACTTATCAACCTTGAAGGATTCTAAAACACAGACTTTTTCCTTGTTTAGTCTGAGCAGTTGGTGGATCTTTGCATGAAGTATTTTGTGCATCCCTTGATGAGCATCCTCTGTTCCTCTGTTTTTTTTTCCATTGCCTGACATAATTTTCCTACATTTGTGCTATCAAAGTCACTATCAGTATAAATTTGATTGCAGGTGGTAGGCTTTGCTCCGTTCACCCTCTTCCCCTCACCGGTTCCCAGTGCTCTCTTCCATCAGGCCTTGGCTGTGCAGGTGCATTTCAATCTTTTAGTGGACAAGATCAGCCAGAACCCTGATTTCCTGGAAGAGGCTCTTGCAAGGTACAGGAATGTGCATTATGGGGAGTGCACTACAAATAGGCTTCAGAGCAAACAATTCTCATGTGAGGATATTATTGGAGAACCTCCAGCAAAAAGTTGGGGATATTAAGAATGAAATGGGAAAATCAGCCATGGTGGTCAATAAAGACTTTATTCTGACATCTGCAAAGCGATTGTCTACAATTGATATTTTTGTCTCATTATATTATGGCTCTTGGAGACTGTCTTCATAAGTGTTTTGCTGAACTTCCTGTCTTTCAGACTGAGAGAGAAGGCAAAGAATATTATACCCAAATTGATATCACTGCAGACCCGATCTATGTAACATTTCTAAAATGTATGTCTGTGGCACTTCATGCAATGAGCTTTTACATTATTTTCCCTCTCTCTCTTTGAAACAGTACCATCAAAGTGGATGAATTTACAGCAAAGCTGTTCAATATACACACAAAGATTCTTCAAGAGGGACGTGCTCAGGTAAAATAAAAACAAAAAAATGGTGACTTCAATCAGGTATTGTTCTATACATGTACTTTGTTTGTATTGTTAGATCTAATAGTGCTGAACTATGACGTCTAACAATCTAACTGTTATCAGGACTTTATCATTGTTGTCACATCCACTGTGCTATTTAGCCCAATGCTGTTGATTTGTATTATGTTTATAAATATCTATAGTTTTTATTTTCTTCACAAGTCAATCGTGCTTGGTCTTAACCGGTCAGACTACATGTTGGACCAAGCTGAAGATGGTAGAACATCCCTGAAACAGATAGAGATCAACACTATTGCTGCTAGCTTTGGTGGCCTCTCCTCACGTACACCAGATGTCCATCGGTATGGCCATGGAATATTTATTTATTTATTTATTTAACCTTAAATTAATAATCCAGATTTTATGCCTGTGACATTTCTCTTTTGCTATCTCAATTTAAACTGTAACATTTTTGAAAATGGATGTGATGGTGTGACTGCTAATACTGTAGA
The DNA here is from genome assembly GCA_015244755.2 of Tenualosa ilisha. NCBI lineage: Eukaryota > Metazoa > Chordata > Actinopteri > Clupeiformes > Clupeidae > Tenualosa > Tenualosa ilisha. The sequence goes on from PYXC01000315.1 coordinate 302,959, forward strand.
CACATCCTGAAAGTAGCAGATCGATTAGAAGAACAAGAAAAAGTCCTTGATAACAACCCTGCAGCTGGACTAGCAAGTGGAATAGCCAAGGCCTGGGAACTTTATGGATCAGAAAAGTGAGTTTGAATGAAAACCTTATTGAGTGCTGATTAGAAATATTTTCTTGTAAATGTTATTTATCAGATAAACACATCAGTTTATTCATATTTACTTGTTGATGGTAAAATAATTCTAAATCATTCATTACAGAGCTGTTGTTATGTTTTTGGTGGAGAATGTCCAGAGGAATATCTTTGATCATCGTTATGTAGAAAATGAGCTTTGGAGCAGGTAAATGAGTCTTACAATCATAATATATGTTTTTAAGCATTAAGACATGAGTTAGTGAATAATAGATTAAGTGAATGTTTATGGTTGTTGTAGTGAAATCGCTTCAAGCTTTCATGCAGTAGGAGGCTGTTATTTTTAAGTAAATTTATATAAACTAGTAACATTAATTTGCTGCTGACAATTTCTATACTTTTGTTACTTGTATAGAAATATCCCAGTCATCCGACGACAGTTTGAAGATATCGCCAAAACTGGGTCTCTGGACCAGAACAAGAGGCTATTTGTGTAAGTGTCCATGTGTTAAGATATCCATAGAAAGTTCTGCTGCAAATGTATCAGAATGGATGTCATTAAATGTATTATTAACCTCTGTATTCTATTTATACTTAGTGATGGGAAAGAAGTTGCAGTTGTGTACTTCCGCAATGGATACATGCCTCAGAACTACACTAGTGCAGAGGTCTGGATAAAAACTAAAGCTTTTCTATTTGTTTATTTCATTTACCAGTCATCCAACAAAATATGTTTTAGTGCAAATACAGAGTGAATGGCAAACAATTTCATGTTGTGCTCCATTTAGCTATATCTATCACCACCTTAATGATGTTACTAATGCCATGTGAGAGATGGTGGATATGTACAGTATTTTGACAATATTTTGAGATTTGGGAGGTTTGGCTGTCTGCTGGCTACAGATGCATCCTGTTGCTTCATCCTGCAGAGCTGGGATGTGCGTCTGATGATGGAAAGGTCGCTGGCGGTCAAGTGTCCAGACATCACCACCCACCTGGCTGGCACCAAGAAAGTGCAGCAGGAGCTGGCCCGGCCTGGTGTGCTGGAGCGCTTCTTCCCAGACCAGCTGGATGTCGTGGCTCAGATCAGGGCCACATTTGCTGGACTCTACACCCTTGACATGGTCAGGAAACACTTCTCAACTTTGAATCTACATCTGCGCACGTATGTGTGTGTGGGGTTAGTTTGGGTTTTGTTGTTGAGGTTTTGTTGATGACCTCACAGTTTTCAGCAAAAAGAAAACAAAAAAGTTTTTTGCCATTGTCTTTCTTTATGTTTTGGGGGAGAATCTTCTCATTGTAATCTCATACTGTGGAAAAGTCTGTGAGTTTCTAGGGCTAGGGCTTTTATAAAATAATTAAATTAGCCACCAAGACAAAAAGTACAAGACTTACTGCTATAGCCCCAGTGCTCAGGGTGATGGAACTCAGTGCATCACCACCTTCTCTGTTATCACTATTTTAATGGGGCCTTGTCTGTTGTGAGAACAGAGACTTTACCTATGCTGTCATATTTTAACCTAAACTGGTTAGGTTAGTGATTCAAATGTTTTCTTCCTGCCTTGAAACCCCATCCAGGGAGCAGAAGGAGACAAGACTGTTGCAATGGCTTTGGCCAATCCTGAACATTATGTCCTGAAACCACAAAGAGAAGGAGGAGGTGAGAGACTTTTTCACACATCTGGAAAGCAAAGGAAGGAAATCTCAACTTTGATCTTTAATGTGCACCATAACTATCTGCTACTACTAATTTGGTACTGTATGCATGATCAGAAATTGAATATCCTTGGGTGGGTCTTTTTGTCATTCAAAAAGGGAACAACATTTATGGCCAAGACATCTGTCAGGTGCTGAACAGCATGACAGACAACTCAGAAAGGACTGCCTACATCCTGATGGACAAGATCAAGCCCTGCCCTGTCCAGAACTACCTGCTCAGACCAGGCGCAAGGCTAAGACTTAGCACATGCCTGAGTGAACTGGGCATCTTTGGAGCGTATGTCAGGTAAGCACATCAGGGCGTGTAGAGGTTTGGCATGATTCAGTCCATGTATCAGTCTATGAATGTGAGAGACCCATCTACGTCATGTTTCATGCGGGTTTTTTCTGCAGACAGGGAAAAGAGATGGTGATGAATGAGTGTGTGGGTCACCTGCTGAGGACTAAGAGCTCTGAGCACGCCGATGGAGGGGTGGCTGCAGGGGTTGCTGTGCTGGACAATCCCCTCCTAGTCTGAGACTGAGACTGCCCCCTGCTGGAGTCAGGTGGCAAGGCATGTGCCGATGAGATCTTCACTAACTGGGCGTTCATCCAGTGTGTACGCACACATTGAGACAAATGTTCACAAAACAAATGAGCTGAATGGAACCTGCTTATGGACGTGAGAAATTAAATGAAGTGGGCATCCAAAGCTGTGGTTATTTTTTTTTTTTAATAGTTTTTTTATAACAAGTGTCACAAGCAAATGGTTAATTCCTGTAGCAATGAATATGCAGATGAGTGTGTTAGTTGCCAGAAGTGCTCTTACATTTGGAAATATTGTAATTCAGAATTGTCCCTGATGTCTCTTTGAAAAGTTGTGTGTACTTAAATGTAGGCTACATTACATTTTCAATGTATCTGCAATCTATGTGTCACCAAAAAGTAGCACTGCCATTTCTATTTGCAGTTTGATATGTATATTTTAACATATATAATGCTGTAAAAAATAGTCTCAAATTGAACTCCACAAAGCTTTACATGTTGACATCTTTATGGAAAATACTTTTATTAAACTATTATGACCAAAAGTTGTTTGTGTTGGTCAGATGCAAATGTTATTGGCACACTCCTCTACACGAGATGGCGCTAATGTAGGGTGGTTCAGATGGTTTTCATGCCGCCAAAGACAAAAATAGATGGGAGAGCGACCTAGCGGTTCAGTCCCGGCTTTGCCGAAGAAGGTGTCAGTGCTCACCGGCGTAGAAGTTCTAGCCTAACGTTGCTAACAAAAAGTTTTGGGGTCGTAGTCGCAGTCTGTTAATACAGTGTATTAGCCGATTAAAATTATGGATGGTCGAAAACGTCCCAGAGAGGATTCATCATGCAATTCAGCAGACAACTTCAAAACCCCAGAGAAGCGTGTGTCAGTGGTTCCACGTCAGGATGGGAGCTCTGAACAGTGGGATGTAGATTTAAGAAACTGGGATATTGAAAAAACGTGTAGATACCTTCGTCATGAAGGGCTTGAAGAATGGGAGAGTACATTTAAAGGTGAGGTGTCTTTGTTTACTGAAGTTTCAACAGTAAGCGTTAACATGGTTACCAGATTGACGTGGTAAAGTAATGGCTAGTTAATGACTGTATGAATTAGCTATCATCGAGCAGTTCTAGTTCTGCTTTTCTCAGATGGCTTAAGCAAAGATTGTGCTTTTATCCAATCTTTAAGTTAAGCATCCATGGTTAACATTACACTGAACGTGAACCGTCTTTGCTGCACGAGTGCTCATCAGCTGTAACCTTAACTTATAGGTAAGGGAACGTGAGGTGTTGGTGTTTTTTGCCTCTTGCTGTTCCTCTAATATGAATTATAATAATAATAATTATATCAACATATTATATAAATATAATAATAATAATTATTATTATTATTATAATCCTTACTTTGTTAGACATCATAGATGTAAGTTAATGTTATACTTTTGCATTATCATAATTATTAAGTAGTAAGAATATAGATGCAGTAGGAAATGCCTTATTCAACTTCGATGATAACGTTACTATGTCAAGGATCTATGGACTCAGTCCGCTCTCTGGCCCACTCACAATGCCCCTCCGTCTAACAACTCAAATGTTTTTTGAAGACGCAGACACAACACTCAGGCAGCGTAGATAATGTTAGTGATTTTTCCCAGCTCGCATTATTCACTAAGGACTTGCTATAGACCTGCTTTGCCTCAAAAGGCTCTGCTGCTCGCTGCCCAGAGATCCACGTTGACTGAGTTACACAGTACTATGCACGTTGACTGAATTACAAAGTACTATGCATATCATCCCAAAACTTCTGAGCTGTGGGGGGGGGGGTATCCTTTAGATTCTAAAGAAGTAATTGTCTTGCTCATTTGTCTTCTTCACTTCTGCATTTTTTTTACACACAGTATTTGACTGCAGTGAGACAGTCACCTATTTTTCCTACAGTTTGCGCTAGACTCTGATGTCATCCCACTCATAGGCTGATGAAATATTAATTAGTTTCTCATAACGTACTTGCATTTTTTCCCTTGGCAGAACAACAGATCACTGGGGTGGGGCTGCGGTACCTCACAGAGACCCATTTGGAGAAGATTGGCATTAGGTGAGCATGAGTATGATTATATGATTAGGTGTCAGATGCCCTTTTCAGATCGGATTAGTATGACTGAATGCCCTTTGCTGGTTTAACCAGTCCTTATTACAAAGATTAACAAGTGGACTGGTTTTCAGATAATTGACACCAGGGCGAATGCTTGTGTGACAATGATTACTGATAAGATTATTTGCCCATTTCTTGCTTAGACCCCTAGGGAAACGCCTGCAGATACTCCACAGCCTGCAGAAACTATGGCAGATCACAAGTGTGACTATGAAGGTGTGGGCAAGATCTGTATTGTACCATATTTCTCTCTCTCTCTCTCTCTCTTCCTCAAACTCTCTCTTTTGGGTGGAGTTGAGTTTGACTTGTAGCTTCAGTCTCCCTGTGAAATACTATCATATTTTTCTTAGCTGGGTTTGTTGCATGCGGCACAGAAATGTCTTGTCTTCCATCCCACAGGTCTTTAATGACCCCATCCATGGCCACATTGAGATGCACCCTCTCCTGGTGCGCATTATTGACACTCCTCAGTTTCAGAGGCTCCGTCACATTAAACAGCTGGGTGGCACCTATATGGTATTCCCTGGGGCATCTCATAACCGCTTCGAACACTCTATCGGGTATGTATGTGTGTGTGAGTGTGAGAGAGAGAGAGAAAGGACGTGTTTCTTGGCCTATTTAATGTTCCTTAGGCATTTCAAAATCATTCTGAGCACTGTGGGTATACAAGTATGTAGGGAAGAGGTGAACACTTGTGAAAAGTCTGATCTTTTGCAGTCAGTATACATAACTTGCTTTTAGATCCAGAGCTAGCAACCAGTGTAAAGAGTTTGAAGGTGTTTGCACTAAATACTGCTTTTACGAAACGGAAATTGAAATGAGGCTGTACCCTGACCTCAGAGCTAAAACCGTATCTGTTTGCTACTTGGTTTTGTCCGGAAGGAATTTTATCTAATTCTGCAAGGCAGTGATTTCCTGTGAATTTCCTTATTCTTTTGAATGTCGTTTCTCCTGCTGCCTTGTTGTTTGGTGCGTGTCCTATAGGGTGGGCTATCTGGCTGGCCGGCTCGTCCAGGCTCTGAATGAACGGCAACCGGAGCTGCTCATAACCAGACAGGATATCCTATGTGTGCAGATCGCTGGCCTGTGCCACGACTTGGGTCAGTATGTCTCAATTTTAGTGGGGGAAAAAAACTATAGAGAGGCTTAGATGAACCACAGTTGCACACATTCACTCTTTCCGACTTTCCGAAGCACCAGACTTGCCAGCCTTGGGCATCCCCCCACACACAGATGCTTTATTCAGGTTTTGCTGGATAGGAGGATTTTCCATGTTGTTGACTTAGTGGGGAAAGGAGCAGGATTGGGTCTGGATCAGGCTAAAATCTGTTCTAAAGCTTGGATATAGTGCTGCTTTCATTGCCACTGACACGACAAGTTTTAACACAGTCAGTGCCCTCACTCACCATTTACTATGAAAATGTTTATTTGTTTGTGTGTTTATTTATTTATTTTATTTTGTACTTGTCTGCAGGACATGGACCTTTCTCTCACATGTACGATGGAATGTTCATCCCCAAAGTTCGCCCTGATTGCAAGTGGAAGGTAAACAAATGCATCCAGGCAACAAAGGCTTCCTTCAGCTCAGTGGGTACAGCAAAATCTGTGACGTCTTATGTCTTAGCTTTCACTCCAAGGTCAATGACTGATATCCCATCATTGTAAGGGTCCCTTTCATAAGCTTCTGCCTGATGGGAAAATATGGTGGGAGCAGGTGTGTATTGGCCTTGCGAGGCTGTTTGTCTGTGAGGATAGTGTCCCTGACAGAATGTTGATAAGATGCACATTGTAAATCCAACATGTAGAGGTGTTTTTATAACAGGTCTTTAAAAAAAAAGAGAAATTGTATGCAAGAGAGTTGAAAGAGAAATTGCTCATCCATTAGTTTCAGAATAACAGAGAACTGGGTTTGAGATTGACACAAGGCAGGGTGACCGGGTATGACCCTCTAAATGAAAATCATGAGTGATTCCTGTGCATCCAGATTAAATGGTCTGAAATGAAAGAACATTTCACATCTCAGTGCAGGTATAGCTGTAGGCATGGATGTCAGGGTCTAATAGACACACAGATGTTCAGGAGGATGCTGGTGAGGAGATCCATTGAAACTTCTCCTGTGCCAGGCAGACACAGGAATTCTCAGGGGTAAGGGTCAGTTCAGTTGAAGTTTTATGACCACCTCTGCTCAAGGCATGTGGGAAGATAAGCACATGTGCTGAGGTGTTCTGCTGCCATAAAACCATGTGTATTTTATTAGTGTGTGGTCTTTGTGTGTGCACATGGACATACAACTGTATGTGTGTGTTTGTTTATGCATGTGTATGAAATTAATACATATTGGTGTGTGTGTGTGTGTGTGTCTTTCTGTCTCTTTCTGCAGCACGAGATGGCCTCTGTTAAGATGTTTGACCACCTGGTGAGGGAGAACGCCCTGGAGTCAGTGATGGAGGAGTACGGCCTGACCCTCTCCGATGACCTGGTGTTTATTAAGGAGCAGATCGCCGGACCCCTGGAGAACCCACACTTGCAACGGAAAGGGCGGGCCCCTGTAAGTTACCACGGTAATCCTGTCAGTAAGAGGAGGGAGGAGAACAAAGGTGGAAGGGTGGCTTCAAAACAGGTGGGAACCAAGGTGGATTCATACTATTTTTTACTATTAGGGATGGATTCAAAAAGATGGTTTTACAGTCTTGAAGGGAATTAGCATTTTTTTCCCTATTCAGTCAGAAACTTTATAACTACTTCATTTGATTAATGAGCATAAGGGGTCAATATAAACCTGTGTGTTTCTGTGTAGCCTTCAGATGTTGAATGAAGCTTATCCTTGAAGGTGTGTGTTTGCTGTGTAAACGGTGTACATGTGTCTCCCCAGTGGCCCTACAAAGGCAGGTCTGAGGAGAAGGCCTTCCTGTATGAGATTGTAGCCAACAAAAGGAACGGCATCGATGTGGACAAGTGGGACTATTTTGCCAGGTCAGTCAGCAGGCTAATGACTCCCAGTATGTGTGTTTGAGGACAGAAAGACCTTTTGCAGTAGCTGTTCAGTCGTAGTTATGGAGTATCTCTGTCTATGACAAACATTCTGTTGTCATTAGGGATGAGGTGTATGGTTTAGATTTTCTGGTGCTTTAATAAACTGAAAAGGTGATTGTGTGTGTGTGTGTTCATGCAGGGACTGTTACCACCTCGGTATCCAGAACAACTTTGACTATCAACGCTTCCTGCAGTTTGCTCGTGTGTGTGAGGTCGAAGGGACGAAGCATATTTGCACCAGAGAAAAGGTTCCTCTTGTCACTTCCTTCTCAGAGTTTCTCGCCATTGCATGTCAAAAGATATTCTGTCAGATAGAGTTACATAAGATCTGAGGCCTTTATTACCAAGTAGGATTAGGGGTTAGCAAGGTGACTGTGTGTTTCACTCGGTATTACCAGGAATGCGTAGAGGGGTCTCTGTCAACCAGGGTACACTGCAATGATAATATACTGTATGCTGAACTCTTTATCTTGGTCCAGAGAAGGTTATGTTTGAGATAAATGGTAAATGGACTGAGTTTATATAGCGCTTTTCTACTCTTACGAGCACTCAAAGCGCTCTCTAGTGGATGCTTTACATTCACACACTGGTGGCCGAGGCTTCCAACCTGCCACCGGGAGCAATTTGGGGTTCAGTATCTTGCTCAAGGACACTTTGATGGGGTCAGGCAGAGGGGTTGCCGAACGACACCTCTACCACCTGCGTCACCATCGCCTATATAAAAGACCAACACTCACCTCCTCCCTATCAGTTGGTTACCTTGTAAAATATATTTATAAATAGCCATACCTGCAAACTTCTGTGAAACATGTTACTAGACTGTGTAAAAATGTTTGTTTCTCCCATTTAACTAGACTGCTCTAGAGCCCTCCATATTTGACAAAGCTCATGCACAACTGCTGTTGTTAGGCTTTGTCCGGCCAGCTAACAAAAACACAACTTTGGCATGTTGTATTTGTTTTGTAGTGTTTGCCCCGTTGTAAGCACCAGTTGCAAAGTCCACTGTTACAGAATCTCATTTGACTAGATGATTCTAACAAGAGCTTTTTTTTCAAGCATTTTTTTAAGACCGTAATGTGAAACATTGTGATCCAGTCCACAAACAGTCGATACAACACTGTGCTGACAAACTGTCTATTAATATTTGTTTTGGTATGGTGTGACTTGTGACACATGTGACAGAGCTCTGAAGTTCAGGCTAAATCCTGTTCCTGGCAAGGCGCCGGTGCAAACAAACTTGCTGCATTGAATGTGTGTATTTGCATCAGCGTCAGCAGCTTAGTGTCTTCTCTTTTGTTAAAGGAAGTGGGGAACCTGTACGACATGTTCCACACACGGAACTGCCTCCATCGCAGAGCCTACCAGCACAAGGTTGGGAACATCATTGAGACCATGTGAGTATGAAAGTGCTGCCATCAGAGTAATGCCATGTTACCATACCCCTGTGTGCCAGAACAGTGGTCAAATCTTATCTTATCTTACCTTATCTTATGCAAATACATATATTGTTCTGTTGTTTACAAATATATTGCACACACACACATGCGCGCGCACACACACCCACACACACACACACACAGATATGTATATTTTTTGCAGAAACATTGCTGTGCTGCTAATATTATGGGAAACATATTAGCTTGTTTTGTAATCTCAGTATTTTTGCGTTACTTATTTTGTGCAGGATTACAGAGGCTCTGGAAAAGGCAGACCGCCACATTCACATCCAGGGCTCAGGTGGGAAGATGTTCACTCTGTCCACAGCCATAGATGACATGGAGGCCTACACCAAACTCACAGGTAGGATGGCAGCCCTCAGTAAAATCAGCCTGACACAGTAATGTTCAAAATATTTGTCTTTCTTGAGATAAATCTGTACCCTTGTCTCAAATTATTATTTATACTCTTGTCATGGAAGAATATACTTGCTTAAAAAAATTGATTGCAAATTGTCATACAGAGCATGGGTCTAGATTGTGTTGTTAATATATTAGAGCTTGTCATTCTGCACACTGGTGGCCCCTTAACAGCTTGTCAGTGAATGCACTTTCAGTTTCATCTTTCCTAATCTTAGACTGCCATTTGTGCTTGTTCCAGTAAGTATGTGTACAGATATAATATGGTGGTGAAGTTTCACTTCACTGGCAGTTATCTCTGTGTGTGTGTGTGTGTGTGTGTGTGTGTGTGTGTGTGTGTGTGTGTGTGTGTGTGTGTGTGTGTGTGTGTGTGTGTGTGTGTGTTTTAGACCATGTCTTTGAGCAGATCCTCTACTCGTCCTCTGCGGAGTTGGCAGAAGCCCGAGAGATCCTCCAGAATATTATCTGCCGGCGCCTGTATAAGTGTGTGGGTCAGACCCAACCCACCAATCATGTGGATGTGTCTCAGGTAAACACACACACACACTCACACACACAGGGAGAGAGAGAGAGAGAGAGCGCTGGGCTAGTGTCCAGGGTTAACTATTAATGTCAAAAGATCACAATTTGTATTACCCATCCTTGGGGTTGGTCAAAGTAAAAGTTTGTAACTATAAATAAAAAGATACATGAAAGATAAATAATAAATGTAAATACTGTAAAATAAAAAATACAAAAATATATACAAATATCATATGATTGCAGGATTTGTATTTTAAAGACAGTGGGTTTGCTTTTTTGGGAGTCATTTATTGCTTCTTCTAGGTGCTACTCCCAGCAGCAACATGCATTTAGTTAAGTGGGACATAAACAGCTTCTTCTTACTCTTTTTTTTTTGTTGTTGTTTGGGTAAGACACCTTTGAATTATCACCAACATTTTTATATGCACAAACCCCTTTCCTATCCTGTGGATTGTGTGTCACTTCTCTCTGTCCCAGTGTAGCTCACTGACTACAGTACAGGATGTACTACAGGATGTAAGCTCTGATCTGTCGGCTGCTGCACTCATGCGGTAGGCCAGAGGTGCTTGTAAGAAAAGTTGTGTCGATGGAGTGGAGTTGGAGCGAGAGATTTTGATTGAGTCATTTTTTTTCTTTCGAGGCACAAACCTTGTGGACTGTGATCACAAGCCAACCCATTTAATTCCAGTCATTTTCACCCAGTTCGATGCGGCTTGCAGATTGCTAACGCATCAATTCAGGACAAACGCATAAAGGCATGTTTGTGTTGTAATGTAGTTTTCTTTCTCCAACCACTAGTCTGTGGTTGAATTGAAGATGGAGACATGAAGAGTTCTCCTTCAAAGACAGGGTTTCTAGGAAATACAGAGATGATTGGATAGGAGATGTGTTACTTTTTATTTTTGTCAAAAGGGGAATTGGCAAGGAACCCAGAAGCCTGTAGTTTTTTTGTGTGCGTATTTATTGCCCCCTGGTTTGTAAGGTGTGAAAAAAATGGGAAAATCAATGTTATTTAGTGTAGTTTAGTTTCTCTGACCAAAGTGTATGTTGTGTAGTTTGTCAAATAATACATTTGTGATTACATCTGTTTAAAGTACATAAAATATGAGTCTATTTATGAGGTCTATCCATTAGGTCTTCATCTTTCATGTAAATAATATCTTTTTAAGTAGCTCTCCATTCTATTCTGTTTTCTTTCTATAGTACATTATTACATTATTACATGTTACATTATTTGTGAGTGCACTAAAATTGCATTTTAAATGATCGTTTCTAAACTAGAAGCAATTGACTAGTTTACTGTTATTTAAAAAAATAGTATTTGTTGCCCTTTTTGCACATGCAGTGTTGAAATTAAAAATGTTAATGAGAGACTTTTGTAATATTTAGTTTTGGTTATATTGTTATATTGATTGAGTAAAGGGAAAATAATCGCTCTGTGATAAATTAGTTGATTTTTCACTTAATCTAACAATTCATCAAAACAAAATGTTGATTGATCAGTTTGAACAGCCATAGCCTCAATGTAACTAGCAGATCATAAGACAACTCAGTATAGAGGGGAGTGGTTGTGAAAAAAATCTCCTAAGCTTCAATTGTTATGTAAGAAATTTCTGCTCATGACAGGAAAGGTGCACAGGTGATGACAGGTGATGACTAGATGCTCAGTAGACTGAAGGTTGCAGAGTGTCCCTACTCACTTGCCAATCCAAACAGCCTAAACACAATGGCACATAGTGGAGGGCGTGCAGTTATCTTCTCACCATGTACAAATATTTACTCCACCCTTAAGCTTTTAATTATCGTCAATAATTTCCTTATATTAACACACGCATGAATAAACAACACTCACACGCACCTCAGACAGGTCCTAGATTGGTTGGCTGTGTTTGTCTTTGGAATTATCTGTTCCATTTATATTCCCCCAGGCCCAATTTAAATTGGGCACAGGCAAAGAGCAGAGTGTTAAAGAGATACAAGGCAAGAGTTTGTACTGTATTTCGTTATTCTGTGTTCATACATGTGTAATGACAATAAAATGTAATCTAATCTAACCTAGGGTCATCTTAGGGTCATTTACTAGCTTCATGGCAACTTTGATGGTCAAGTGACACATTCGGGGGTAAACGAAGGCTGTCTTGGCTCCCCCTACCGCCTCTGCGTGAATTTACAGCACTTGCCAGATGCCTGCCTTGCCTTGCCGCAGAACAAAATTGACAGTAACTTGCCTGTGAGCCTTATGAAATTGTTTTTTTGTTTTTTTTTACCTTGTCAGTCAAGGTAACTCTTAAAAATATATAATCTGATTGCTATTCTTTGGTTTGCAGACATCCATATATTTAAGTGGGAATTTAGGAAGTTGATGTATGTTACAGCAACAAAAATACATCGTTTGACAGTAGGGGGAGCTCTTTAGTTAAAAGATCTCAGACTTACCAGGTGTCCTTTAAAATGCAATTTAAACTGATATGGTAACAAGGCAATATTTATTTGTTTCCCATCATGATCACGTGTTTAGGCACAAACATTAGTAGGTCAGTACAGTCCTCCCATGTTGCCCAATAGCTTTTGGTAATGCAAAAGACAGAGTGGTCACATATGCATCACTATCTGTCTGCAGCCCAGCCTTAAGGCCATTTTATACTCGTCATACTCCGTCAATACGCAGACATGCAAGCCTGCACGCAGACACGTATGAGCGCACACACAGACACACACAACTTCTCATTTGCTCATAAATAAATGATGTGAATAACCTAGCCATGTCTCCATTAGCAGCATTAGCAAAAATGATGGAAAGACGAAGCCAAACGACTTCTTAATCATTGTATAGGTATGTGTGTAGACTAGTGCCACTCCAACCAGTGTCTGGTGGTATGTTTTGGTGTACATGGTACATGGTCACATGTTGGAAAACTGAAAGGTGAACCTCTCCGTAAATACAACTGCGTGTCTGCGTATTGATTGAGTTCTCAACCATAAATTAGGTTTTAGAGTCCTAGCTGTCCTGTGTTGTAGGGTTGCCATCACTAGCAGTGAGACTGTTCATTTTTCAAGTTCATCATCAAGTTTTTTTTTTGTGTTGAAGTTGAAATTTGATCCAAGGTAAAGACTGGATCGGCCTTGTAGTTGTAGACACACCATCTAGTCTTGGATGGAAGACGAGAGGAGTTGGATAGGAGTTTTATAAATATTTAGTTTTCTCTCTCGTGAGAAGAGATATGTGACAAGTATGTCGATGTAAGTGCTGTCCATTTCCTGTTTGCGCTTCGTGTCTGGAATACACCACTGCAGTACAGTGATTTATGCTGTATTCTTTTCTTCAGAAGTTTTTTGTTGTCATGGCTCACTCACTGTATTTGTATAGGCATCAACATCACTTTTGCAGTTGTTTTTTTTTCCAGTAGGTAGGTTTTGCTGTCTTAATTGGCAGTGATTATTAACTGCATGTCCAAATGGCATACACAAACCATCAACTAAATCTGGTGTGTGTGTGTGTGTGTCTGTGTGTGTCCCTCTTTCCCTCAGGGTAAGCTGCTGGACTGGGCTAAAGATGTGGCCTGCTCCAAACCCAGTGGCACAGATGTGGACTTGGAGAGTAAGGACTTTGTTGTCAGCGTAAGCCAGCTCAAGCTTTCTGACCTCTTTTTTTTTTTTTTTCCTCTATCCCAGCTGAAAGAGGTTGTTGTTCTGTTAACAATAAGATGGCATTCCTGCAGGTCATCCAGATGGACTACGGCATGAAGGGCAAGAACCCCATCAACAATGTCCAGTTCTACTGCAAGAACGACCCCACCAAAGCAATCAAAATCCGCAAGAATCAGGTATGCTGTATTTTTTTCTCTCATTCTCTTGATGTAAATGAACATGTTAAAACAACAGAAAAAGGATATTTCACAGACCCCCCTCTATTAACTATTATTGATGATATATGACTTCTTTAAATTCCTTTAAACATGAACACTTTTTGGAGGAGTTCTCTCAATCTTCTGGTATGATCTCAAATAATATAAAGTAAAATGTTGTGCAGTTTTGTTGTAAGTGCCATGCATTTGCAATGGGGGCAAATCATCCAAGAGTTCACGTAGTCTTATATTGTCAATAGTATTTGCATAGTCTACATAGACTATGAACAAGACCAAACCCCTGTTGTCTGTTTAAGCATCTCTGAAACAGAATGCTAATATAGAATGTTAAGAGGTTTGATGCGTTGCCATGCCAATCTCTGATAGGTGTCCCAGCTGCTGCCGGAGAAGTTTGCGGAGCAGCTGATCCGCGTGTACTATAAGCGCACAGATGAGCAAAGCTTGGAGGTGGCCAGGAAGTACTTTGTACAGTGGTGCATGAACAACAACTTCATCAAGCCTCAGGTACAGCAGGAGCAATCACACCTCCCCCCATCCACTCCCTCACATATGTCACACACACACACACACACCCTTCTGTTGATTACATTTATCCTGTCCCAGCCTTGTCCATTACACGTGTTCCACGTCTTCTGTGTTCGCCGGATCTCTTTCACACACCCACACACACACACCCGTACCCACACCCACACCCACACCCACATCCACACACGCACACATACACACACACACACACACACACACACACACACACCCCTGATCTCTTTTGATACCTGTCTCCTCCTCAGGCTTTAACCTTTTGTTTATTCATTGAGCAACAAAAATATTCTCTTGGTCTCAGATTAAGAGCTTGCAAATTGAATAACTGCTTGTAGAAATTTGAGTGTGCGTATGATTTTTTTTTTAAAGAAGCGTTTGCTCTTCCAAGCCTCCAGCTGGATGAAGGGTGTGTTTGTTTTTTTCCCTTTTCTTTTATCTGCCAAGCCGCAAGGGAAGTCATGGCAGTGCTTTCACCAACACAAATGCCACACACACACACACACACACACACACACACACACACACACACACACACACACATACACCACAGTGTTCATGGTGGGATGATGGATGATCGCTGCCCTCCAGGTTTTCAGCATTTGGATTTCTCTCCTTTTCTCCTCCATATTCTTTCTCTTATGCTTCCTCTTGTCTTTCTCTTTCTTCCTCTTGTCTTTTTCTTCCTTACCCTCCTTACACACTAGAACATGTGACTCCTATGTCTGTTTTGCATTTGGATCACTCCTCAGAGGGACTTGTTTCAGTGAAGGCACATCTGTATTGTTACAGATTTGTGTAAGTGCGAAAGGCTATTATGTTTGTAAGTTTAGAATTCTTGACATGAAACAATTTGAAAATGCTGTTCCTCCTGGATTAGTGTGAAGACTGGGTTCATGTACAAATGTGAACGTGTTACTCGTTCTCATGACCCTTGACCCTTGCAAGGAAGACAATGAAGAAAAATGAGAGTAGCCTGTAACCCCACCACCTCACCACCACCACCACAACCACAACCACCACCCAAAAAAACCTCACCCCCTGAGAGAGAGAAAAAGCAATTCATTAGGCTAGGGTAAGTTACTGAAGCATTATGTCATGTCGCGTGTGCTGTAACAATTGGCTTCCAAGATAATCAATGGAACCAGCTACACCAGATTCGACAGTGTTGAGTGCATAGATAGACCAGTCTTCTGAATTTATGTCAATGCAACGGGACGTAACTTTTCAGCAATGTACGTGGTGTAACCTTAGGATTCTGTTGCAATGCAAGGCCAAAATGCACCCATTGGACACTCCCTAGGCCTTAACCACTTGAATTTTGCTCCCCTCCCCAGACCTCAGGGGCAGAATGCAACAGTGCCCAGCTCGGGCACAAACACACAGCTGAGGCCTTGGCAAGGCGCCACACTCCCATTTCATTTTCACTCACACACCCATAGTCAGAGACACACACAGACCATCCTTTTTCAATTTGTTACATAATGTTCAGTCATTTGGTTGACACCATCATTGAGAAGAGTATGGGACATGAATACCCTGGGGAAATAACTGACAGTAGTTTGCGTGGGACCTCCTCTCTGCCCAATATCAGTTGAGCTACACTAGGCATGAACTGAAGCCTTCTGTGTGTGGAGCATGTGCTCTAAAGATAAGTTTAGTTTAGTCTAAAGATTTATTTATCAAAAAGTCAATGGATCTGGACTACGCCAGGAATAGTCTATTTTATGCTCTGAAGATTAAATGCTTCAGTTACATGCCTGCTGTAGCCCTTCCTATTGTACACCTTACCTTGTAGGTAAATCGTACAACCATTTAACAGTATAAATTGATCCGTCAAGGGGCTAGAGATAGGACATGACTATTTCTCTCTGCAGGGCAAGACATGTGGGTCATGTGTCTGCTCCAGGACCCTCAAACCTTATTGTGCCAGTGATCATATGGCATGATGGCTCAGACTTGTTTGATTTGGTCTTGTGTTTAGGATGGAGACGTGACTGCACCTGAATTAACACCCCTTAAGCCAGGCTGGGCCAGCAACGATGACGATGATGACGATGAAGGTGGCAAAAGTCAGTCAGCAGGCAGACACAGAATGCCCCAAAATGACGGCCTGAAGGCCAGAACTAAGCTGGCTATGTAGAGTGGAAGGTCATCAAGGAAGAGGAAGAGTGCTGTGGTATTCAGGAGGAGTGCTACTCAGTTTCACCAAAAGGTGGCAGCAATGCACATTAACCAAGGCAGAGATGGGAGTGCCACACGAGAGGCTCAGGGCCTTGGGAGAGACACCTCCACTTATCCCTAAAACTGCCTTTGGCATCTAGTATTTGAAAACTTTTTTACATCAAGCTTTATTTTTCTTAATTTCCTTTTTATTCATATTTTATATAATAGAGCTGATACTCTTTAGAGTCTTATACAGACTTCTGAGGGGATTTGTCATTGTGGCCGACAAGTACTTATTGAATACAAATTCGTAAAGCACAGTTTGCTTCTACAACATTGACTGGAAGTCTTCCTCTGAAGTGTAGATTTTTAATTTTCTTCAGTTAAACTAGTATCCCAGTAATTCGGAATAGCGAAAAAAGACATTTACTAGGAGCATATATTAGTATATTGCATTAGACCAAAAGTTATTCTTGCAGTCAGTGGTGGCCTATCATACTTAACTTGTTTGTTGGGACGTTGAATGTATATTTATTTCACACATCTGTCTTATCTCTCTGAGGGCTTTAAAGTTCTCATACTCCTCATATGGGATTAAGGGTATTGATATTTTTGGGTAATTCAGCTTCAGTTTTAGTTTAAGACCACAGATTAAACTGATTATCTCTATCATTATATAGTCTACTGTCAGGTGTGTGTAACCAAATAGTTTTTACTCTTTCATTTTAAACTTTGTTTTATTTAGATGTTGATATATTGCATGCTGCCTCTCAGTCCTGAGTTGATGGTAGCGAGAAGCATTGGTGCCTGCCATGTACTGAGACACAGGCTGATTCCATATTATGCCAGTGGCAGTTATGACAGTGGGCACTTTGCAGATTAAATAACAGGAAAGGGATTTGGTGTGCAATCATTTTGAGTGGTGTGGATACACAGAGTGTTTAGGTTTATTTTTTTCTTTCCTTTGGGCATTTGAATATTTTTTTGTTGTTGGTGTTTTACGTGTGCAATTTTCCCTTCCTGGTCTGTGTGGTTCTCACTTGTCTGTGTTTATGACAATTGTCTGCCCCTCAGTTGTCGTGTGGGCTTTTTGTACTCTGAACTTTGACCTCTGTTGCTAGCAGTACCTCTGTTTTCTTATCAGGAAGTGAGTTTACATCAAAGCTGCTGACCATCATGTTTTTAGCTGCCTGATAACGCACTTTCAAAAAATGATTGAAAAATAAAATTAAAAAACATCAGAGAAGAAAAAAAAACAATCAGGAAATGTTAACAATATTTCAGTTTGTATACATAAAGATCTGACCTATACATATTTCTGGAAGATGTATTTGATGTATCTGACCTCAGTGAAAGAATAAAAAAAAAAAAAACTTCCTCTAAACCTTGTATTTGTGTTTTGGACTGATCTGTTTGCTCAGCACCTAGCTGGATATATGAGTGTGTGCGCACACACACACACATGCTCGCTTGCAAACATTCTCTGGCATGGTTCACAAAAATATCCTCACCCTTTGCTCCTCGAAGTTCCCCTACTGTGGTCTTTATGGTTAAAATATCTTGCCCATACCTGACTCTAGCCACTAGAGGGAGATCTACTGACACTGTCCCAACACAGAGCCTGCTTGTGACCAAAATAGTGGATAGTCACACCTAACTTACAATAATAAGTTGGCTGCAAATGGCCAAACATGCATTAGAAAGCATATTAATTGTTGGCTTTTCTGTTAAATGGGTTGATGTGTAGATGTACAACAACTTTTGTCCATTTGCCCTACTGTTCAGCTGTAATACTGACATCCCTTCACAGACCAGGGGAACATGGTTGTGTTGGCAAAATGGTAGATCCCCCTTGAGCACATCCTTGTGTTATTCTCTATTACAAGGACAAAGCTAACACATTTTTCCAAAACTGTCCTGATGAGTGTTTCACAGTCAAATACTCATTGGTTCATTATGACCACTTATCACTTCACAGACAAACCCCTCTGTGTGTGTCTGTGGCTGTGTGTGTTGGGTGTGTGTGTGTGTGTGTGTTTTGTTTTTTTTTTCAGGCCAAATCATCAGAGGCTGGTGGTTAGAGCAGGCGGCTGCGGGGGTGTCCGGTGTTGAGGGACTGTTTGTTGGTTTAGTTTGTGGAGAGATAATGAGAACGGTGGGTGTAGGGAGAGCGGGTGCAGGAGGTGTGTGCTATCTTCTCCTGACTCTCCACCTGCTGACCTGTCTGCATAAACACATCTCTCTCTCTCTCTCTCTCTCTCTCTGTGCATGAGTACTGTATGGATCTCTTGTCTGTGTCTCATATGGATCTGGTCTCTGCTTTTGTTTTTCTTTGTTTTCCTTTTTTGTTTCTTTTTTCCCTTTCTCACAGGAAGTTCCACTGTGCAGGAAGTGGAGGTAAAAACGCCACCCTGACGCCCTCCCCTTGTCCCGTTTCCACACACACGCATTCACACACATCCTGTGGCACTGACTAAGGGTGTTTAACACACACACACACACACACACACACACACACACACACACACACACACACACACTCACACACACACACACTCACACATGCACAGACACACTGACACACACTGTGCACTGACCACAGGGGCCAACTGCCTGCTAGTATTTTTATAATCTTCATCCTCCCTGACCTGTTGCTCCCCTCCTGGCGCCAGTGGTCTCGCTCCCCCCCTGGCCTCCCACCCTCCTCCCCCCGGCAGAAAGGCTCTTCTGTGCCCTGCCGGCCCTTGCTCCCCCTGGCCCCTGGGTGGATAATTGAGACCAGCTGTTGCAAGGTGCCTCCCCCCACCCCCACCCGCAGACACACACACACACACACATTCACCCAGCCTCTCACACTACTGCACTTGCCTTTTTGGCAGTGTGCTCACTTCATGGCAGGCGTGCACCCCCCTTTTCGATGACCCCCCCCCACACACACACACACACACACACACCCTTGCCCCCCCATCTCCCTCCCTAACTCTGTGCTTGTCAATCTCCATCAGTTGCTCTGATTGACTGATGGACCGCTAAGCTCCGAGCGTCTCGGGATTTGGTGAATGTTTGGTATGTGTCCCTGATTGATTTGCGGCAGTGAGAGGGAGAAGAAGCGTAGGAAGTTTAAACGAAAAAAAAGCCTTAGTGGCGTCAGTGTTTTAATGTCTTTTTCATGTTTTTTTTTTTTTTTTTAAATGTTCCCTCGTTATGCACTTTTAGAGTTTTTTTTTAATGGAGAAGTTTGGCTGGAGATGTAGAACTCTTCATGTCAAGCTTGAAAAACCCCTGTCGATTGACCCACAATTCCATGCAGTTTCCCAGCAGTTGGAAAATGTGCCTCCTCTCCTATTTAAGCATAACCTGGCCACACTCTTCCCCTCTTTCTCTCTGGCTCTCTCCATTTTTTTTTTCTTTCCTTTTCTTTTTTTTACATCTCCCTCTCTCTTTTCTTTTTCTCCTTGCACGTCTCTCTTATTTCTTCTGTCTTTCCCTCTGTCCCCCTGTATTACTCTGATCTCTCTCTCTCTCTCTCTCTCTCTCTCTCCCTCTCTCTCTTTCTCTTCTCTATGTCTCTCTATCTATGTCTCTTTTTCTAGCCCTCCCTCACCCTTTAGTGGTGATGGACCTTGAATGAGATGCTCCTCACGCCCCGACACAAATGGGTCCATGGTGACAATGAGCCATGCGGGCCGACCCACTTAGGAAGGAATGCATCCCGAGGAATGAGAGCAAGCAAAAGAGTGTGTGAGCGAGGGAATGAGAGGAGAGGAGAGGAGAGGAGAGAAGAAGTGCAGAGGAGAAAGACAGGAGTGAAGGACAGGGAGAACTATGGGAGAAAGAGCTTGTGGGTTATGTATACTATGTGTTGTGTATGTTTTTTTCTACAGTGTGACTAACCTTCTTTCACACACACACACACACACACACTGCTTGTCTAACTAGGCCTGTGGAATCTGAGTGTGCTAATGCCTGAGTGGTAAAATATTTGATTTAT
The DNA here is from genome assembly GCA_015244755.2 of Tenualosa ilisha. Classification (NCBI taxonomy): domain Eukaryota; kingdom Metazoa; phylum Chordata; class Actinopteri; order Clupeiformes; family Clupeidae; genus Tenualosa; species Tenualosa ilisha. The sequence continues at coordinate 323,442 of PYXC01000315.1, forward strand.
GTGGTATTGCAAGAGTGTCTATTTGTGCTGTGCTGGTGGGACAACGTACGTGTGTGTGTGTGTGTGTGTGTGGTGTGTGTGTGTGTGTGTGCGTGGTGTGTGTGTGTGTGTGGCACATATGTTTTTACCGCTATGTGGGTTTTGTCACTCTGTGTAATGCCATCTGTGTGTGTGTGTGTGTGTGTGTGTGTGTGTGAAACTGACAGCCTCTCATTAGGGGGTGAGTCTCCTTGGCTCCAGACCCCCATGGAAGGACTGAGTGGTGAGTCTGTGGTGATCCTGCCACTTTGATGCCCCCCACCTCCACCCTCTCCCCTCCTAGTCACCCTCTATAGACCTCCACCTGCAGGGAGGTTAATGAGAGCCAGTGTGTGATCTGCAGGAATTGGGTCTGTGGAAGGACGGGGGGTTCATGGTTTTGGTAGTGGTGATCTAATGGGCATGAACACACGCACAGAATCACAACCTGGATCTTTCCTTCTTACTTTCTTTCTCTCTCTCTCTCTCTCTCTCTCACACACACACACACAATCATTCAGTTACACAAACATTGCCCTTACACAGGATACACAACCTCACCAATCACATATCATGTACTACAGAGTATATATAATATACAATAATTACACACACACACAGACACACTTGCATACACGCAAACACACACACACACACACACACAGACACACACACACTCAGTCTGGTTGAGCTGAGGAAGGGGCCGTGGTGTTGAGAGGTGTGGTGGTGGACTGACCCTGTGCTGTGGAGGGGATGTGATGGGTGGGTGTAGTCCACACAGCCTCCGCCTGCCTGCCTGCCCTGCCGTGCGAGCGGAATAATACAGGTTATGCCTGGAAATAGCATTGGGCCTAACGCAGGGGACATCCTGTCCCCCATTCAGCTTCCTCTCTCTCTGTCTCTCTCTCTCTCTCTCTTTCCCTCACTCTCCCTCTCTCTCATTCCGATGGTGGTTGTCATCGGGGGCACTACATCAAATCTAGAGGCCAAAAAGATTTTCACTCCTACACACACACTACCAACACTGCATCATATTTCTCTTGATTATATGTGTATGTTTAAGAGTGTGTCACCATAGCCAAACATCATGGACAGTAATTTCCGACTAAAGGCCAAGATCATGGGTTGGAGACCCTGGTAAAAAGATTCCTGAAAAACACTTACTTAACTTTGGAACTGTAACTTTGGAATAAGCTGTCTGACAGATAGATAGTTAGATATATAGATAGAGAGAGAGAGAGATAGATAGATACTTTATCACTTTATTCAATTTAATTAGGCCTTAACTTTACTGTAAGTCAGTTGCTTTGGAATAAGCTGTCAGATAGATAGATAGATAGATTCAATATTCAATTTCAGTAGAACTATACTTTATTCATAAATGAACTATATCCATGTTTGGATGACTATGTCCTTGTAAGATGAGCATGCACACGTAAAAGACTGTGTTCTTGCTCTGTGGGCCTGCAGTTAGTTTGGTCTCCTCATGGCTGCCAGGCTGGCTGCCCCCTGAGAGGAACGAAAGGGCACTGGCTTTGCTTTGCCCTGCCTTCCCAGTTGGAAGCAATGAAACTAATCAGAGACAGACCAGTAAACAACTCTGTTGCTGAATGGACAAAAAAAAAAAAATCACGACACACAAATTGTTTCTCTGTCCTTCTGCTTTGAACACACACACACACACACACAAATGATTATACAGACAGAGTTAATAGAAAGAAATCCAACACACAGTTATTTGACAGAAAGTTGCAAAACAACACGTGTGAGTTCTGTTCTATTGTTAGCATAGCTACGCTAGCGCCACGCTCTCCCAGTTTTCTCAGGCAGTGTATCCAGTCGTTGTGTCACTTTATTCATGAAGAGGCCTGGAAATGACTCAGACAGGTGCTTCATCTCTGTCTCTCTGCTCCTCTGTCTCTCTTTTCCTTTTTTCATCCCCTCTCCCTATTATCTTTCCATTTCACTTCTCTCTCTCATGTCTTTCTTCTCCTCCCCTTCACTACACTTCACCTCACACCTGTTGAGGTGTTAGGGGGGGTCTAGTGTGTGTGGGTGTTTGGTAGAGTGTGGATAAGCTATGGGAGGTGTGTGTGTGTGTGTGTGTGTGTGTGTATTAGAGGGTAGGTCTGACAGGGGGAGGTGTGTGTGTGTGCGTCAGAGACTGTAACTGCTCTAATGGCTGCACCCCCCCTCCCCTCCTCCTCCTCCCTCCCCCAACTCTGAGTCTTTGATCAGTGGAGGTGTCTGTGCCAAAGTAATTAGCCGTATGTTGTTCATTTAGCACCCAGGCGAAAAGGCTGCCTTATAATTGAGTGCTTGTTAGGGTTACAGCGCGAAAAGCTTTCATCGCGTCAATGCTAAGTGAATGAGGAGGAAGGAGAGGAGAGAACAGGCAGTGTGTGTGTGTGTGTGTGTGTGTGTGTGTGTGTGTGTGTGTGTGTGTGTGTGTGTGTGTGTGAGAGAGAGAGAGAGAGAGAGAGAGAGAGAGTATAAGAGAGGGAGAGCAAAAAAAAACAAATAACAAATGCCTGATCCTGGGCTCTGAGCCAGGGATACCAGTTAAGGTGCACCATTGCGGCAGTCTCCTCCACCCACCAACCCACACACACAGACACACACACACACACACAGCCCTCCTGAGTTGGAATTTTGGGCCTTTAAAGCCCCCCTCTCCCATCCCCCAAAAGCCATCACGATTACGCGGCTTGAGATTTAGACAGCTGTCAGGGATCACTCTAGTGGAGCTGGGGCTGTCCCTATTTCCTTTCTTTTCCCTCCTCTGCGTCTCTCTCTCTCTCTCTCTCTGTCTCCCTCTGTCTCTTTCTCCCTCTGTGTCTCTCTAAAAGGGAATCTGGCCAAAAAGAGGGTGGAGGGACTACGGCAGATGAGGGGTTTGAATGTCTTCCCAAAAACCATCTGATACGAATCAGTAGAATGGTGAAGATCGCACTCCCTGATTGCATGAAGGGGATTGGGGGCTGGATTGGGGATGGGTGGGGGGCTTCCTTACGGCAGCCTCAGACAGATGGCCACCCTTCTGCTTGGGCTACAGGCTCATAGGAACACGTTCACCTCCACTAGTTGGCTCTGGGACCTTTGGTCCAGGCACAGGTTGCTCATGTCCCACTGAAGGAAGCACTTACCCACCCGGCCCATCCCTGGAGACTCTGGGCTCTATTTGGAAAATGTTCGAGAACTCTGAAGAATTCTGAGTAAATGAGTGGGTGTTCCTAGAAGCTCTCAGCTAATTTTCACTAGTTGACAGATATTCAGCTCATGGGCAAAAATTTGTAGAAGTTGGAGACAAGTTCCATACAAGTAAATCAGTGTACCATTTTGAAAAGAGCATGTCCACTGACTATAGTAGACTGATACATTTCTTACCCTCCAAATAAACTATCTTGGACCTCAAATCTCTTCTGTTCTTTCTATGCATTCTAATGTCTGCTCTCTTTCAGATTCTAGAATTCTCTGTGACTCTCTTGGCTCTCTCGGAGTTCTCTTTGCTCCATTTGGTCTCTCCCCTGTCTCAGGCCTGGCTCTGTGCAAATGCTTTCCTCATGTTTGCTCCCTCCACCACGGCCCATTTGAGCTCCGGGTTGTTCTCGTTTGCCACAGGATTGTTGACTCGGCCGACCCTCAGTCAGTCCTTGTCTTTGCCTCCCTGCCTACCCGTCCAGCGGCCCTCTGTCTGACTCTCCCTGCCTGCCCCTGCCGTGAAGATCCCCTCAGCTATCTCTGTCCCATTTGGTGTACGGAGCTGTGAACCCACATTTATGACTTCCTGTGTTTGCTACACATATGAAGGGGAGGGGAGGATGGAGAGAGAGATAGAAAGAGAGAGTGGCAGAAAGAGGAAAAGAGAGACTGAGAGAGTGCATGAAGAGAGAGAGAGGGAGTGGGTTGGAGGGAGATGAAGAGAAAGAGACAACGAGACAAAGCGTGTTTCCTCTACATCTGAATGTGCTGCAGACTCTTTCTTTCTATTTATTTTGGACACCGACGATGACTGCGCTGTATGTTAAATCTCTCCCTCGGTGTCCGACTATGTTGATCTAAGCCGTCTAACACTTAGCTTGACTTTTAATACAGTGGCTGAAGTATGTGCTAATGGAAGAGATGTCAAAGACCCTTTATTCTTTATGATCCCGATGAGTGATTAGAACAGATTTCCTGCTTTTCCTGCACTATTTCAGCATGTTGTATGAATTGTAGCTTTGATGAGTGTCATTAGAAAGTCAATGCACAAGTACAAAAATACAGACTATTTGTCTCCAAACTGGACTGCATGTATATTGTGAATGAGCACTAGTGGTGGCAGTGACTGTCAGCACATAGTTTGTGTATATCTGTGGGTGGTTGTGTGTATTTGTGTGTGTCTCTGTGTGTGTGTGTGTGTGTAACTGGTGGCATATCTCTGGCATTGGACGGACGTGAGAACATCTGGAAAGGCTTTTTCGGCGGCAGTGGCGGGGACGGCGGCGGGGGTCGGTGGAGATGGGCCGGTGCTCGGCAGTGTGGGAATTCTCTCAGCCGGCTCGGCAGGGGGGCCGCCTTCCTGAGGCTTCAAAAAAGCCCAGAAACAACAAGCCGTTAAGTAATGACTTCAGCGTGTTTGTGTGTGGCGCCACTGCTGTTGTTGTTATTGTGTGTGTGTTTGTGTGTGTGTGTGTGTGTGTGTGTGTGTGTGTGTGTGTGTGTGTGTGTGTGTGTTTGTTTGAACAGGATGAAGCAGATGAGCTGCATAAATGTAGCTGGCACCCGGGGTAAGGCATCTCTGTATCCAATTTAGTGCCGTTTTGTTCTGCTTCTCCTTTGTTTCTGTGCTTGTTGGCATGAGCGTCACCATGCCCCACACCCCATACCCCATGCCCCATGCCCCATGCACCATGCCCTCCTCCCTCTGCTTCCAGCTGACCTCATGCTGCCCGCTGCTCTTCCTGTGGGACACCAACGAAAGAACACGGAGAGGAGGAAAGGAGAAGAAAGGGTAGAAAAAGAGAAAGAGAGAGTGTTCAACATCACACACACACACAAAAACACACACACAACACACACACACAAATATACCATCTATTTTAAATAGACATGCACACACACACACAAAAGTATACCACATATTTTATGTAGACACACACACACACACTGAGAATTATATCATGCGATTTAAGTATATACTATATGTTAGGTCCACCAGTCTGTGTAGCAGTAAGTATATGGCTTATGTAGATTTTATGGCTACTTCCCACATTGTATTGTCTCTCAGTCTCTCTCTGTATGTATGTATGTATGTGTGTGTGTGTGTGTGTGTGTGTGTGTGTGTGTGTGTGTGTGAGAGTACATGAGAGAGAGAGAGAAAAAAAGAGAGAAATGTTTCATACACCTTTTAATGTATGTTTCAGTCCCCTTGTACTCATGAGTCATCAATATGCACCCACAAACAAATACACACACACACCACACACAGAGACACACAAACACCACATGCACAACACACACTCTTTCTGAAACACCCACTTGTGTGCTCTTGTGGCAAATGTTTGTTGATGGTAGCGGCCCCCGATGAGGAGCGGAGAGAGGAGGGAGGCGAGGCGAGGCGATGGGTGTGCAGCCTCTGGTCTTTTTCCCCGGAGGCGGAAAAGCTCTCGGCGTGTCCCGTGTTGAGTTTGGCGCACAGATGGGCTCACTTTGAAGCGCGGCCTCACAGGGTTATTTTGGGAGCTCAGCGAATGATAATTAAAACTCTTTCTCCTGCCCTGAAGACAGCGCGGAGTTAGCTGCAGATGAAGGTGGAAAAAGCAAGAAAGCAGGAAAAAAAAAGATTGGGGAGAGGTGTGTGTGTGTGTGTGTGTTTGTTTGTGTGTGTGTGTGTGAGAGAGAGAGAGGAGAGAGAGAGAGAGAGAGAGGTGTGTGTGTGTGTGTGTGTGTGCGTCTGTGTTCAAGTGTGTGTGTGTCTTGCAAGGGATGTTAACAGTGGTACATAATGGTAGGTAGTGACAGTTGCAGTAAAGAGGGGCTCTAAGCTGAGGTGGATGCAGAGTGGAGTGGTGTGTGCTGTGTGTGTTGTGTGTGTGTGGGGTGATGTTGATGCAGACTGAAGTGGTGAATTGGAGGGGGGTGATGTGGGGGTAAAGTGCGGGCCGGGGCCGTCCTGTTGTTTTGGCTCCGCAGGCAGTGTGGGCCGCTCAGGTGGGGAGGGAGCTAGGGTTTCACCCTGACAGCTGCAGGCACACTTCAGGGGACTCCAGCCAAGCTGCCAGGTCACACTCCCTGTCACACACCATCGACCTCCCTTCCTCACACACACACACACACACACACACAGATGCTCACATACACACACAACTCCTGTGTGTGTGTCCGTGTTTGAGAGAATGTATATGCTTTCGTAGACAAGAGGGAGAGAGAGAGTTGTGGAGCTAACTTTAATGACTGCCTTTGATATATGTGTGTGAGTGCTGGCGGGGTGTAATTTTGAGCAAAGTTTGTGTTTGCGGCTGTAACACAATATGCATTAGTTTGTGAGTGTGTGAGAGCGTGTCTATGCATGTGTGTGTGTGTGTGTGTGTGTGTGTGTGTGTGTGCGTGTGCGAATGCGTGTGTGTGTAAGGATATGTGCAATTGTGCGTGTGTGTGTGTGTGTGGGTGTGTGTGTGTGTGTGTGTGTATGTATGTGTGTGCATATGTGTGTGTCCCCTTCTGTCTCCCCTGCCGGTGTAATCAGACGCTTGGTGCTGTGCGAGCAGGGACAGGTGTCCATACCTGGCCACTCCCCCCTCAGGGTGCACCAGACCCCTCCCGTCCTGCCCCACCTGTCCCCACCTTCTGTGCAGGGACCTGCCCCTCCCTCCCCCACCCCCACCCCACACACACTTCCCTCCACTACCTCCACTCTCTCTCTCTCTCTCTCTCTCTCTCTCTCTGTGTCTCTCTCTATCTGTCTATCTATCTCTATCTCTCTCTTTGTCTATCTCGCCTGTCTCTCTCTATAGTCTCTTTCCTAGTCCTGACATGCAGTGGCTGCCACTCGATCCAACCCCCCCCATTCCCCTTCTCTTGCCCAATCCCTCCTGCATGCTTGCCCGCTTTGCCTGGATGTGTGGATGCCTGGCTGGCTGGGAAACTAATCCACCAGCTCCCTGCTGCATCCTCAGCCTGCCCGACGACGCTTTACCCAACATAAACATACCACACTTCATCCACACAATATGCATTTCATGTTGGACGCCGTGTTCCGCGGATACATACAGCCAAGACATGCATATTAGATTCAGGAATGTGATGTGTTTGGGGGAGAGGGTGTGTGTGAGTTCATGTCAGCCACTGCGATTACATACAGCGAGGATATGCGTATCACATCGAGGAATGTGTGTGTGTGTTTATGTGTGCATGTGTATGTCTTTGTGTGTGTGTGCCATTGTCGAGGAATGTGTGTGAGTGGGACACTGAGTTTGAGAAAGTGTGAGACAGAATGTGATTTTCTGAGAACTCCCTTTGCACACACACACACACCGTGTTTAATCGGGTTAGAAGTGGTGGCTTCATGGTTCGGCGTGGTCACTGTAGGTGCGGATGCTCTTTTACGGATGAGGAATGCAAAGAGCACACATAAGTAGGGGGTAACGGGACACCTTCATCTGTGTCTCCCATGTGAGCCTGTTGTAAAGAAGACCACCCCCTCAAAAAACCCACCCCACCCGCCCCACCACCCCAGCCCCAACCACCACCCCACCACTCCACCACTCTGCCACCACTACCTCACCAACCCCTCAAAAACCACCCACCAACCACCACCACCACTACTACCTCACCACTCCCCAGGCCATTGGGGAAGATAAGACCCTGGCCCTGGGGGTATACATTTCAGGCAGGTGCAATCGTGTGCTTGCAGTGTCCCTGCGGGGGGGGGCAGAGCAGGGCAGTTGGAGGCTGGGGTGGGGCAATGGAAGGGGTGAGGAGGGAGGGAGTGAGTTGAGATTAGGCGTGGCTTAGGGATCGATCTGTGTTGTAGCCACCAAATCTAACTGCCTGATACGGCTCTAACAAATCCGCCCCCCTGCCCCAACACCACCAATACCTTCTGTGCCTTCCTGAAGCCCCTCAGCGATAGAGCTCATCGTGTGGAATGTGGTGGAACAATAGGGCTCTAAACACTACTCCTGGAAGAACCTCCAGGCCCTGGCAAGCCCCGACAGGAGAACAAAAGTGCACCTTGCGCTTCTCCGCACATCCAACGCAACGCCTCCTCCGGGGCGCATACCTGTGGTGCATTCTCAGGGAGAGAGAGAGAGAGAGAGAGAAGAAGAAGTGATTGAGGGAGTGAGGAAGAGAGAGAGAGAGACACCAACTACAGGTGATCCCTCTTTTACTCTTGCCAGGTGCACCACACAGGGAGCAAACACACCCTTGACTTCTGAGAGCTAAAGCAGAGAGTAAAACAGCTGTTCCCTCTGCCCCTCTGAGCCTTGCCTTCTCCTTCCTCCCATGGCTGGTGCACCACACAGTCGATCTGCTCTACACTTTCAGCTTATTCACTTCTTTTTCTCCTTATTGTCTCTCACTCTGTCTCCCACGTCAGAGATTTCATGTTTTGGAAAACAGCTGGTCCCTCTTTCACTCGTTTCCTCATATTCGTTTCCTCTGTCCCTCTCCTCTCCTCTCCTTTCTTCTCTGTTCTCTGGCTTACTGACTCATCTACTTGCATCTGTAATGTTTCTGGAGAGGTTGTACATGTTTCCCCTCGTGCCCTTATCTCTCTCCACTTTCACTTTTTGTTGTGTCTGGTCTGGCCTGTTTGTGAATTCTGCATCGCGTCGCGACATGCTCGTCGGGCGCGCTATGCCTCAGTGGCCGCAAGCATTGAGTGCTCTGAGATTCCTTGAGCCTGAGCCTTTCGCATCCTCGGCTTTCCCACGTCTGGTTACTGATGCCAACCCACGCTTGATGATATCTCTCCAATCATCACTCAGTGTGACACAAGGCAGGTTCAGGTTCAAGACAGTTCTGTAAATGTCAGTCATTTGGATTTGTTTTTGAACCACAAGTACAACAGATTGCACTCTTGCCAGCTCTCAAAGTTAACCTCATCTAAGCACTTTGGGAGTTGACTGAGTTGGATTATTGATGTGGGAAATCTAGCTCTGTCTGTTTCTTATTTAGCCTTTTGAAAAAGTGCATTGCCTGCAGAAAGCTGACTAAGCGTAACTAATTCACTGTAAGTTAATAGTGGGTATATAGGTGTGTGTGTGTGTGTGTGTGTGATTCATGTTTGTGTATTCCTGCCTGGCTTGTATCACATGTGGCCAGCTGACTGGCCTTGTTGCTGGAGGTCCATTGGGCTTTAAAGTGTTTAAAGTGGGGGGACTATGTGTGTGTGTGTGTTTTGGTGTGTGTGTGGTGGTGTGGTGTGTGCGTGAAAAGCACTAACGCAGGACAAAGCTGAGAGTGTGATCTCATCTGGGGCCTGTACCCCCTCCCTGTTCCCCTCCAGCCACCTCCTCACTGGGGCTACTTCCTGCCTTTGGCTCAACATTGGGGTTTATGTGTCTGAGGAACTGACTTGTGATGAGAAGCAAAGCTGAAGGAAAGAGAGACAGAAAGAGAAGGAGAGAGGAGAAGGAGAGAAAAGATGGTTGGGGGAAGGGCATAAAAGAAAAGGGAAGGAGAGGAAAAGGAAGCATTCTTTGTGTGTGTATTTGTATGTGTGTGTGCATATGTGTAGTTGCTGCTTGTTAGCACCCCCCCCCCCCCCCCCCCACACACACACACACACACACATCCATTCTTGGCAGCTGATAGCGTCCAGGCAAAGACCCCCAGAGGCCGGGCAGCTTAGCCGTGCCCAGTGTAGCATAACGCCCCATAGCCCAGCACAGCCCTGCATAGACTCGGCGCATAGTGCTGATCAAAGCCCCCCTAGGCCACATGTGCTTGTCGTCTCGTCAGCAGCGTCGTTGATCTGCTACATTCAATAAAACCACAAGTTTGACGCCACTCAGGCTCTTTAGATGAGAGACCCCCTCATCTGGTCTGTGACCAGGGCTGAAGTGGTTCTTCATATCTATCACATCTACACACACATACACACACAGGCACACTCACACACACATAGATACACTGCTGGCAAGTCACTTACACAGATATATCCATTTATATGCGAACACATACACACACACACACACACACACACCATATGCTCACAGACATTTACTTTGGCCCACTATTGACACACACGCACTTACATAAATACTCATACGCAAGCACACACACACACACACACACACACACTAGTACACATGCATTCAGAGAGACGCACACACACACAGCACACCAGCCAAAAGCCCCTGGACATCATTCATGGCCCATTCAAGTCTATGTGTCATTAAGAGACTGATGTTTCAGGCCCCATGCAGCTGTAGTTCAGCAGTGCAGTCAGTGTTAGGCGGAAAGAGAAACTGTGCAAATCCAGTCACCAAGGATTTGGCATAAGTTTGGTGTGTGTGTGTGTGTGTGTGTGTGTGTCTGTGTGTGGTTATCTGGGAAATAAAGGACTTAGAAGAAACAGCAGCCCAGGACTGAGGGGGGAAAACCTGTGCTGAAAAGCAGTATTATCATCACAGAAGTGGCACAGGAGTGAAAAGACAGAGGTGGTGTTGGGTTCGAGAGGTAAGGAAGGACCCCTTGGGGATGGAGTGGGGTCAGGTGTTGCATAAGCAAACTCTGAAAAACTTCACAGCCCGGAGACACCACCAAGCGAGCGACACAGCCCCTGTAATTCCATTTGTAACCTTAAACGACTGGCTCAAAAGCCCTCCTGGCTCGAACCTGATCCATGGTGAGTCAACTCTCCAAAAAACCACAGAATAAATACAAGCACGGAATGTCATGGCTCCTCAACAGTTCTCTTTTCAGAAGTAGAGCTTCTGACATTGGTGCGACACACACACATGCACACACACACGCACACACAAACACACACTTGCATCAGCTTACTCTACAGCATGAAGAGAGGGGTGAGGATAAGAGAGTCCTCTGAGATTACCCCACAACTCACAAGTTAAACACACACACACACACACACACACACACACACACACACTCTCACACATCACCCATGCTTACTTGGCATCCCCACCCAGATGCCTTTTATCAGACACTCAGGATAGCTCATGTTTATGTGAGGCTGACAGGCCACTTCCTGTGTCCCAAGGTCTGGACTCTAAGGCTCAGATGGAGGGAGGAAGAGCACAGATGCACACTGCACAGCCCAGAGACGAGAAGAGAGAAGAGGGGAGAGAAAGACAGGGAGTGAGAGAGAGGACGAGCAAGGAAGAAGTCACTGAAAAAAGGAACAGAAAAAAAACAGAGAGAAAAAAGAAAAGCTACCCCAACTCCAAACTAGGTCAGCATAATCTGCCTGCGCTTCCTGTCTGTGGGTCCACACAGAATGATCCTCTTTAACCAGACTGGAGCCATCCCTGGCACGGATTTGACCGGACTTGAGCCAGATGTGGTCCTGATCAGGCCCGGGGGCAGATGCTATCTGCTCCCTGAACAGGGACCCTGGCTCTGTCCCCTGCCCTGATCTGGAAGGAAGGAGGTGGGAGGAGAATGCTCATTGTCTGTGTTCAGTGCCCAGACTCAGGATGGGGCAAAAATTGACTTGATACCACAGCCCACAATCACAACCAGATACAGCATGCATGCACCCACGTTAAATGAACATCATGTAAATGAACATCACTCTACATGTCTTTATTTTCCTGTGACAATAGAACGGGACCTAATCTATATCAAATACAAGAGAGACAGACACAGTGGGACAAGGAGAGAAAGGGGAGAGAGAGGTTCTTTGGTATCATAGCACAACACTAAATAAAAAGGTCTGTTGTTAGATACACTAAAGCATCTGTAATTACTTTTGAGTGATGTTGAGTGATTACTGGTGCACTCAGTGGAAAAAAGGCCCTCTCTAAATATAGTTTGAAACTTTTAACCTGTTTTTCTTTCCCCCACAAATTTGCACTCATGAACTGGCCAACAGAGTAAGATTTATCTGCGAAGAAACATAAGACTAGCAATTTAGCCTGAAGTGGGAGGGGGGCTTCTTGAGGTGATGTGTGTGTATTAATGTGTGTTCGTATGTGTGTGTGTGTGTGTGTGTGTGTGTTTTGGGGAGGGTGGTTGAGGGTTACATTTTTGGTTGGTTTGTTAGTGTAGGAGGCTCTTCATGGCTAGAGGATCAGTCAGTGTCGGCGTGTATGTTTTATGTGCACCAGGTTTATCCCCCCCCCCCCCCGCCTTCTTCTTCTTTCACATGGAGGCCTTGACTAATGTCACATTCTTCAGCCATTAGTGACAGATACACAATACGAGTCACCGACAGACCCCTCTGGAAATGATGGCTGCAGCGCACTAGCGCCCGGCACTTGCCCCACTGGGGGCAAACAAGAGAAGACAGCCCATTACAAAGAGCTTGCATCAGCCCCCCCATCATCAATTAAGGACACCGTATCATGAACACGACTGCAGGTGAGTAATGCCATATCCCTGTGTTTGGGTTCTGAGTGAACGTGAGTGTGTGTGTGTGGGTGAATGTGTGTGTGTGTGTGTGTGTGTGTCTGTCTGTGTAGGGGGTTAGATACTTACAATTACGTAATGGCAAAAAGAGGATTGAGGGAGAAAATATGTGTCATTTGGGTGCAGGCAGGAGAGGCAGATGCTTTGAGCAGTCGCCCACGCACCCCTTCCTTGTTCTCCCTCTGAAAATGATCCCCATCACTAGGGGGATCAAGGAGACGTTACCCCCCCGCCCTCATCCCTCCACCTCCTGCCTGACTGCACCGCCCCCCCCCCTTTCAGAAAACATGTCTCAGAAGGGTCTGACTCACTGTCTGTACTGAAGGCCAACCACATCAAACCTGAAGTGCCCAAACACCCCAAAACATTAGCCCACACAAGGCAGGGAGAGGAAGGGTAAGCCGGGGACTGTGTGTGGTGGCGGTGTGTGTCTGTGTGTGTGTGTGTGTGTATTGGGGGTGGGGTGGGGGGCCTGAATTCTCTTTTGTTCTCATGACCACCCCTTTCTTCCCCAATCCAACCATCAAGTCATCAGGAGTTTGCTGTTTAGGTTACATGCTCAATGAAACAGTGCTGCTCCCCCAGACATCCCTCCTGGTTCCAGCCTTGTAGGTGCCCCGTGACCAACCCCAAATCAACCAACCCCCTCCAAAAAAAACCCCCAACCCCCCTGAACCAAAACACCAGCACTCCGTGCCTGAAACCAAGAGCAGAGGAAGTGCATCGTTACTCTGGCAAGACTGGCTGGCGTCAGCCTGCGGGTCACAGGGGCATAGTAGATTCAGCGTGTCATTCGGGGGCGAGAGGATAGGCCAAGGCTTTAGCCAAAGACATGCAACTTCCCTCTGGAGAGGGGGAAGAGAGAGAAAAAAAACACCCTGTGGCTCAGTCCAGGTTTGCTGAGTGACTTATAGCATGCTGGGATTCCCCTCTCTCTTTTCTCTCTTTCTATACCGGACGTGTCACTTCTATTTTTTTCCTCTTTTTAAACGTTTGTCAGTCTGGCTGGATGCATGGGTTTGTGTGGAGTTTTCCCCAGTCGTCATACTTCCTCTCTCTCTCTCTCTCTCTCTCCTGCTGGTGTCCACCTGCAGTCTTGCTCGGACATGCACATGTGCTGTCCATGTGTCAGCGAGTCTGTTAGTGCTGGAGTGTTAGCGTTAGCTCGGGTGGAAAGCCTGGCAGGTGTGTGCAGGTGTTCCACCAATAACTCGCCACGTCCACCCATGCGTCTGCCAACCCCCCTCCCCCTTAGAGCACACACACACACACACACACGCCACTAAAAACCCATTTGAAAAGCTCCGGAACAACTGACACATCACCCTTCACCACTTAGCAACAACACAGACAAACTGAACACAAGGTTTTTTTTTAAACAAACATAAATTATTTTATTCAAATCCTGTTGGTACAAAAAGTGTAGAAATACAAATCATCAAAAAAATGTATTGTGATTGTCAAAACAGATTGCACAGCATTTCCATAGTTACTCCCCTGTATAAATTACATTTTTGTTAAAAAAGGCACTTACACAAGCGGTTTTGACTATCTTTGTGTCTTGACTTGGCATATTTGGCTTACATGGGGACAGAGGAGACTACAGACAGGAGCTATAATTTGTCCTGTTAACAGTCTCTCCCTCTCTGTCTGACATTCTCCAAATCCAGACACAAACAGCATTTTAAGACAAACATGGAAGGTTTGCACACACAGCACTAGGGTCACAACACCCATTTGACTTAAAAACCAAATACTACTATACTGCGGAAATGTTTCATGGGAAAAAAGTGGTTTCTGTCTGTGTGAAGTATGAGCACCAACCCAATGGGGTGTACATGCAGACAAAAAGAATAAACATGGACAGCAAAACTGAAAGTTAAAAGGAAGAAAACAACATTTCTGGAATATTAAATCAAGTCTCCATGTGGAAAACCACATAAAATGCATCTTTTTCCTGACCTCTTTCATTAAAACAAAAAACAAGTACCAAAGTATCACGGATGTGTTGGGCCTGTTTGGTGTTCTGGCCACCAGATCGTGTTGCGTTGCTGCCGCTGCGGTTCAGCGAAGTGGCAGCGTTGGCGGACAGGAGGGCCGATGGACGGGTTGGGGTTGTAGAAGAGGTCAGGGCTAACGCATCTGTCAGCACCCCGCCTCCACTGCACCACAGCGGGGAGACAGCTGTCTCAATACGTCCCTGGAAGTGTGTGGAGCGTGGTGAGAGATGACCCTCACTCTGCATACACTACTGACTGACACACACACACACACACTCTCTCTCTCTTTCTGTCCAGCAGCTGCACCGTCACAATCCCGGACCAGCCGGCACCGAGGGGCATCCTGGGAATAAACTGAATGCCCAGCTGCCCCCCACCCCATAACCCCCATGCAGTCCCAAATCCTCCCCAAAATCCCCCTTGGTGCGCATCTGATTATATATATCTGCTGGCATCTATGGAAAAGTTTCCAACATGAACTTGGACTAGTGCACACTGTTTCATTAAGGCACTTGACCACCTCAGGGGATGTCACTCTTCAGTGCAACCGGACTCTCTATCTCTCGCCACATTCTTTCTCTAGGTAGCCTGGGCTGAAATTCAGCATGCCCGCAGTGGTGTGGGAGTAAATCAGATAAGCAGTAGTCTTTTTGTCTCTCAATCCTCTCTTCCTTTCCTTCACACGCTCTCTCTCTCTCTCTCTTTTTCTTCTCCTCCTCTACGTGGAGGGGCAGCAGCCGGAGACGGTGTGTTTGTGCAGCAGGGACATGCGGCTGAAGGTGCGCGAGCAGGTGCCGCACTGGTACTTCTTCACCTCTGAATGTGTCTGCAGGTGGGCACGCAAGTTGGACCGGTCAGCAAACGCCCGGTTACAGTGGGGGCAGGAGAACGGACGCTCACCTGTGTGGAGAAAGGCAAAAGAAATTTAGTTTGTGACTTAGTATGATCTCTAAGCGGTGGACACTGAGTAATTGCAATGAAACAATCTGCACAGTGAGGCTGGCATCGGTTGTTTGTCTCACCTGTGTGTGTGCGGATGTGTCCTCTGAGCAGCCATGGTCGAGAGAAGGCCTTGCCACAAGTGGTGCACACGCAGGGCAGTGTGTGGGAGCGGATGTGCATCTTGAGCGCACCTAGACTGGTGTACTCCTTGGGGCAGTGTTTGCAGTGGAAGCTGGACCGACCAGTCGAGGGCGTGGTTATTGCTGCTACTGCTGTTGTGATGCCGGAGGTGGCCATGACATCGTCCACACGTCCACAGTGGGTCAGCTGGTGCCTGGAGAGGGCGGTCGGACTGCTGCAGCTCTTACCACAGTGTGCGCACTGGAAGCGCTCTGTGGGGTCCGGGCTCGGGGGGTCTGATGTGCGTCCTTCATCTTCATCCCCACTGCTGCCACTGCTGCTACTGCTACTGGATGGGGAGCTGAGGTCCAGGGGGGCTGTTGCAGAGGGGGTGGTTGGCGATACTGGGGCAAAGGACAGGGGCAGGGCTCCCATGTCCCACACCAGGCCTCCTGTGCAGCTGGGCACCACTGAGCCATTCTCAGTGGGTAGCTCTGCTAAGGGAAACCTCTCAGGAACTACTGCAAAGAGTGGGCCTGGAGAAGAATAATGGAACCGATTAGTTTGCTGACTTGAGCGATATAAAGGGTAAAACTTAATGCAACATGGAATACAAGCATCTTGTGTATTCAAACAGGAAGTCAATGATGTCATGCCAGCTGAATGAGCTGCTGAGCTTTGACTGTCGGTATATAAAAAAGTTCTAAGATTTAAGGGGGACTTCTAAGTGTAGTATGATCAGCAGTATGCGCTACAGCTATTATGGTAAAGAGAAAACTATCTGCGGTTCCAGATGCACCATGACTTGCCTGGGATGTAATCACATGTTCTGTTCCCTTGACAGACTAACTCTGATCTTGCGCTTGCGTATTACTAAACAATGAGTTAGTTTGAAGAGCAGTTTCTTTTAATGTTACTACAAAGTTATGAAACACCGAGTATCCTTACGCACAGTTATAAAAGTACTCATATCACGACAGCTGACTTTGAATTCGAATGCAACATTTCACTAGAATTAACCATAACATCTTATTTCACATTTGAGGCAGTTAAAGCCTACTCACCATTTTGACTTTCCAGTTCACTATAGTTTGGCTTTTTGCTGGTGAAGTATTTCTTGACAAGGAATGAACGAGGCATTTTGAAAGTTTTTCTTTCAGCTATTGACGAGGAATAACTTTTCCTGCGTTTAGCGTCACTCAAATCCCTGCTCTTTCACTCCAAAAAACACTGAAGGTCTGAGAGTTTAAAAAGAGAATTTCACAAACAACGAGAACAAAAAAAAACAGAATTCCTCAACGAACTTCCAGAACACTAGTCAATCCAGATCGATGGGAACATCACCTGTGACATAGAAGGCACAACTACTGAGGACCCATACGTCCCCCTCATATACCAGAAGGGACTTTGAGGGGGGCTGGGGTGTAAAGTCATGTCTCCGCCCCACAAGACGCCCACCTAACAGGAGACGTGACGACCACATGGGTCGTGCCTGCAGGTGCCCTAGGAGAAAAAGTCTCTTCATATCGCCTGGAACCATTTGCAGCCACTGTAACTACTCCTATTGATTAAGATCTTCAGCCCCTAATTGCCTTGTTATTACACGGTGTTCATTTGAACTAGATTATGCTTCCAGCAAAAGATATAGATTTTAGGATTATAATTAAGCAACATTTCACAATTTACACAATTTACTAGTTCTGCATGAACTGTAAACATGTTTGTTTATATTTAGTTTAATCCTCTATTTCAATTTGAACTAAAACGATGAGAAACTAAACGTGACACTGGATTGTAGCGTCCTCTGTCGGACTTCTGTGGAAAACTGGTAACCTGCACTTATTAACAGCATCAAAATAAATATCACTTGGATTGGGTATCAAGTGAAGTCTGACATATGACTTTGAATCACTGTTATCCATGCGGGTCTGCTCTCCATAAAAACGGCATGAGTCCATTGCTTACCAACCGTAAGTGGGATAAATGGTCACACATAAGTATGCTCTATTGGGGATTATCTGTTTATGTCTATACCGTAAAACCGTCAGGGGTTTTATATGGTAACACGATTGGATTCGGCCATTGGCACAAAGCAACTCATTTAGTTCTCACAGAAAGAGAGAGACATTTACAAATGCCTCACAGACAAGAGCTCCATTTTTCTGCCTCACCCTCACACAAAGAGGCATGCTCTCAATTCATTTTTCCTCCTTGAAGCGCTGCGGGACTTCTGCAGACCCACAACCTCGCATGAAAAGAAGCGCTGTTCCACCGCATGTGTGCGCAGCGGGTATGGGGTAAAAATTAACTGAGCTCCTACAGACAATATTGCGTTGTTAAGGATGAACCCCTAAATTAATGCCGATTATTTCAAATCAGTACATTTTTGTTGTTGCAAAGTAAAACAAGGGCCAGCAATAGTTTTGTTGCTTGTAAAATATATCAAGCCTAGTTATGAGGGTACCTTGTCAACTTATTGTGCCAGTCAGTGTACCAATCAAGTGGGAATGTCACGGTTTTAAGTGGCCCTATTCAGGGCTCAAAAAGTGCGAAGCGACGAAATGCCATCCCCGGTCGGCCAAGGGCTGCGGAGAATAGTACACCTGTCTGAGTGCACCATTGTTCGGACGCGTTGGAATGTCGCGGCATGTTGGAGAGTTCACACATCGTTCATGCGTTCACGCCGACGCCGAGAAGACTGGGGTCAGGAGAGAGGGCCTGCTGTAAAAGTAATTACACACAACACAGACGTGGCCTACCTCGAAAAAAACCCGAGCTATGACAACGGGAATGAGTGACAAACTACACATGTTTCTCTGCCCATTATAAAACTATAAAATGAATGTGTTTTATGTGTAAAAATACCTTTAATCTTTTTTTTTTCACTTTTCTATCAACTTTATTGATGCTCTACTTATTTTGTACAACTTCACAGTTTGTCTACCAAGCACTGCACTGCCTCTGCGTGAATGTTCTCATCCCACATAACAATAGACGCTTTTAATTACAAAAGACGTACACCTGAAGAAAACATTTCAAGCGGAATGGTTTGAATGAATTGTAGGCTATCGCAGTTACAGAGATGTACAGCTTTCACCATTTACACCCACTCCAACGTTTTCACTTTGCATATTGATGCAACCATTGACAGTGTTTAAGCTGTGTACATAAATATATTTAAAGTGGAAAAAATTGATTGTTTAATTTTCTCATGAAAAATGTATTAAGAATGTTAACAGTCATATTTAACAATTAACAGTCATATTAACACATATAATTAACTTTTTTCTGCAAACCGTACCAGGTTTTCAAGTAACACATTTGCATGCTTTTTGTTGCCTGTGTTCCTTCCTCATATTATTAATTTGATCTGGTGTTGATTGATAAGCAATAATAAAATAAACCAATTTACTGGAGGTTGTCTATACAACATATGACTAAATTATGAAGATCTGGGTAAGTATCAATGATGCTATCTTTAAGATGCAGCCCACAGCATTTTAATCAATGCATTATACTGACGTTAATGAAACAAAAGCCATTATTTTATGCCTGCCATTCCATTAGAGGGAAACCACAGGTTGTGTTTTCTGACCAAGCTTAGGAGTGACCTCATGACACCGGGGGACGGAGGACACAAACCATAAAAATGTTCTCTGTTGGGAGCAGATGTTCTCCTTGTGTTGCCCAAGGGAGTGTGCATGTCTCCCACAAAGGCCATGAAAAAGTCTATTTAGGCAGCCTGAGTCAAACCGTCTCCTGATTTCTCTGCAGCCATTGGGGCTTCTAGGGAGGTGAGGAACGATCTGTAGTGCTTCCACAGGTGTAAATATATGCTTCCAGTGGAATGTTTTTTCAACTGAAGTACACGTAAGGTGTACACGTAAAGTGCACTCTAGTTGCCTAATACAGTCTTGCCATAGCTTGTTGAATGCAATCTGAATGTTCTATGCGTTTCAGCAGCTGAGTTAAAAATGTAATTCATAACAGTATGGCTTCAAATCAGCTTGACTGTTTGCATTAAAGTCTCTTCATCTGAGTTACAAAGGATGAACAGATAAATGAACAGACCACTGTGTTGCTGTAGATAACTTACATGCAATTGACATGCAGATTGGTTGAGTTAAGCAATCCACCTGAGGGGGGCAGTCTAGTTCAGAATAGTGTTAGAGTATAAAGGATAATGAATGATGTCAGCTGGCTGCAACTTTCTCCCTCTTTCTTTTATCTGTCTGCCCCTTCACTGCCCTGACTCCCACCCCCCACCCCCAATCTCTGAGTCTGGAACAAATTGGCAAAATCAGCCATGTGCACAGGCGTCAGCAGGATCACTTGACATGGGGTCACTCACCTAACTAGTCCTGAAATAAAAACATCTATGCAGCTCTGTGTGTGTGTGTGTGTGTGTGTGTGTGTGTGTGTGAGTGTGTGAGAGAGAGAGAGAGAGAGAGAGAGACTGGATTATGATAATCTTTTATTGATTGCCATTTTGGATCTAGAGAAATTGTTATCTATTCTGCTGCTGCTTAATATGATAAACAAAGTCATAACTTCTGAAACGCAATATTTTTATTATGCATTCAAATGAAAAGTTAGTTTGAGGCTACAGTTACCAAAACATCTTTGTAACGTATCATTCAAATCATTCTAAATGATGCAAACCTCAATAGTTTTGCAGTCCATTTGAAACTGTGAATTTCAAAGCACACTTTCCCTCACAGAGAGGCCGTCTGCAGTCTGTCACTCTAAATGACCCTGGTCTTTAATTTTCAGTGTCCGGCCGTTAAGAGAGAGACACACACATGCACACACATGCTAGCAGAACAGTGGTTCACCCGCAGAGTAAAAAAGGCACAGTCATCACATTATTGGCCCAATAATGATGAAAGTGCAGCTTTTTTAGTGTCCCTCATGCGGAGCAGTGGTGCTGAGCTATCCTGGTAGAGTTTGGAACAGGGAGGAGAGCCTTTATCTCTGGTCTGGCCAGAACAGCAGGGGTTAGATAAGGTAGGCTCTGCGCAGGGAGAATCCCTCTGGAATTTAAGCTGTACCATATGGGGGGAATCTCCACTCGGTGAGAAGCAAGGAATTCACTTAATGATCCCCCACTTTAAGAGAGAGCGAGGATTTTACCCTCACACCTCCCTCTCCCAAATGCCCCCCCCCCCCCCCTAGAGAGAGGGAGAGATAGGGAGAGAAAAACAACAAACTAGCCTGTTTACATAATTTGGCTTTACTCTAATTTGGTTGGCACATTGCATCGAAGTAGTGAGCAAGTCGATTAGTGCCATAGGACTGCAAGCACACATGCGGGCATGACTTTGCTCCGAACCACTGAGCTGTTGCTTGTAAAGGGAATGGGATTTCTTTTAAGTCCATGTGAAGGCACTCAGGTGAATGAGCACATAAATCCATAGTGGGAGCTGCTAACCTTT
This sequence comes from Tenualosa ilisha, assembly GCA_015244755.2. NCBI lineage: Eukaryota > Metazoa > Chordata > Actinopteri > Clupeiformes > Clupeidae > Tenualosa > Tenualosa ilisha. The sequence goes on from PYXC01000315.1 coordinate 344,539, forward strand.
ATGAGCACATTTCTGAGGAAAAAGTAATCCTACACTACTGTGGGAAGAATGCTTTTACAGTATATTTTAAATTTATATTTCTTTTTCACCCATCTATTGATAGTTTAAACAGCATAAGGTGATTGTGGTAGGTGGAGTGAATAGGCCTGAGAAGTGTTTTCATTTGCATTCACACACAGCCTCAAATGGTCACCTTTTTATCCTCTTCACTCCCTCCCCCAGACACACTCAGTAGTCCGGGATACAGATACTGCATGCATAATCAATACTCTACATTAACATTATGATTAGACCAAACTACTCAATGGTCATGTTCTGAATTTGAAATTCAAAAGGTGGAGAAGCTGTTTGGGGATACAGAGACAGACAGAGAGAATACAACACAGCTATCATGCTACCATGACAACAGTCAGTTGAACTTTTAGTTTTGTGAGTGTGTGTGTGTGTGTGTGTGTGTGTGTGATTTCGGTCGTATCCCTCATATCTCCCCTTTCAACATGAACACATCAAAACCTCTGTCTGCTCCTTGACTACCCTAGCTCTTTGAACTGTCTCACCAAATGGGGAAAGCCAGGAGCCATTGGCAAGAGGACACAGGTGGGCTGTTTCGGAGGTTGCACTAGACAACCATAGGATAACATACTATTAGGCAACGTAGTCCGTTTATAAGCATTAGAATTTTGTTTACTTATATTTGAATTTGTTTTAATCAGGACAGCGTGGGCCTGCATTTAAATTGTTTGCGAATTTATGGACATAAATTCTCTTTCATGTACAAAATGACGTCAGAACCGTGGACAGTCGGTAGTCTATAGCAAACAGGCTACTTGCATGTGCATATATGTACATGAACTGTGCCAGTATTTTGGCCAGTGTTTTGCCTTTCAGTGTTAATTGTAATGTACAACATACTTAAGTAGAAACAATATATATATATTTTTTGTTAATTATGAAAGATTCGAGAAGTGTGCACATGTTATTCTTACACACTGGCAGTCAGGGGAGTGCTCCTCTCATGAAGTCTCACGTGGTTGCACCTGCTTGCATCGATTCATATTTTTTGAAGCCACCGAGAAGGAACAGATGTTTGTGCTCTTGTCGGTAAGTGTTTTTTCTCGATCTTACTTTTGGCACATCGTCTTAGTTGAATGAGAATCTGTATCAGTTTTGTCACCAAATTTGCTGACAAAATATTGTATTGATTCTGAAATTATGGAAACGGTTCGGTTGTTAAAATCTCCATAATTTTTGAAGTTAATTTAGCATCAAGCAAATGAGGATAGAGTTTTATAAGTGTGAGATTTTTTTTTCATATAGTATTTTAAATAAAATCACAAAGCACTGCAAAGCTGATTGATTTTAGATTCTCAAACTCCTGTATTTATTTTCTAATAGGTAATCAACATGCCCTGGATAATGGAAAAATAGCAGTCATCTATGCTAACATCTGTACTAATGTGTACGTATATGGATATATGGATATCTCCTTACATTTAATGAAAAGCTTTTTTCTGATGGAAGACAAACATGCAGAGTAACCACACAGCTGCCTCTAGCCATTATGAGGTGCTGAGTATCTCCCTGATGTTGCTCCTGGCTATGGTCATTACAGTGGGGAATGTGCTGAGTTTGACTGTTTTCCTGGGCTCCAGACGTTTCCGCACTCCTCAGGGATACCTCAAAGTGTCCCTGGCCTCTGCAGACCTGGCCGTGGGTGTCGTTGTGGTCCCGTACTCAGTTTACAACGAGATTGATGGTCTGATGACGTCAAGGGGTCAAAGAGCAAGCTTAGACTCCAGCAGTTCTGCTGAGATTATGGCAGTGTCTGAGGGCTTTCAGCCCTGTTTCATCATGGGACCCGTGTTTGCCGGGTGCACCTTAGTGTCCATCACCACCATCTTCCTCCTGTCTCTGGAGCGAGGCATCACCGTCCTCAGACCGCTGCAGAAGAACTTGATAGTGACCAAAGAGCGGACTTTAGGTCTCATTGCACTGACCTGGCTCCTCTGCTTCTCCATAGCCGTGACCCCTCTGCTCATGTCTGAGGACATAACTTTAGAGTTTAGCTCCTGCAGCAAGATGTGCAACTATGCGCCCTGTCGACTTGAGCGCCACCACCATGACCCTCACAATGACAGTTACAGCCCTGTGCCCAGCGTCATGCTTGTGTTTCCTATTTTTGACTTTGCAATGCTCGGCGGTACCTGCGTGGTCAACGCCGTCACATTCTCTGCTGTGCGCCGCTTCTGCCAGGCTCGGGCACAGGAGGCTACCGCCAGGGTGCCCATGTCTAGCGGGCCTTCCTTCTCGGACATCAGAGCCGCCAAGACTATTGCCATCTTGACGGCGTTCTTCTGCGCCTCCTTCGTGCCGGTAGCCGTGCTGGTGATGGGCAGCGTGCTGCTGGGCCGGCACTGGTGCCACTTCTCCCTCTACGCCTTCTGGATCCTGACGTGCAGCAGTGGCTGGAACGTGCTCATCTACAGCGCCCGGGACAGACGCTTCCGCCAGCGCACCCGCGAGCTCCTCCTTGGCCCTAGGCTGGGCAACAGGCGGAGGAGGATGGCCATAAGAGGGCAAAGGGAGCGGAAGTGGGTCTGGGGGAGGTGCTGGAGGTACCACCATCACCCTGGGACTAACCGCTATCACATGGAAGGATGCACGGCAGCCACGGGGCATATGCCCATCCCAGAGTTGGGCCAGGCATGTTCCTCATACCAAGTGGATGCCAGCACACGGCATGAGCTGACTTTGAGCACTCTCCCAGCAGAGAGGTCTTTCATCCAGTACACTCCACAGGGCAGCCCATGTATGGTACACCTGCTCAGGGTGAACAGGGGGTGACACCTAAAGGGTGTTTATCTATGAAAAAGTTTGTTGCCGTTATATAATTGACAGTATTTATCTACCAGTAGAAGACCAAATCAACATTTGATTTGCCCCCATTAGAACTGTGCAATGTAACTTTATTTAAACATCTATATTATTATGAATTTTTTTGACCGTACTTCTAAATGCACAATTTAAGTGTGTGATTCATTATAGATGTATGTAATGCCATGAAGGAGTTATTTTTTCCTGTGTATTCATTTTCTCAGTCTTTGCTTGTAACCTGTGCCACTAACATTCTGGCTGTGATTTAACATGGCACTTACTCCCCTCAGCTTTTGCCTTTTACATGCAATGCTCTGCGCCGCGACTGTGTCTCTGTTTATCTAGGCGTCACTGCAGATATTGAGTTTAAAGAGCTGTGTGCTGGTGGGGTGCCTGCGGCGTGCAGAGACTTGAGGGGGTCGTCTTTGCTATGTCAGCCATCTTAAGCCAGGCTGGGTGAGACGCAACACCTGCTGCCTGGCCTTTGATGTCTGATCTTGTTCTCTGTGTGTACTGTGTGCATAACATTAAACACTTGTCTGTTGGGCCATGGAACTTGTGCATTTGTTTATGGAGGGACTGAGTGAATGGCATTGTGTGAATTCACCACGTATATAACAATGACATGAAGTTCATGCATTTTCAGCTAATAAAGTGGCAATATATAGACATAACTCTTTTATGAATGCCTTTCATTGTGTTCACTGTTCTCTCACAACAGTATGTCAGTCAGAGGTGAATCTCGACACAACAAAATAACATTCTAAAATGACAACTGATCATGATTACACTCTGCGCTCTAAAAGTAAGGTCGAACACTGGAAAGACCTGGATAAATTCAGTACTTGTTTTTTTGGAGGATATCAATGTCATTACATTATGTCCACCCATCACTTTTCATGGGCTCAGAGTTGTAGAGCCTACTGGATTGTTGAAAGCTGTTGTATACCGCCATCTACTGGTTTTCCCAATATAGTGTATTTTGTATCTTTTGCCAGTAGATGTCAGTAGAGTCCAGTATCTGGTAAGGATGATGTCAAAGGTATATGGTAAGGCTTACTAAGGGTGTGAATACAACATGTTTTGAGGTGAGGTGTTACTAGTGAGAGTACAGAAGTTTAGTATAGATAGATTTAATCCCAACCTGTTAATTACCATCACTGTTAAAATACTACAGTGTTTATGTGGAAAGCAATGTGTTTCCACATACAGTGTGCACTCAAACATACAAGTAAACGCACCAGGACGAAAATGTTGTCTATATAACACAGGTTATATTTACAGCAATGACAAATATACCTCAAATTGTTCTGTTACCTTTACTATTATGTCTGCTGATTTCAAACATTCATTATGTTGTTGATAGAAATTAATAACACTTTGTACAGTTTGTTTTATTCCTCTCGTGTCTTTTGCATTGTTTTGACGGAAGCCCTGCAGTACTTTCACACCCAGGGGAGTGCCTAGCATCTCATTCATCCGTAGGCCTTTAATCATCTCCTAATGATCAAGCTGGGACAGACACGCCATGGCTTGTTGTATGCTTGGAATGTAAGCAGGCTCTTGTGCCATGCGACTGTCTATGAAGAAAGACACACACAAAAAAAGGTCACTGGTGTTCTTTTGAGCACCTGCTAAGTGTTAGAACAACCTATCATGGAGCAGGATCAAGATCAAGATCAAGTTGGCCTGCCATCGTCATGGTGATGAGATGACACCATTGCTGATCTATGGCCTGGGTGTCTCCACACCCAGGCTGGTTATTTTCCCCTCAGTCTGCAGGTCCTCTCATCTGCTGCTTACAGGGCAAAGTTCTGCCGGATGGGTAGGCTACTTGAGAGCTTGCCTTAGGCTTGCCTTAACAACCTGAACTTGTTTGAACATTTGTCATCTTTCTCAGAGAACAGAATGTGTTGGTACTGGAACTGAGGGGAGGGAGAGTCAGAAAGAACACAACTTACTCCGGGGTTACAAGTTTATATATGTAGCAATGTGTCACATTTGACGTAAATCAGTAACAGGACTGTGTGCTTTGCATGTCTGATTCTTGCTTGCTGGACTGTGATGAAACATTGCATCACCCAGCGACAGTGTCAAGTCAAAAGCTGTGGTGTCTGGACTGCAAAATGACCCACTTTCGCCAGAGCACACAAGACAGCAACACCAAAAGCAAATGTGAGGAAGGCATGAACTGACTTTGGATCAGTGTGACAAGAGGGTCATGGGTGATGTTCCTTATGAGGATCAGAAAACATCTCACAGGCAAGTTGGAGCCGGGGTAGAAAAAAACGCTCAAGTATTCACTGTGTGTTTTTGGACTTGGGTTCACTGAGGCTGAGGTCTTATGTTTCATGTTGAGGAGACGAGGGGAGAGATCACACTGCGCTGCAGAAACAGATACTTCCTGCATCAACACAGCTGATAGGTGTAGCAGTCCTCTTACACCATAGGGATGAGCAGGGCCTTACAGGGACTTTGCCCTTTAACAGAGATAAGGATCTGATGCGGACAAACGAACATCTTTTTGACCCAACTAACAGTTAGTCTTCATCATTAGTCATTGACTAGTTAGTTGGTTAGTTGGTTAACACCGATGTGTATTGGTTCTGTAATCACTGGCAAATCCCTCTGATATAAAGTGTTAATACACGTGTAATAGCATACTCAGTGGCATCACTGAGCATACTCAGTGGTCTAAATTAAACATCTGGTTACACAACTGATAGACACTTGTCCATAAGACACTTGTCCTGAAAGCACCTGGTCTGTGTCACAGCTGGGAGAGAGCGAGAGAGTCCAGGCGCATAGATAGCATGCATCAGTGCCAGCTAGACAGGGGCCCCTGGCTGAACTGTCAGTAACTGGAGATGGCAGACGAGTCAGGGTATTTCAGGCCTTGACATAGAGGGGATTATGCAATCTTAGGTTTGGGTTCGTCCAATGGGGCACAGAGCCCTCAACCCGTGAACTCTTGGGCTCTCAGTCCTTAAACTCGTCACATTCCTCTCTCTCTCCCTCTCCTCTCTTACTGGCTGTGTTTGTATATGTATATATGTATGTGTGTGTGTGTGTGTGTGTGTGTGTGTGTGTGTGTGTCAAGAACCTGATAGAGTGTGAAGATCAGAAAGTGAAGTTGTAGAAAGGGATTAAAATGTATTGTCACCTCATTCCCCCTGAAAAAAATAGATGGAAAATTGCATTCTATAGTATATCTCTTTCAAAGAAATGTGAACATTGAGTTTAAAATGAGAATTCCTGTACGAGTACAAATAATAAGCAGTACTGCCCAATTGCAAAATTCATGAGTATATTTAGCGTTGGAATATCACACTTGTCTCAGATTAAACCAGAGATCCTGTGGCTTGTGATCGTGCTGCAGTGAGGTTATTTTTAGTCCGGGGGCTATGTTTTGTTTTGCTGCAAAGGGGCTGTTGCTGAAATCTCATCTTCTGTCCATGCATCTGGTGATCACTTTGGACGGAGGAAGGGGGAAAGGTTAGAGTCAGAAGAGGAACACACTGCACAAGAGAGAAACAGATAGAGAGAGAGAGAGAGAGAGAGAGGAGCAGAGGGAAGAGAGAGGAGAGAAGGGACACTCATGGATGGAGGGGAAAAGGAGAGAGTGAGGGAGAGAGGAAAGACAGAGGGAGAGAGAGGAGAGCAAGAGAGTATGAGTGAATGTGTGATCGAGAGAGAAAGAGAGGGAGAGAGAGAGAGAGAGAGAGAGAGAGAGAGAGAGAGCAGTGCTTTCTCATCAGCTAAGATATCCTAATCCACCACGGGGATTAAAATAGCCCACTCGTTAAGTTTCATAACATTCCCCTGTGGAAGTGTGCAGTCTGGGCCTGGCTTGCTGGAACAGATCCCCCAGCAAGTACAGTCTGTCCCTGGGTTCCTGAAACGTTGGCCGGCCAAAGCCAAGGACACCCTTGCCGTGCCTGTTTGTGTTGGCCTTGTAGGGACACACACATAGAGGTCAGCCCTGAGTGGACATGGAAGAGGACCAAAGTTAGACTTGGTCTCTCTGGTGCATCAGCAGGGTGAGTGCTCTGAACTCAACTCAGCACTTAGAAGCTTACTCCTCACCGCTTCTGCCCCTGTTGTTGTCGTCAGTGTCCACTTCCTGTTTCCCTCTGCTTTGATCTGTTCATCCTATTAAGTAGGTGGTGGTGTAGTGGTTAAGGAACCTGCCTAGCATGCAAGTAGCCTGGAAAATTGTGGGTTCAAATCCTGGCTACCACCACTTAGTCCTAAGTTGCATTTAAGGAAGACTGGCCTTGATGTAATTGATAGTTGACAAAATATGCTTTGGATAAAAGCGTCTGATAAACGTAATTGATGTTATACCCTGCTCTCTCTCTTTCTCTCTCTCTCTCCCGTTTTATGCCCAGCCACTGCTGACATTATCTTTCAAGTGAAGATAACTGAGAACCTATTGTGATCTCTGCTGATCTCAGGCCTGTGTCTACTGGGTAAGAGTGGGACCAGGCTCTGCAATGGTAGAGCAGACCAGACTAGAGAGAGAGGAAATAGCACGGCCTTAAAAGGGATGGAGACAAAGACAAGCTGGAGTCTTGCTATTATTATTATCATTATTGACATGCCCGTGGGATGATGTCTGAACAATGGGTCTAGTTAAGTCACTGCTGACGTACTGTGGCTTTGCTGCAGTTTGCCAGTGTCCTGAATTGTGCACTGCCCTATGCTATGAGCAAACAAAGATAAATAAGAACATTTCAACATCTGTGAACATGCACACATGTCTTTATTCTCAAAATTGCACACCTAATGAGAACAGTGAGCAATGTATCTGTCTTTTTGACAGTAAAGGCTGATGAGGGTCAAAGATATAGGGTTGTAGGGTGGACATTTTAATTATGAATGGTTAAGATGCCAACCTGACCATTATTACACTATAAAGTATCTATGTGGACTTTTCATACTGTGTGGACATCTGTTTGGAAGTCTGACAGGCTAAAATTAACTCTTCAAACATCCCGTGAGCTTTTAGTGTCACTGACCGGCTTTTCTGTTACATGTTCTTCTGAGTCAACAGAGAAAGTCAAACAAGTTTTTGTTTTGTTAGTTTGTTTTATTTTGGACACAACATCTGGAACGATAGGTTAACAGGGTTTGTGAGAAACAGTTCACAGGGTTTGTGAGAAACAGACAGGCTCCACCATAGGTTGGCATGGGCAGAGTCTGGTATGACGTAACAGTTTCGAAAGCAGGGAATCGTGGTCGACTACATGTCACTGTGCCTCTGTGTTGAAACATGTTTTCTTCAGATAGACCGATCATAGCCTAGGCTGTAGCAACATGATAGCGCGGAAGAAGGATAACCCAAGTCCACTGACTAATGCGCCTTGAGTTTTTATCACAACACCGCACCCTAACCAAAGAGAGAGTGAGAGTGAGAGAGTTAGTGCGTGAGAGTGAGTGTGTGAGTGCATGAGTGTATGTGTATGTGTGTGTGTGAGTATGGGTATAGGTGACGAGGAGGAGGGGCAACATCAAAGTCAAAAACAAACAGGAAAAAAGGAGGAAGACCTGCATGAGAGTGAAAAAAGTTGGCCAAATAAAAAAAAGAATTGTGGTCTCCAAAATGGAAATAAATTCTGAATGTCTATCATAATAAGACAGGAAAAAGAATTGTGAACATAACTGACATCTGGCAGAATTTGGGCCTCTTACAAAGGTAATTATTTGCATTTTTTGTGTCTTAATGTTTGTATGTTTTGATTATATTCATAATTTGTTTTACTGAGTGTGTGTAACACGTTTTTGTTTACTTGTGTTTTCATGTCTCTTTCATGCTAAAACATGTTTGTAAACTGATGCACCATATGAAAAGGCATTTGACTATCAGGAGCCCAGGTTCAGTGAAGTAAAATTCCTGTCCAGTGTTTTGACATGACCAAATGTATTTGCTAATCAGCACAACCTTAACTGCCATATTGCGAAACCTGCAGGCCTGAAAGCAGCAGGTTCCACGGAGGGCTTGAGTGAAAATATGGCCTGGCCACATAAGCTTAATGAATTGGGAGTCACTGCACCTTTTCCAGCCTCTCCTCCCCTCCCCCATTTCTCTCTCTCTCTCTCTCTCTCTCGTCCTCTCTCGCCAAGAGCGTGTTATGTCATCAGGTTTCAGGTTTCCCCAAAGCCCCTCCATACACTTACACTTCCAAAGTCCACTTGAGATCTTTATCTGCAAGACCATCTATACCTGTCCACTAGCAAATCCTGCTTTCTGCTTTTAGTGCAGAAGCAGCCAATCTTTGGCCTGGTCACACAAGCCTCGGTCTGCATTAAGGGCACACAAAGGACAGCCAAGGTGATAACAGCACCAGGAATATTGGTTAACTGTTTGCTTTCACAACACTGTTGTCTGTCTATCTCTCTTATCAAGAATCAGAGATATTTTCTAACAGGACCAGCTGTAATAGACTATCAAGTTACTGTGGTATGTCATAGCTCGAACCAGACCTGTCATTTCCCACCGCCTACAGAGTGTAAACATGCAGACTAGATCAACCCACAGCTAACACCAGCGATCTCAGTGTGGTGTCAAAACTAGGCCATGCCAACAGTGTAACAGAAACCCTAACTCTGTACCTGCCAGCCAGCAGGCATTGGCAATAAACTCAGTTCTCCAGGACACATTGAGAGGCACATCCTTTGCTCAAGGTGACAGGGCAAAGAAACACACAAACACACGCACACAGACTCAGGCTCAGGCTGCCACACCTGTCAGCTGATGGTTGCCGTGGGCTGTATGGCTGTCCCACAGAGCTGCGTGACCTTTCCCCTACTTCCTCAACCGCCCCCCCCCCTCAGGTGCACGCCTAGAGAACTGCAGGAATTTGTCTCTCTTTCTCTCATTTTCTCTCTATCTATGTCTCTCCTCTGCCCTCTCTGTCCCCCATCTCTCTCTCTCTCGTTGTCTGGCCAGCTGAGACTTGAAAATCCACGAAAGCAGATGCTTTGGAGGACAAAATATATGAAGGAAGTAAAAAAAGGAAAAGATTAGTAGCAGCACCAGCTAAATAATAGCCTGAGGTCCCTATTCTTTTCAGTGTTTTGGCTTGTGTTTTTGTCTCCATCTCCCCATAATAACTGTTGTCAAGGAGTATTGAGTTTTCTCCTGGATTTGAAAACACCTAAATAATGCCTGTGTTGTTTGTGCTGTGTGTCTCCTTATTCAGTCTCCCATATGCTGACCTTGTCCATAGTCATAAGACATCAGGAGCTTGTGGGTTTCAGTGACTAGCTTTGCACTTGAAAATGTGACACTTAGAGGAAAAGTAAGCTGTAGATCTGTTGTATTGTGTCGCTAGCGGTAACACTATAGGCCTCATCTCACCCCTTCGGGTGACTCATTGACATGTATTGCATTCCACCCTTGGCCTTAGCTATCAAGCTCAGCTTTATTGTCTGACATTTACACACAAAGCAGGCAATGTCCATCGAGACAGACAGAGACAATAGGAAGAACAAACCAAACTAGTTTGTTTTTTTCTGTCAGTTAATGACAAGGGCCGACTGGTTTAAACAACAGCCACAGGCAATGCTAAGCACACAGACACACACACACACACACCACAAAGACAAGCACAAGTACATAGACAGGGAGGTGTACGCAGATAGATAGATGAGGGCACCCTCTGTCAGTGAATCACTTGCATCAGCAGGACATGTTTAAAGACGTGCCACAGGTCAAGCCAGCTCTCAGCTGCTGAAGGGCACATTAACTCTGACTCAAAGCTGGCCAGAGGGCACACACAGCACATTCTGAACCACAGCAGGAACAGGGCTACATTATCTCATTTGAATGTATCAAATCAATATATTAATGAGTTTACACCATGCCAACAGATGGACTTATCAGGGTCACACACAATATTGTACCACAACACTGCTGCCAAATCTCATCAGTGTATCAATATACTGATGTGCATACGCAATGCCCAAATGGACCAGTTAAAATGGAATAATCACCATGCAATCATTACATCAGGGAAGCATGCATGGTTTTATTTCTTTTTGAGTTTAAGAAGCATCTGGTGAAGCACACAACCAACTTGTGTCATTGGCACTATTTTGAGTTTTATGTTTGGATTCATTACAAATGGCTGGCAGCAATTCAGCAATTATTTGTTGGCTGTATATTGTGAACTTGGTTTGTTTGTTGTTTCTTTACTGGTGTTTCTACTGCTACTGTTGTTGTCCCTCCCTCTGGTGGTTCTGACTCAGGCAGGCATGGTATGATCACAGGCCTGGTTGGCCAGCGCTGTATCCTCGAGTAATAGGCTTTAGCCTGCACTGACTGGACTATAAGCTCTTCTTTCCCTGGCAAGGTCCTCTGTGTGTGTCTGTGTATATGTGTGTGTGTGCGCGCGCACGTGTGCGTGTGTATACTACCCCCCCCCTTTTCCAGTGGTGGATGTGAGCACTACAGCATTTAGTGTTGTGCTTGTGGCCACTCTCATTGCAAACTATAATTCCATGAGCCTGTGAGCTGGAGTGCACATGTAACATGAGATGGTGAAATAGTGACCTGTTGCATTAGAAGTCAAAGGTACGATATGTAGTGTTTGATGTGTTTCAGTTCAATACAATTATGTAACCTTGGAGACATCATAAAGAAAGTGTTTTCCAACACCCTCTTTCTGTGAGGTTTCTGTGATTCAGATCTTCATTGCATATAGCCTTCTTGTAATCCCAATCCAAACTATGAACTAAATACACACTTTAAATGAATCAAGATGTTCATGTCTATGATGAATAAATGGTACAGAGCATCTCCCACAGCTTTTTCATACATGCTTCAGAACTGAATCATGTTGTTTCTTTTTCTCAACAAAAGCTTTACTGTACCTCTAAATGTAAACTGGTTAAGTGAAATAATCAATTGCATGCGAGGTCAAGGGCTTATTGACATGCCATTGACACACCAAGTTATAAATGGAAACCACAAAAGAATACACAGACAGTGTTGTGAACGGACCTTATAAGCCAGTCATCTTGCTGAGCTGGAATAGACTAAATCAAACTCATAAAAAAATAGGAGTAAAGAAGGGGTTAGGGTCACAGTTCAGTGTTTGTTGTGACCGAAGGCGACCACGATTACTTTGAAAAAGCCCCAAATGCTATTGGATGACCAAATGCTGCATTCACAGTTCATGAAATCCCATTGGCTGCACTCTTGTCAACGGTGTCACAAGCCCCTCCTGGACAAGTGAGAGTGAGAGAGAGGGATAAAGAGAGGGAGGGGTCTGGCAATGTTTACAAATTGGATTTAAAGAGACAGCAAGAGGGCCTGCAGTTTGTGTCCTGTGTCCACTGCAGTGATGTTATATAGCATCCACATTCTGTCAGGCAGTGGTGAGCAAATGGGCTAAATCTTTAATACTTAAAAAAAACCCACATTATTGTGTTTGAAATAGTAAGAAAATGTTAAGACTTATGCGATAGAAGTTAACCTGAGCAAGAGTGTAAGTGGTTGTGGTCAGGAGTTAAGGCCATTTTATTAATGTATGGGCTACATTAACGTCTCTTAATTAGTAAGAAACTAAAAGAGTATGTCATACGTTTTGCAGGCCCTGAATAACGTACCATAAAGAAATACTGAGATGGGCCGTTTTTTTGCCTGGCCAGATCATATTTACTGTGACTGATGTGCTTTTGAAATGTGCAAATGTGCTAATACATATGTTATCTGCTTGTTGACTGTTCTGACTATCTGACTCTTGAAGACTATGCAGATGCTTCTTCTCTGATATAACGGTTGTGCCAGATATAATCATTATGACTCTATAGACAGACGCTCATTCAGGATGTTTTGGTGCTTGATGTGATGGCAACTCAAGTGACAGATCAAATACACTTTGTAACCTGATATCCCGAATGGGAACAGTACAGTAGAAAGGACTCTGCATCACAGGTTGACGGCGGACTCCCCCACCCCCATCCTATTACCTTAAGGTCCAGCTTGAAGCTTGTGTAATATTCTGATTGGTTGGATGCCTCGAGGAGGCGTGGGCATGGGCGTTGCTAGGAGTATTGTGATCTCACAATCAGCTGTTTTGTACGTTCTGTATTCTGATCCGAGGATCAGCTGGGCGCAGCAATAACATTAGGAAATATCTGCAGAAAAACGTTTTAAAAAGCAGATATTGTAATCGTTAAATCAGTGTAAACGCAGTTTTACACGTTGCACTTCTTCTAAGAAGAATATCTTTTTATTTTTATTATAGTAATAACTACCTCATATAAAGCTACCTAAAGCTATGCTTTAAGATTTTACTGTCGTTTTTACTGTTTGCTCATCCCGTTTACAAGTTATACTGCAAGGGCAGGTAAGCAAAACCACTGATGCAGAATTTGGGTTTATCAAGTCTTTGTGAGCGATGGAAAATAGTTACGCTAGCTTCGATGACTGACATCTTGAGTTATATTGTTTCACAACCGCAGGCCTACTATGTTGACGTTAACTCAGTTCGAGTTAAATGGATTGCTCGCAGATTAAAATATGCTCTCTACATTGCGAAAACCTTGATGTGTTTCAAATGACAGACGCTAGCGACAGCAGCTAGCATTTTGTTCTGTTGTCGACATTCCTTTAATAGGTCATCATTATGTTTCGAATGCCGTCGTTGTGCAAAGCGGATGGTTTTGATGGTGCATAGAAAATATGATCTATTCTTGCATGATTTCAAGCATCTATGACAAGAAGGCCTATTAGACGATTATTAGTGAAAAAATATTTAGTAGCCTATTTATCAACAGTCCCGACTCCGCAGATGAATTTGTTCGGTTTGAATATGGACAATACACATAGCCTATTTACAGAGAATAAACATAAGTCGATTATTATGCTCTACGTTTATGTATTTATGGTTGTAGGGTAGATTTATATGGATGTGCGGACATATCGATTCAGATATGGTACAGCTGATTCAGGCTGTCATTGCTATGACCCCTTGTACTTATACAGGGTTCAGCTTGACAGTGTATAGTGACGGAACTTCACTTCATCACGATTTTAACATTATACAGTGTGTTAACCAGTGTTATTTTCCCAACTGTAAACAAAGCCTAGCCCGTCGAAATGCTGATCTAAAGGACTGCATTTGTCCACTTGAAGGAACCTGTAAATTGCATTAGAACAGATAGCTTCTTGGGATTTATCGAGGGTTCTGTTGAGCTTGCAGCTAAATCCCAAACTTTTCAGTTATCTTGACTTTTAAGTTGCTTGACTGATGTCATTTGACGAAAACCGTCAAATAGTCCTTCGTTTCTTTTTTTCCTCTATGCTTATTTTCCGTCCGCTCAGTTGGAGGGTTGGACTAGCAACATCAGTGACGTCAGTAATACTCATAGCATAGTCTTGTTATGCCTACAAGGCCCAACCCACTGCATATTTTACATGTCCTGCCTGCTTTGACTGTGGCCTATTAGCAGATGCACTCTGATGGTTAATTATTATTAGAAATTATTTGGATGATAGACAGGTGGTGAGACTGAGAACACTGTTTGCTTCCTATTCAAATGCTCAAATGCTATTCAAATGCTTCCTATTCAAATAGAGCTCAATTTTATGAAGGACCTACACTTGGACCTACAAACATAACCTCATTTGTCATATTAAAACTAAAATAGAATACATAATTTGTATACCTAAATGGATTTGAAGCAGTGCATTCATCCATGTTTCCTTCTATAACCACTATGATACTTTTGCATTTATGCCACTTCACTGGCCCTTATTCGACCACTTGACCTTTGTGAACTTGTGCATGCCAATGAAGGCATTCAATGGCAGCACTGTTTAGCACTCATGAAAAGTACTCAGTTTGTGTCCATAAACAGTAGGTTTTATTTATATGCTGGTAGAGATAACAGTAGTGGTGGAGCTGCACGGAAGGCTGATAACACTTAAGCCCAAAGCCTAGAGCTCTTTGAAACAGACCATGGTTTAAATGCATTTTCTTCCTGTAGTGCATCAGTGTAGACTTGCACTCCTCTGACATTCTGGTTGTTGAATGTGAACTTGGTGAAAAAAAACATGGGACAATTATGTTCCCTGAATGAAAAACAAAAAGCTAGCCTTTTAAGGGAAGGCCAACATTGCCTGTTTTTTTAAATGCTTTCCAGTGTTTTGACCACTATCGTCATGGTGCTCGACTTTCCATGACTGCACCATTTTATTTTGCTTAAACATAGAATAGGCTACTCTATTCAGAAGAGGACCATTTTTGTTGAACTACTGGTGCATCTGCAGTAGTCTCCTGAGAATGAAACTATTTACAAGCGGCTTCGAGGAGAAGATCCACCCCTAACCCCCATCTCACTTGACTTTTTTCATCTATCAAAGAGGCAACATGAAGTGTAGAGCTCTCTTCTTGGATGATCCTTTGAGGATAGCAGTTTTTAATGAAACCTCATGATTCCACATGAGAGAGTGAGGGGGGAAAAGAGAGCAGGGAAGACAGTGGTCTCTCACGCACATCCCTGGAGTGAAAACAAAGCTTCAATGTTCAGGGAGCTTTCCTGTAGGCTGAGTGCATAAAAGGGCCTCCCTCTCCCTCCTAATCAGGGCCCTGCATCTTATTTTCACCTTCCTTGGCTCCCCTTGTCCTCCATATGTGCATCTCCCTCTGACTCATCCCCCCCCCCCCCGCATCTTCTTCCACCTGCCTCACAGTCTACACAGCAGTTTGTTCCCCCATGTGGCTGTCTTCCCAGGAGCACTTCAAGTGTCAGCTCACTTCTATGTTAGATATATAGACAGATAGATAGATAGATAGATAGATAGATAGATAGATAGTTAGTTTATCCAAGTAGATTGTTAAATGGATTGACAGATTGATATTGACTGATTGATATTTCATTATGTTTTCACAGCTAGGGAATATCCACAAAATTGGTGTATGGTTGTAATCGTGCTATAATACTATATATCAGTACAACAGCTTATCCACTTGTAATATGCAGAAGGGGATGGGTGACTCTGCATGTGTGCTTGTGTGTATATACTCTGTGAATGCAGCAGTGTGTGTGTATGTGTGTTTTCCTGAGTGGATTATTGATGTATTATTCAGGGGTTCCAGGACCTTGTGGTTCCCATGGGTCTGCCACCTGAACCGCTGTGTGTCATTCACTGATGCCAAACTGGCCTGGTCCTGGAGCAGTGGGTCTGTTAGTAGTTAGGATCTTGGAAATATCCAGTGTTGATGACCCCCCCATCCTCCAAGAGAGAGAGAGAGAGGGAGAGAGAGAGAAAAAGAAAAGCACTGGACTGGAAATACAAAGGGGGGATGATTTGAGAATTTTTAAAAGCTGGGGGGGCAGGGGCCTTTGTATGTCCCCATTCCCTCCCCCAAACCCTGGGCAAGAGGCTTCACTTAGCAGATGGGATGTGGACAAAGGTTCAGCAGGGTGGTCAGTAGCCCGACTAAGGTTAAGGCTGGTTCCTGCAGTCTGCCAAGTGCAGTGCATTTTAATGGTTCCCAACACCACCAGCAGACTCAGAAAGTCAGAGAAGCAAGGAAAAGAAACAGCAGAAAGAGCTCTCAGGGAGATTGCTGTTGGGAGACATTTCCATTTAGTGTTAAATTCACAGCTGCCATGGCTGTGTCATCCAATCATGTTCACGTTTCATCTGAAATGAAACTGACCCATTGCTCCCTTGTGACCTTGATGACAACCCCATCTTTCATTGTCCCTCATACACTTTCTGCATTCCTCTCCTAATGCAATTAAAGGCTTTGAAGGCGAATGTGTCATTAATAATACAAATTAAATGAGAGCCCATCTGTCAGCTAATGTATTTTTTTTTGTTTGTCTCAGGCCATTTTGAGTCAGGTTCTTTAGTTTTTACCGTACTCCTCTTCTGGGGCAAGCATAGGAGCAGGGGAATATTGCATGAGTCAGGGCTTTTGAGAAGTTGAGAAGTAAAAATATTCTGCTTGCTCAGCTTCATTGCATTTCTTTGAACAGAAAAAGTAACAAATTAATCAAACAGGATTCAGCTCAAAGGGCAAGTAAAAACTGGTATGCAAGTGTACTGTGTATGAACCAGATGAATCTGACTGTTTCAGCTGTTCATTAACAAAGTGTGTCTTGTCTCTCTTTTCTGTTTTTCTCTTGTAGGCCTTTGCACTGATACCAAGTGAAACCTTAAACTCTTTGAAAGCTCTTCAGCCCATTTGGGAATCTTGTGTCAACAAGGGCTTGAATCAAAAGAGGCCAACACAGAATTTTAAGTTTTTGTCTTTATTTGACCTTTTACCTGTTAACCTAAAAACTTGAGAAAAAAAGAAACTTCTTTGAGGAAAAAAAAGAAAACACAATCAGAAGGCAGCTTTCTCTCAGGATCGTGTCGCCCCACTTCACCACTTTGCTGCCCTCTAGTGGACAGTGATGTTCCAGCGGCTCAGCAGCCTTCTCTTTGGAGAGGTAGAAGATGTGTCTGCCGAACTCAAGGGACCCAACCCGTGTGTGAGCGATGCTGATGAGGAGGGATGGCTCCTGGTCAGCCTGCCTGGTGAGTGCCAACTGGGCATGTTTTCTCTTGAGCACGTGTGTGTGTTTGTGCGTGTTTAGTGTGGTGATGGGGTGCAAGTTTACATGGAGGCCGCCTTCAAGACAAGAAGCGTGACTGCAACAGTGTGATGGATCCTAAACAGTATAAGGCATGTGATGTAATAAAATGTGTGAGGGCGTGGCGTGGCATTTAATGGGCTAGAAGGAGAAACAGACAGAGGTTGTTCTTGTTCTTTCTTTTTTTACACAAAAAATGGAAAGGTGAAGGCAAAACAACCATCTAATAATGGTATTCCTATTTTCTATGTTTTGTACTGTTTCTTTACCTTCCTTTTACCCCCTCCTTACCCTTAATTTGGCTTAACTTCCCTCACTTTGGTATATGTGTGTGTATGTATGTGTGTGTGTGCTCACATTTGGCCGCCATCCTGCACCTGCATGGCTTTTTGTAATGTTGTTCTCCTTTGCCCCATTATCCCCCCTGTCATTCTTCCTCCTCTTTCCCTGTGTGCGTTCACTTCACAAAATGCCCCCACTCCACCCCACCCTCTAAAAATACCTTGCCCTCACATACTCAGAGAATGACGACTGTTTTATGCTGGGGGAGGGTGGAGCCGAGGCACCCTCGATAGCGCAGTCCCTCCCCGACAGTGAGTGTCCGAGGGCCGGGTCGGAGCATGACCCCACCACCCCCCTTTCTGCCCCCAGTGGCCCCTCCCTGCCGCCTAGCGGCGGCCGCCGCAGGACTAGGGCCAACAGGGCTCGAGTGGCGGCCCTTCCCTCCCCTCTCCAGCCATTACCCACCACCACCTCCTCCCCTTCCGCCTCCTCTTCTCCCATATGCCATGCCACCTCCTCTTCCTCCTCCTCCTCCGCCGGGTTAGTAGGTGTGAGTGGTGCGCTGCCCAGCCCTGCCCACCGCCCCCGTGGCTCTGCGCCTGTGTCGCCGGGCTCCTGGAGCGACTGCAGTGGTGGCAGCAGCGGTGGGCTGGAGCGCTGCGGCATGGACGAGAGCTGGTTTGTCACCCCTCCCCCCTGTTTCACTGCAGAGGGAGCCACGGCCGAGGCCAGCCCCATGGAGGATCTTCTCATCGAGCACCCCAGCATGTCTGTCTACGTCTCCCCCGGGAACCTGTCCATGGTGGAGGAGAGCGCCGCCAGTTTGGCAGGCAGTGTCAGGTGAGCCACTGTTCCACTACATTGCAGAACATTACGCCACATTATTTCTTAGTAAGCAGGTCAACAGATTAGCTATATCATGTTAGAGTAAATCTTCTACAGGGCTGCTCCCCCTGCAACAACTTTTTGGATGAACACAGGCCAGTGGTTCCTGTCACTCATCATACATTACATTACATTTGTCAGTTGAGAGATGTTCTTACCCAGAAAGACTTACGGTGATTTAACCATATAGGAGCAGTTCCCCCGAAACAATACTAACAACAAAACAATTTGGGTCTGGTGCTTTACACAGTGGTATCAAACCCTGGGTTTGACCTCTTATGAATGAACAAAGGGAAGTAGTTGGGTTCCTGTAGCCCAACAGTAGTGTAAGGTGATAATAACAAGGTCACATCCATTGCGTTTGTTTGTCTGTCTCTCCTTTTATAACTAAAGCAGATTTAGCCTTTTAATAACTTTTAATTTGGTTAACATGCTGCATTCTCTGTTACCAGTTAAGATGAAAAAAGTAAAGCTGTTATTTACATTGCTAGATTACGATTATAGTTGATGTGACTTTATTTACAGTATAATCACCACTGTCTGTTTTCCTCTCCTGTTTCTACTTTCTCTCCACCTCAGTAGGATGTCTGAGTCGGCCTCGGCTTCTCTCCCTGCCCCCCGGACCAACCTGCCCCCGAGGGTGACCCGTGGCGCAGCTGCCCAGGCCGGTGCCCTGGCCAAGGTGAGCCACGTGTCACGCGTGCAGCGCTCCAAGTCCCGCGTGGATCGCCGTCATTTGGCCCGCAATCGCATCCAGCGCCAGAACCGTGCCCGCGAGCAGGTGCCCCGCCATGCCGCGCACGTCCGCAAGAGCTTCCTGCACCAGCCGTGCCAGCGCAACTTCTGCCACTAAAGGAGGGGGGGTGTCAATGTTGGTGGTGGGGGCACCACAATTACACCACCCCCACCCCCCTGACACACCAGAGGAGCGGAGCCGTTTACTCAGAGGGCATTATCAGCCTCCCCTCCCTCCAGCCCACCCTAAATCCTTCACCTTTTAGTCCATAGATAGCCCACACACCCACTCATTCACATTAGAGCCTGCACATAGTCCCTCCTCCATAGCTATAACTTTAGTATGTATCGTCAGTGTTGTTTTAAGATGAATTTGTGTGAGCAGTAGCCTTCACCGTCCGCATAATACGAAACATGGGATCTATCAAGCGCCCCACAACCCACCCCTTCAAATTTTAGTTTGTACTCTTTTCTTTTTGCATCCATCACATCATGGTGTGGAATCACTGGTCAGCCTCCTTAATGCTCTGAATGATGTCAAATCAAATTTCGCTCATCTTCGCTCAGTGTCGCACACACCCTAAGTAGTTGGGCTGCAGGCCTCCAAATACGAGGGTCAAAAAGGATACAAAAGAAGCTGTCTCTTCAGTCTATATAAGGCAGCCTTCTTACTCAAGGTCAACATAATCACGTATCAAACATTTTTCAAAGGTGACTTGTCAACACATAAAATCACCGAAAGATGTTCCCCTAGGGAACTGTACCTATGATATTGGCATTGTTGATGCCACTGAGTTACATATAACCAACAGAGAAGCAAGCAAAGATCATTCACTTTTACACAGCAAGGGAGAATGGATGGGCAGAAGTTCTCCATGGGAAGTCTCACATCCTTTATTTGCTTTTTATATGATTGATTTGGAATGTTGAGGTCATAATTTTCCTTTATTTCTCAAGTTAACCTCAAAAAGGATTGTAGATACTAAGGTGATGTGTGGTTGAAAAGCTGACCAGCTCCTCAAAAATGCTATGTGCATATCACATTTTGAAGATAAAATGGAAAAACATGGACAGGAATGAAAATGTCTTAACTTGTGCAAAGGCAGAGGAATGGTCAGCCTTTACAGCCAACTCACAGAGAGGGCAAAAAGCATGTAGAGGAAGGTGAGAGTGGGAATGAAACAGACTAAAGTTGTCTTGATATTGTTAGGCAGTCTGGGAAACAAGCAAAGAATTGAGGGAAAGTTAAGACAGGCATTGGTAAGTCATGTAACCTGAGTCTTTCTGCAGCAATGGCTTAAAAGGTTTTCTCACACTCGCACATATTCTCATCAGCACAATAGCAGAAAGTCGTTTGGAAGTCACAGTGCCATAACACAACGGGGAATATCCTTACAAGACACTTTTTTTGTTGAATGTATGGAAAAGTAAAGTCCCTAGTGTTAAGATGTCAGCAACGCAAACAGTGCAGTTAATAGCCAGATGCTGCAACAGGTTACTAGGTGTGGTGGAAATGAGAAGAACATGGGTGGTATTGAGGGTGACACTTTATTTTGTTTTATTTGCTTTGACATCTTATCATTTGTTGGCTTTAGAGCCATTTAACCATGGACACTTGTGCCCATCCTGCCCCATAGCTGTTGAAATGTGCACATGCAATGCAGATAAGTTCTTACTTTGTTGTAACAGATCTTAGTGCATTCTGCTTTTTCAT
Organism: Tenualosa ilisha; assembly: GCA_015244755.2. NCBI lineage: Eukaryota > Metazoa > Chordata > Actinopteri > Clupeiformes > Clupeidae > Tenualosa > Tenualosa ilisha. The sequence goes on from PYXC01000315.1 coordinate 365,633, forward strand.
ATGAAGAAAACCCTGTCCAACCCCACAGTCTAGCTCGGCACAAAGAGTTTTTTTTCTTACATAGAAACATAAACACTAAAAATGAGGAGGAGAACTGAGGTTGTGTCATTCAAGACAAGAGTCATAACATCACTATTCTTAAGTAAAAGCATCTTTCATTGTGACCAGCGATGCATTGTATACTTGTGTTCGTGTTCATCCATGCATTACCTCAATGTTACACCTGAACTGTGGTGGCCTTACAGTGCATTCGCGTGTAGTTGTATAACTCCGGCCAGCCTCTGTGCTTGTCAGTGGGGGATGTAGGGTGTATGGGTGCATTATGGGTAAAGAGGTCAGCCGACTCATAGAAACCTATTCCAACTGATGTCATCTCCCCTCTACCATCCACCAGTGTTATATATCCCCCTCTCTCCCTGTGTCCCTACTTAGCGGGCTCTCTGAAGCAGTGTCCAACACCTTGTGAGCTACCATTCATTGTATGTTTAATAACTATTAAACTTATTATGGTGCTGAAGTATATGACTATATATATACTAAAACTTTGTAAATTATTCAAGACTTGGATGTAAGTTTGCACTGTCTAACAATTTTATGGTGAGTCAAAAATTTTAGGTGTGTGTTGTGTGCTGAATGTGTTCATGTTTTGTATGAGCTGTTAAGACCTATGAGTGAAAGGAGATATGCTGAAATGCACGACCTAAAAAAAGAGTTAAGCTATAGTAATTTATTTTTCATGTTAATGTAAATAATTCACTGCTTCATACAGTTTGATGTCATTGGTTTGTTTGTTCTGACTGCTCACATCTTCCGTGATTTCTCACTGTGCTCACATATGTTCACAAAATTCAAAAGTCATTCAAGTCTTTTTGGTGCAGACTTAATGTGTCCATTCTGGGATTATACATTTGTCCATACTGAGTGTGGTATGAAGTTCCTCAAAGTCCTCTCACATTTTTCTCTTTTCATTTTTATTTCCAGACATTAGCTATTGTGTTGGTACATGACATGAGTGGGCAGAGTGTGGGTCATTTATGAGTTTAATTTGTTCATTTAGTTTTTAAGGTTGTGTGCATGTTAGATTTTGTTTATTCTCTCCCTCTCTCTTTGTCTTTTTAATCACTGTCTTACATTTTCCTCTCTGCTAACAGTCAACCTGTAAACTCTTAATGTCGTATCAGAAAAAAATATGAACTCCAAAAATATTAATATAAATTTATAATATATATACATATAAATATATATATATTTGCCCATTTATTTTATTCACTGTATGTATCTTTTGATTTGGTCATTTGATTTGGTCAGTATGTGATGTGTGTTATTGGGCAGTGGATCCCACTGGAATGGGATCGAGGGATCATCCCATCCTGTCGACCGCATTGGCTTCTGGGGGTCCTAATTTTGACTAGGGTGAAAAAAGCATCTCTGGGATCTCTACCACTATGTAACGTGTGCCACTGAATCTCCAATCCTCGTGTATGGGAAAGAATCGTTGACATGGACTGCATTCAGTGGGATCCACTGTTGCACTGCCTCTCCTGCTCTGCTCGCTCCCCTTACTTGTGACTATGTCCCTCATTGTTTGTGTCAAGAGTTCATAAGACGCGTGGGCTGTAGATGGGGTGTCCACAAGCCCCCTAAGAGAACAGGATAGGGTGCGGGAACTGTAGATGTAAGTGTGTGTGTTTGTGTGTATGTGTGCATAGCCAGCGTGAAACGATAAATAAGGTGCAGGGGTTAGATATTGATTTTAAAGTATATGCTGATATGAACCATGGAGGAAAACATTTAAAAAGCAACAAAATCATACAAAAAATATACATGCTTGCATTATCCCATGTTATCATTAGGACCGTTGTTCATCCTATGTAATGTAAAAAAAAAACAAAGAAAGGGGTATTTTGTTTTTGTTGTTTCATTTGCTCTGATATGAAGGCAGCTTTTGAAATGGGGGTGTCACCTATTTCAAAATGTACCCCCTCCTCAAAAACACCCCCTAAAAACAGTACTTATAGAGTTATACAAAAAAGTGATTGGTGTATCTGATATCTATGGTGATTGTGCCTTTCACTTCTCTGCATGGTTTTTGTGATGTGCTGACTTTCCATCCCCAGTATGGGCAGAGCCCCATGAGCAGTAAAGACCTATGCAAACTATAAGAGTGGGGTTCCAACGTCCATTCAGAAATACAGGTACTGGACAAAAAAAACAAACAAACAAAACAAAACAATAAACTCTCAGGTTGACACCTGAATCTCGACTTATTATTTGCGGGAATGTGGAGTGGGCATTACTGTGTGTGTGTGTGTGTGTGTGTGTGTGTGTGTGTTGCTTTGTGTGCCTCAGAGAAGACTGCCGTAATTTTTGCACTAGTAATAATAAGTAGTAGTAGTAATGAGTATAGGTAGGCTACTTTTCAAAACAACAGAAATATAATACTAGTGTGTATGGTGGACAATTCCATTAGGAGCCTGCAAACTAGTAACAGGCAATGTCATAATGAGGCCTAAAAAAAGGTTTGGTTCCTGTTTGTTGTCAGTTGAGGTCATGGGTCAGTAGGGATTTTTTTTAAGTGGCAGCAAAGGATAGGGAATTTCTTTTATTTTTGCTTCTTATATTTTCGTTAATGGAAGCAATATTATTTTTTTTATAACATAGCCTACCTGTACTACATGTACTCTAACAGCTTGTGTGTTCTAGCATGTTACACTACTTGGCATGGGGACAGCTGACACACATGTTGCATCCTTCTGCTTTAAATTTAGTTTATCCATGGAAATTTGGACTCTGTTGTAATAAGAACGGAGATGGTGAACTTGCAGAGACAACCTGCAGTAATGCTTCTGATGTGTACCACCGATGCACATTAAAAACAGCTGGTGATTTAATTGTCACCGCAATGAGGCGCCGAAATCCAAGTCGTCATTCGGTATGGTTATATTGGCGCGTTCCGGAGCCTAGTGGTACTGCATTTCGGTACCCGACCCTACCAAGCCCATAAAAGAAATTTGGGTCGCACAAAAATTGACAGGGTCGGTCGGAAACCAGAACCAAACAGTATTTTTATGCCTGAACAACATTACTTCAGGAGCTTTGAAGAGAGAGGTAGATTTGATTGGTTGTGTTCATTTTCTTTCTGTGTTGGCTTTTTCTTTATGGCTGTAAATACGTAGTAGGCCATGAAGTCTGACCTTTGGCATTTTCTTAATAATTAGGATATTGTTTTCACAATCAATTTTAGTGATCCAAATAACAGTAAAAGTCTACATGCGTTTTGGATCAGGATGGGTGGTTTGTAGCCAAAGTAATGGTAAGCAGGTGCTCTAGGTGTTGCTGCAGAGGGTGTGATTAGATAAGGGTTTTGTGGTTTCCAGTAGTCTCCCCAAGGACTTTACCTCCCATTATTACCACAGTGGCAAATGTTTTGCTTACCTAATCCACACTAAAGAAAAAAAAGGAGCCACTCAGGCCGCACATAGTAGGTAACAGGAGAAGGCTACTCCCAGGCACTCACTAGCTGGCAGGACTTGCTTTGCAACCTTGCTTCCAGGTAACCCACTTTACTTCCTGTAAAAGGGTTATGGTGCGTTAACGCTGGTCAGTCCACAACAAGAGTTTACAATGGGGTTATCAGGGAAGCGCAATTTATAAATTCTAATTAGGCTGCATGCAGCAAACGCTTCAAGGAAGACGCCTTTGGTGTTGAAGAAAGTGTTCCAAAATCCAAGATCTGCGCCTTTAAGTCGGTCACATTCCTGTAATGATGTCAGCTGAGCATCGGGAGTTTGCGTTTTCAATCTGACTATGGATTTACAGACTCCCTCTTCGTGTGGATAACAGGTGAATATTGGATAATAATGTCCTGCGCGCTTCTATTGCACACCACGGTATAAACTAATAAGATATACTGCTACACTTTTTGGCATCTTTAGTGCGAGCCCAACAATGATGCGTCATTAGCAATGACAAACAGTGCGCATCTTAGCCTACAGCTGTGTAGGTCGCATTCAAAACTATAAATAGCTCACCATCTTGTGCTAGCAAACGTGTTCATGGGTGAATTATTGATGTTAATACAATATTAGCCTAGCACAATATGTGCACTGGTCACTGTAGAGCTCCTTGAGAGGCAGTTGTCCAGTTCACCCTTATTTTGATTTTGTTGTCTTGAGTGTATGACGAATGACTTCAAATTTCAGAATCAGTTTTGTTAGTTTATATGTTCGTAAGTGTGTCTGTCGTTTAGCCCATTCCAAGTTATAAATGTGGCATTTTCCTTGTTTTTCAGATTGGATAAATTAACTGCGGGATTGGCAGTTAGAGCGACATCGCGGAAAATGAATTAATCTTTCATATCACGTTTCCATCAACACCTTTTGTAGAATAAAGTGCAAAGTCAATGAAATCATTCATTTTCAAAAACAGGATTACATTGTGTTCTTAGTGCGTTTACTCATATTTTAAACAAAAGGCGCACGGTTCCACCATGTATGCGCCCACGGCAGACGCTGTGTCCGGGTACACTAGTGGCACCATGGTGGACAAGGAGGCGAGTCAGGAGACGACGCTAGGCAGTGCCTACTCGCCGGTGGACTACATGAGTATCACCAGCTTTCCTCGGCTTCCAGAGGACGATATGCTCTCTTCGGAAAATACCATTAAGACACGTAAAGAAGACGACAACGTCCTTAGCGAGCAGGACACAGGTATGCCAATCACGCCCAGTCATTGCCTTCAAACACACACGTCATTAGGCGTGTTTACAAGCAACAGCCATCCTGTTCTGATGTCTCTTTTCTGAACCCTCAAACTTCTGTTCTCTATAACTTCTACTGGAAATAACGTCTCCCACGCCTCCAGTCTTCATCACTATCATCACCTCTTAAGATATGAATCGGAATGAATAGTATATGTATTCATGTTAGGGTGACATGTATAACTAGATCAGGTAGTGTGACATTTTAATATATGAAATCTTTAACCAAAATATGATCCAATATGGTCCAAGATCACAATACTCATAAACATACATCATCTCTTGCTCCAGACCCGGACCTCTTTCTGAGATCTGCTCGTTTACAGCGACTGCCCTCCTCGGCATCTGATTTGGCCAGCCAGGACCTGTCATCTTTGAGGGAGACTCACCATGACCCACTGGCTGAGGACTGTGCTTGCCAGCGGGATGGTCTCACTGTCATCATCACTGCTTGCTTAACCTTCGCCACTGGGGTCACGGTTGCCCTTATCATGCAGATCTACTTCGGGGATCCTCAGGTGTGTCTTCAGTGTGGCTATTGCGTACTTATCACATATTTCAAAACAAATCACCATTGCTTAGCTGGAACCATAAGAAAACATCTTATTTATCCTTTAAAAAATGGCAGATATTTAATCAGGGAGCAGTGGTGACAGACGTGGCACACTGCACCTCTCTGGGCTTCAATGTACTCAGCAAGCAGGGCTCCAGTGTGGATGCTGCTATCGCCGCTGCCCTTTGCCTAGGCATTGTGCACCCTCACACCTCCGGACTTGGCGGGTATGTGACTGGGTCTCTCGTCTTTGGATTTTGCTGGGTGCTGCTGGGTGCTGTATAGCTTTGGGACAGTGCTAGAAAAGTGACTGTGAATTCAGCAGTGGCTAGAAAATACACTTTTGATGACAGTGCTGTAAAAGTGGTAGGTAGACTGAATAATTTATTGTATAATGGTGGATTAAGTTAATGTACTCTACTGCAATGAAATATTCAACCTGAGCTTTTGAATTATATTGTATTCTGTTTATTCCTCCCTTTAATTGTATTAATTTAATCTATAAACAGTGGAGGGGTGATTTTAGTCCATGACATCCGTAAAAACAAGAGCCATGTCATTGACTTCCGTGAAACAGCACCCTCTGCCATTCAGGAGGAGATGTTGCAGCCAAATCTGGATGGAAAGGTAAGCAGAATGTCATTGTTACAGCTCTTTTAGTACATGGTTGATTCTGCAACATATCAGATCTAGATATGGTCTGGATTTTGCATTGCACCATATTAGCTGCTATTGGGCCCTTTCAGAGACTACTGAAAACAGAAAATGGTCCTTAACATTAGTGTATGCATAATCAGGCCTATATCAAAACCATTATTTGTCAGCTGTAATATTGCTTATAATTAAGGCTTAACTGTAATTTCTGATCTATTACTGTTTAACAAAAAATAAATAATATTATTGAAAATGTGTAGACACAAGTTTGTGTGGCATTAATTTTACTATGGTGCTACTGCTGGCTCTTTTTAGCCTGGTATTTTGGTAGGAGTGCCTGGGATGTTGAAGGGGATGTATGAGGCTCACCAGCTCTATGGAAGGTAAAAAGCTGATGTGTTTGATTCTTTAATGGGTAGTATGCTTGTAACTCATGAATAAAGACTGGCAGGTTAGAAAACAAGACTAGGCTGAATGACCTTAGGTTTGGTTTGCTTTCGAGCTCCATGTTTATGTTTGTGGTGTTTGATTCAGTCAGTGTAATAAAAGTGATATTAAAAGCTTGAGGATTGTAGCATATTTTACACACAGAAAACCATCAAATATGACTTTGTGTAAAGCATCTCCATAATTGCAATATGTAAATATTTTAGATTGCCGTGGAAAACCGTCATAACCATGGCTGCGGATGTCGCGAGAGATGGATTCAATGTTACTAATGACTTAGGTAAGTTCTTACATTTGTATGGAAGAAAACTATAGCTGATGATGAAAAGTGCTCTGTATCATCTGCTGTGACGAGTCTAATTTCCTTCATCTGTAATGTTCCTACAGCTCAGGCATTATCCAAAGTGAAGGACCAGAATGTCTCTCAGGCTTTTCAAGATCTTTTCCTGCCAGGTGGACAAGTCCCACAGTCTGGTCTGTTTGCAAGACGTCTTGATTTAGCCGCCATCTTGGACAGGATTGCAGCCAATGGCATATCAGAGTTCTACAATGGCAACCTGACACAGGAAATAGTAGCTGAAGTGAGCTCCTTTTCTACATGTGCTGATATACACTTACTTGTCATAAGTATTGTTGTTATATAATTCTATTCTTCTTTGCAAAGGTGCAAATTAGAGGTGGAGTCATCACAGAGGAGGACTTCAGCAATTACAGCACAGTAGTACAACAGCCAGTAGAGATGACATACCAAGGTAAACATTATTAAGCCATAAAGAAAAAGATACTGCTCATTTAAGAGTAACACACAATGAATAGTCAGCTCACCTAACAGTAAACAAAACTAATTCAACTTCAGCTGGCAAGTCCTAGTTTGAACCCAAACTGAGTGTAGCAGACATTTTGACATTCTTCAGAGTTTTTTGGGCGCGGTTGCTATAGGCTAGAAGGGTTGTGTTGCTCTACCTTTTTTGTTGGATTCAAGTCAAGCAACATACTCTGACAGATTATAGTTTTGCCCTTGTGAAAGATCTTTTGGTCAAAGACATTTTGGACTTTCCAACATTGATCATGCTGGACTAATCCTTTTCTAGTAAGATGCTAGGGACTGAAAGTCAACATGTCAGCCAGTATTTTGGTATATATCAGACACTCATGCTGTAATCTATAAATGCCTTCTCCTGAGCAGTTTATACAATCCCTTTCCTTCACCTAGCCTTACTTACTCCATATGACTCAAAAACCTCTTTGGTACTGATAGTACTTTTTAGGTTACATCAGTAGAACAGGAGACCAAGTCAGACGGTGGTTGGAAAAATTAGAAAGAGTTTTATTTACAATTATACACATCAAGAGAGAGACAGCATGTTTTAGCCTGACTTTAAGTACTGTTCCAGGTTGATGGAAGGTGGTGTTGGTCATCCCAGTTGATGTGGACTGCACTGAATCAGACCATTATTAGTGCCAGCATGGTACACTGAAGCAGATAGGCACTGATGCAGGGGACAGATGGAGACAGTGCAAGCACTGAAACAAGAACATAATATTCTACATTATCTCTAATGACATCAGGAACAGCAGGAACAGAACGAAATAAAAACAGTAATTTCATATGTGGAAAGACAGCTGAGTCAGGCCTAGCTCAAACATAACAATGTAAACTGCATATGGTTATGGAAATAATATCACATACATTCTGATTCCAGTACTCAGTACAAAATGCTGCTAAGAACATGAAAAGAATGCTGAGCTTCTGCCTGATGGGATGAGATTTTTAGGCCAAATAAGACAAATATTTGTTTGTTTGTTTGTATGTTTTTAACTAATATCATAAAAACAAACTTAGCTCAGGAATAATGCCAGTTTGGATGGATATTTAGCAGATTCTTTTTACCGAAGTGACACCGACTTGCAACAGCAGGTTTGGAAGCTGAAGTAGGATTGACCAATTATCATTGGTGATGCTAATGCCAGTTTGCTACTTTTAAACAATTTAGCCATTTTTAACCAAGCAATTAACAATTAATTATTAATTAATTACTACACATGGTTGTATGTCTCTTGTGTACTGTACATGCTGCTATGAAAGTGTGGGCATACTGTCAGTGATTGCTTTGGTTTGTGCCTCTTCCCTCAGGACACCACGTGATGGCTGCACCTGCCCCCCAAACAGGTGCAGCTCTCATTACAGCCTTGAACATTCTAGAGGGCTTCAACATCACCAGTCAAATGCCCAGGAACAACACCTACCACTGGATTGCAGAGGTACTACACAGTCTTGAATCTCAATGTCGCCCTCAAAGACTTGGACGAAACTGGTACGAATTAGCTAATCATGAAGTTGACTCATACTAGTTAAGTCTTTGAAGGTTCATAGCTGAGGGCTTAGTGGGGGACTCAGACAGCAAATCATAATCAGAAAGTTATACTGATCATGATTGAGTCTATTTAGTGGCATGACACAGATAATTCCAGCTATAATATGATTGTTATAGCAGTGGTCTTATCAGCATTTTGAAGTTATCATTATTACAGTGTGTTACGGATGTGTTACGGATGTGTTACGGTTGTATTATGTGTCCTTTTTCCTTCTTTTACAAGACCTTGAAAATTGCCTTGTCCATGGCCAGTGGGTTAGGGGATCCCAAGTTTGACTCATCTCTCTCTGAAGTAGTGACTGAAATGCTAAGGTATTTTATCTACAAGGATACAGAAGTTACATGAGCTATCTAAATGCACACAGTACAGTACATCCTGTACAATATGATATCAAACAATATAAAGCAGAAGAGATGAAAATTGTTATTTAGTATTTATAGAATAACAAGTGATTCTAATATGTAGCACAATACTGTACTCATACGCTCTATACTGGAGAATGCAGTATCCAATGCCTGCTGTTGTGTTTTTGCATTTGAAGCAAAAAACAGGCCGCAGTGTTCCGCAGCATGATCAATGACTCCCAGGCGTCACCTCCAGGACATTACACCCCTGCTTTTGCCCTGGAGGAAGGGGCAGTGGCCAGCCAAGTCATGATCATGGGCCCTGATGACTTCATTGTGTCTGTAATGAGGTATGGTAAAAGTTGAGACATCACTTTACATTTATATGGGTGGCATTTATCTGTCTTCTATATTTTAAACTCAACTTTTTAGTTGAATATATAAGATATACTGTAAGATGTCGGGCAACAAAGACGCTGATGACAACAAAATCACAGTCTTTGGTATCAGGGATAGCTTTTAATGCAGAATTACTGGGATGAGCAAGTCAAGTCATTAAGTGATATAGTTCCAAAATTAGAAGCCTGGTGAAGCTCAGTGTTTTGGTAAGACATCAGTAAGAGATCAGTCAAGCCTGTCAGAGTAACTTGCAGCTACATCACAGTCTCTGATAAGAACTCAGATCAAACTAGTAATATCTAATACACTTGATAATGTCAAAGTGTGTGTTTTAGTGCTGTAATTGCAATTTTTTTCAGATAACTGAAATAATTCTATTGTGTAATATGTGTCTATATATTACTAGTTGTCTATTGAATGTATACGAATACATGTCTATGTGTTGAATGTTTAGAGAGTTAACATCTACTGAAGTCAAATTCTTTGCAAGTATACCTGGCCAATAAAACTGATTCTGACAATCGCTCACCAGTTATGTTTGGCAGCACCGGACACTAGCACAGACTTCTTGAAAAAGTGAATGAATGACTCTAAGGAGTCTTTTTTTTCTCCATCTTTTCTCAGCTCACTGAATCGTCCGTTTGGCAGTAGAATTGTGACCCCCTCAGGGATTCTTCTGAACAGCCAGATACTAGACTTCTCATGGCCAAACAAAACCAGGAGCTCTTCCCCACCCAACCCAGTAAGTCAGAAGTTTATCATCCTCTGTTAGTGTTACACAGTGCTGCTGGTGCTTACTTTATCTTGCCTCAGATAAACAACACAGAGGAAAAGTATCGCAAAAGTTTTACGTACAGCCTTCATTACGGTTTTGTGAGTGAGTGTATGATGTTGCATCAGAAGCCAATGATGATACTTTGGCTGCTTTCATATTTTAATGATACAGTATTTTCTCTGTTGCAGTTATACTGTAACTTCCCAAAGACATAAACCCACAAACTTGTTTGCAACCCCTAACATCTATGTTTTTGCTGTACAGCATAATAACATCCAGCCAGGGAAAAGACCCTTGTCCTTCTTGATGCCCACCGCAGTGCGTCCCTCTGGGGGACTTTGTGGCACTTATGTGGCCCTTGGATCTTCCAATGGGGATAGGGCCCTGAGTGGCATAACACAGGTAAAGTGTGAGGGGTGCTTAAACACCCACCCACCCACACACACACACACACAGACTTACACACTCATATGCATATCCACGTGGCCTAGTTGATAAACAGACATGCAGTTAATTTTATTTTGCTACTGGATTCATATTCTTCCATTTTGTTTAGTAAATATAATTTTTCTATTTCCAATTTATGTATTTTCTAAATACAGTAGCATTGCCACACATGTTTTTTTACAGTTCTCAAATCTAAATTTCAATTTGATACAGGTTTTGATGAATGTCCTGTCCTCTCGCAAGAACCTGAGTGACAGCTTGAGTTATGGTCGACTACATCCACTTCTTCAGCCTAACACTCTCTTAGTGGACTGTAAGGAATCCTATGTTTTTGTTTTACATTAGTTTATGAAATATAGGCATATTTTTTTTTTACTAAATATTGTTTCATAATATTAGATATGCCTATTTTGCCCTTAAAGGGATTATCTGGAGTGAATCAACCCGTATCCCTGTGTTGTCAGATTGCTGAGTGCTGTCGATAGGTATGAGAATGACAGAATTTGGTACAACCCAGACCAAATAGTGAAATGGCCACCAACACTGACTGATGAGGGGAAAGAAGTTTTGTTTTCTGTCATTCTTATAAAACCAACAGCACTTGGCAGCCCCAGAGAACAGGAGCATGGGCTGATAGACCCCAGAGTTTTCCTTTAATCCTCTTTTTGATGTTACATTTATTGTAAATAGTTAGTGCAGTTGTGGCTTATATATCTTCTGCCCTTTCAGCGGAGTTCTTGGAGGAAGATGTGGAGGCCCTGGTGTTAAAAGGACATAATATCCAGAGGGTTGACGTCCTCTCCCTGGTGGAAGGAACCAGAAGGACCAATGACCAGATTATTGGGGTGAAGGACCCCCGGAGTGTTGATGCCTCAGCTTTAACCATGTCTATGTCTGTGCCTTAACATATGTGTGACTATAACTACCCTGCTCCTTATAATCCACAATGGGTTTAAATAAGATAGGTGGTGAAGAGAGGTTGCAGGAAGTGCCAGATGGCATGTATGCATAATAACAGGGGATATGGAACAAGGTGAGGGGCTAATCACAACTGTAAATACTTTTAATATACACAGTATCACCTTTAAAGTAACAGCAAACACACACACACACACACACTCACAAGCCAAAGTGTAAATGTCTCAATTTCACACATCCACTTAAATTAACATAATGAATAAACAAGAAAAGCAAACTATAAGTGCTTACATGCAGTTCAGCTGCACCGATCAACAAGATGACACCTATAGGCTCCTTACAGCCCCGCATGCCTGAATGAATTTCGGTTGCTTATGTACAACACCTGGCCATAAGTCTGTGAATGATATTGCTTGAAAATTTTACAGAAAATGTTTTCCTGTTGTTGTGATGGTGGATTCGATCCATTCCTTCCCGACTTTCCTAACTCCTGATTCAATATGCTCAAAATGAAACCTCCATTAGATTTGAACATTGAAGAGTTTGTGAAATGACACCATATTTAAAAAATAACTCGGCTGTGAATTAACACAAATAGGCCCACACAAAAAAAGGCTACAAACTGTGCACAGTTGATGGATTGTTTTATGATGACACTCATGGTGGAAGATCTTCAAACTGAAAAATGTCTGCAAGTTATTTTTCCAAAATGAACAGCGTAGTGGGAAGTAGCCTATGGTTAAAGAATCTATCAACTGTAGCCTAGCACATGTATAGTCATTTGATGCAAATGGAAGGAACTTAATGTTGACCTATTTTTTGTAATCAACTTAGATTGGACCTTTTGTGACTTCTGCATGTTAGGCTACAAAATGTCATGTGAGATATGAATTGTTTGCTTTGTTTATTGCTGTTTGTTCATGCATTCAATCCATATTTATTATTGTAAATCAATGTACATATGCTTCAAAATTCTGAGTAGGTTACAATTAAAGTGAATTTGTGCAAAACCTGAGTAAGTGAGTGCTATAAACCTAAACCCAACTCTTTAGATTCGGTGGGTAATAATTAATAATCCCAATTCAGACATACATTCAAGCAATGCTTTTCTAACTGGCAGTAACCAATCGATCCCCCATTCCACCCCCCTTGTTCGCAGGGGATGCACGTCGATAACCTAAATTGCAACGTGAACTACGTGGATGGCGATTATGTAGTTTGGATTATACGTACAAATCGTAGAGATAATATTGGCCTGGTCAGCCAGGATATACGTTGCACGTATTCGGTGTAATGTGTTTCTGCGTAAATTTATTCGAGAATATTACGAACGGTGTAAGAGGAAAAGGAAAAAATCTCGTCAGATTGGAAGCCGTTTTAGTTAGCAATCCGCTACAGTTGACCGATACATTGTTACGGAATTAACATCTACATTTATTTCCTAATGGATTGATCCGGTAAGGAAACATTTGTTGCAGTTAAATGCAGGATAGAATGAAAAAGCCTTGTACCGATGCAAATATCAATCTGAATAGACATTTTAGGGCAATTCTTGTATTGTTACAAGCTAGCAAACATTAGCTAGCGGTAGCTTGATGGTTGTTTAGCAAGAAAGCTATTCGGGGAGCTAAACCACTTAAGGTTTGCTAGCTAGCTTTGGATAAAGCTCCTAATAGTTGCAAAGGCACAACACATTTACATGTGTGTGCAACTGGTCCAAATTATGGACTATGAATTGTTTAACACCAAACCAACATTAACCGGCTAGCTAGCGTTCTATCATTGACCTAAAGATTGTTCACTTGCTAGGTGGCCAGCTAGCTATCCAACATCAGATCATCCATCCATTGAGCTACCTAGTTATTCAGCTAGTCATAAAGTAGCGAGCATGCTAACTCATTAAAAATGTTTGTCTTGTATTACTTCAGCCCATGACTACTATAACACTAGCCTTGCAATTAAAATGTGATTGCTTTGCTTCAGTGTGAGAGTGCAAACGTTTGACGTTATTGGTAATATTCGAATTTTTCCAGGCTCTCAAACTTGCAACTGACATGAAACAGCTAACATTAGATACGCCATCACCTATTGATGGATGGTCAGAGCTTCAAAATGTTACGGTGTTGCAATCTGAACTGACGTTTTATGTATTAACCGGATTCTGATTGAGAATGGTTCCTATTTTGAAAAAGAAGCTGATGTGACCAAGACCGGTTCCTTTCGCAGTGTGCTGCGTTTAGAAGTTTTAGCCAGCTAACTTGGCTAATAAACCAAGTGGTTGCAAGTGGCCAGTCGTCTTACCTCAACTATTTGTCAGACGGATTCTAAGACAGAATATGTAACTACTCTGAAAACTTGGAAGATGTAGTCATAGCTTCTTGTGGATTTGAGTTTCAACACTCGGACTCATGTTGGATGTCATATTTCAAGCGGATTACTTTTATTTGTTTTAGGTGCTGCAGGTTAGAGACCTCATCCTGCCATTTCATCTGGAAGGGGTCATGGCACAAAAAGAATGCCCGTCCGAACTCTCTCAGTGGACTGATTCCAATGAAACAGACCCAAATGCGGAGCAGGACTCCGGAGTGGAAGATGCTGATGGTGATGGCAGTAGTAGTGCCAGCATCACTGCACAGGCCTCCATCATGGAGGGAGAAGGACATTCTGTCATATTCGTTTCCTTCAAGGGAAACATGGATGATGAAGACTTCCAACACAAACTGGACAATGTCTTGAATGGGATCCCAGATATGCTACAATTAGGTGTGTTTGTTCACCTGCATACACAAATGCTTCCTTACTCTAATCCTTAACTTTATGAGGATATTTATCATGCTTTTAGAGGTGCTTAGGCATAGTTCACTTAGATAAATTCAGGCTGCTGATAGATCAGTGAAGAGCTATCAGAGTGGATATAGTGACTGTTAATGTTTTATGTCATTGCAGTGTTATGTTTGCTGTTTTTGATGTCCATGTATTACTGTTAGCCCCACTCAAAACCCTTTCTCACCTTCTTTGTTTGGTCCTACACCAACCTGTTTGTTTATCTAGACCCTGGGAGACTGAAGCCCCAGCATGTCGAACCATGGAACAGTGTACGAGTCACCTTCAACATCCCACGGGAGGCTGCAGAACGACTCCGCCTCCTTGCTCAAAACAATCAGCAGCAGTTAAGGGACCTTGGGATCCTCTCTGTGCAGATAGAAGGTATGGCTGTTGACTCTCATGGTGAAAATAGTCATAAGCAATCTTTTTAAATTAATCTTCAAATGCAGGCTTTTTGTGATCGGATTGTATTTGCGGTGTGAACAGATTATTGCAGAAAACAGTGGACCTCATCTGCTCTCTGTGGTCACTAAGCAAAAAAATGGAAAACAATATTTTATTTGTTCAGGTGAGGGTGCAATCAATGTTGGTCTGGCACAGAATCGAGGCCAGGATGTCAGGGTAAATGGACCTGTAGGGCCACCTGGGCAGACACGAATGGACGTGGGGTTCCCCATGCAGCAAGGGCCAGGTGCAGTACTGCTTTAAATGCTTTACTTTTTGCATGATTGTGTGTGCATGAGTGTGTATGGATCTGTATTTGTGATGTATCTGTATGTATCACTGTGTGTATGAACTGATACAGATCCCATGCACATGGAGTTCTCAGAGGTCAGATCAACGGACGTCTTAACAAATGCCTCTGTATAGTACTGGTCAGAGCGACAACAAAAACAGACCAATCGTTCTGATGAAGCATGCAGCTTACAACAGACATAATTCATTATCAACAGAAGATGTATTTTAATCTAAGGCATAAGCAGACAGTTTTCCAACCCCCTACACAAAAATATCATCTTGTTAGCTGGTGCTTATGTTGGATAGTAAGCAAAGCCCATTTATGTTTTATGCCTATTACTAAAAAGTTTTAGGTTGCAGTGTAATATCACTAATGTTATCTTTACCTTACTTGAATTCAACATGTGACATGAACATCAACAGTAAGTAATCCACAGTGTTCATGGTTTCTGGGTTTATTCAAATAATACAGTAAAACATACTGTTGTTAACTTCAGGTATCACCTCACTGAACTTAATGAGCATTGAATAGGCAGTGACATTATCCAAAGTTGGTGAGACGTTCATGAACCAATTGATTCTTTTAAACGACTCTTTTTAAATGAACAACGGAAACCTGTTAAGCCTGCCTCCTACACCCTGGAGTAAAAGCTTGTTTCTCATTGATTCCCTATTTCAGAGGCAAAGGAACAGCCAGAAATAGGCATGTTGGTCAGACTGACTTGAGTGCAAAATTCTGTGCAGTCATAGGCAGTCCCAGGCTATATACATATGTCTGTTCACTTGTGTTATTTAACAGGGCCTCTACATGTGTACATTAAAAGAGGTTTCCTTTGTAATGCATTTTGTAGGAGGTATCCGAATGAACAACCCTCAGGTTTCAATGGTGCCCCCAGGCCCAGGCCAAGGACTGGTTCCGGGTGGAAGTGGCCAGATGCACCCAAGGGCTCAAAGACCTCCCTCACAGACAGGTAATGCTACTACACTCATTTAAACTTTGGGTAATTTATACAGCTATTGCAGCTATGCATTATACAGGTACTTAAAGTGATTAAAAGTAGTGTGGTGTCTCAAAGGAGTCCTGTTTTGTTTATGGATACAATGTGAAATAGAGCATGGCACAGAAAATATTTATAAAAACGCCTCAATAGATTCTCTTCATGAACTTATGTGCTACAGATGCTATGGACCCTATGATGCTAGGTATGGCAGCCCAACAGCAGCAGCAACAGCAGCAACTTCAGCACCCACAGGCCCCCCATATGCCCCCCAACCCCATGGGTCCTCAGGGTCACCACATGCAGGCCATGCAGGCTAACCGGCAGCTAAACCCAGCCGCCCTCCAACACTTGCAGCAACAGCAGCAGCAGCATCAACAGCAGCAGCAGCAGCAACAGCAGGCTCAGCTTGGTGGTGTTCGCGGTCCATTCAACTCATCAGGGCAAATGCCTGTACCTGCTGGCTGGAACCAGCTCCCATCGGGGGTTTTACAGCCTCCGCCAGCGCAAGGACCCATGGGGCCCGGCTGGAGGAAGCCACCACCACAGGCTCAGATGGGCCAGCGACCGTCCCTAGCCACAGTCCAGACGCCAAACCATCCTCCACCACCTTATCCATTTGGGAGTCAGCAGGCTTTCAATGCAATGGCACAGCAACAGCAGTTGCAGCAACAGCAGGCAGGGGTTAACCAATTTGCAGCCCCTCAGCCTAAATGCCCCCCACAAGGAACGCCAGGTGTTGCAGGCCCAAGGGGTCCACCACCTGTCCCACCATCATCCACTCCGCAAGGAAGCTTATCTGCTAAGTCACCTGGGTCATCATCCTCACCATTCCAACAGGGGTCACCTGGGACGCCTCCCATGATGGGTCAGGGCCAAGGTCAGCTTGTTCCTCGTCCTACTACCCCACAAGGTTTCCCACAAGGTGTGGGCTCACCTGGACGAGCAGTGTTGGGTCAGCAGGGGTCCATGCAGCAAGGGTTCATGGGAATGCCTCAGCATGGACAGGTTTCTCAAAACAACATGGGAGGTATGTTGTCAGAAGCATACACTGTATTTCACAGCAAAATTAGAACAGTTATAAAATTAGGTATGAAATCCGAGATGCAAGCACAGTACGTGCATGCTTGTTAATGAAGATTACCAACTGTGGTTGAAGTATACTGGAGAAATACTGGGGAATTAGATGTGCTGAGGGCATTAGACATTGGAAGATGAGGCAGAAAGTGGATTAGAAAACATGGATGTGAAGTGAACAGATGCCCAACGGACTATAAAATGGTAATAAGAACAAAGACATGTTGCCATGCAGGGATGAATTCAAATTTTGAATTCAGTTCAAACTGTTGATTACTGTAAACTGTAATTTCCTTATTAGATGTAGTAAACATAGCCTTGTGTTGTCAATGACATGCTTTGTTACTTAACCTCAGTGGCATATTTGGTTGCAGGTATGCCCAAAAGGATGCCCATGGGCTTCCCAAATGTACCAGGCAATCAAAACTTTGCCCAAGGCCAAGTGACAGCCAGTGGAGCTGGAACACCTGTTGTTGGTACTAACCCCCAGGTGCAGAATAGCCAGGGCATGGCACACACAGGTAAGCTTGCCCTTTATCCATAGGATAAACTGAATTGTCAGCAACATCTGTCACATTCAACACGTGTGCATCCAATGTGGCAATTTTGTGATTAACATACTGCATTTTTCATTTCATTAACATACTGCATTTTTTTTGTCTGTTTTGTCCTCTTTTTTTATTCATACTTTAGGGACACAGCCATCTGTTTCGACGCAAAACCACATGCAGCCTAATCTACTACATGGTGGTGTAATGGGCCATCATGGTGGCATGCCAGGTCAGACGCCGGGTGCCACCCCAGGGACCAGCATGGGCCAGCCCCAACAGAACCTCCAGGCTCAGATGATGGGCATGCAGTCCCAGCATCAGCCCATGCCTGTGTCCTCCTCTCCGGGGCAAATGGTGCAGGCCCAAGGAGGCAGCCAGACGGTCCTCTCCAGGCCAGTCAACCCGGGGCAGAGAGGGATGACTCCCCCAAAACAGATGATGCCTCAGCAAGGGCCAGGAGGTGTAATGCAGAATCAGGCTCAGCTTGTGGCAGGCCAGGGGCATCAGGCATTACTCCTGCAGCAGCAGCAGCAACAACAACAGCAGCAACAACAACAACAGCAGCAGCAGCAGCAACAACAACAACAGCAGCAACAGCAGCAGCAGCAACAACAACAACAACAGCAGCAACAACAGCAGCAGAATGCCATGATGGAACAGATGGTGGCCAATCAAATGCAGGGAAACAAGCAGGCCTTTGGTCCGAAAGGTCAGCCAGGGGTAATGCAAGGGCAGATGATAAGAGGTCCATCACCCAATCTGACTCAGTTCCAGGCTCAGATGGGACAGCAACAGCAGCCGATGATCCAGCAACAACAACAACAACAGCAGCAGCAACAACAACAACAACAAATGGCTCAAATGCAACAGCAGCAATTACAGCAGCAACAGCTACAACAACAACAGCAGCACCAATTACAGCAGCAGCAACATCAAATGCAGCAGCAGCAACAGCAGCAACAGTTACAGCTTCAGCAGCCACAGCAGCAACAACAGCAGCAGCAACAGCTGCAACAGCAGCAATTGCAACAGCAGCATCAGCAGATGCAACAGCAGCAGGCCCAACAGATTCCCATGAATAACAATCCCAATCAAGCCATGGGTATGCATGGGCCACAAATGCGTCTCCCAGGTCATCACATGGTCCAGCAACAGCTGCAGCATCAGCAGCAGCAGCAGCTGCAGCAGCAGAAACAACAACAACAACAGCAGCAGCAGCAGGTCATGCAACAGCTTCAGCATCAGCAGCAGGCTGCCCAACATCAGCTGGGTGATGTAAGTGGGGCTGGTGGTGAGATGGGGCAACAGGCGATGCTGCCTGATTTGCAGACACAGCAACAGCAGCAAGGCATAATGGGAGGTCCTCAGCATATGCAGGTGGGGAACGGCCACTTCCCTGGACACGGGATGCAATTTAATCCCCAGTTTGGTGGACAGATGCCAATGGGAGGTCCTTGTGGACAGGCGGGAGCGTTCCCTGTGAACAAGGATGTGACGCTCACAAGTCCCCTCTTAGTGAACCTGCTTCAAAGTGATATTTCTGCAGGTCAGTTTGGTGGGAAGCAAGGGGCTGGAAATATGGGTGCTAACCAGAATAAACCTAAAAAGAAGAAACCCCCACGCAAGCCTAAGAAATCCAAAGGAGGCGAAGGACAATTATCAGAAGGCCTTGGGTAAGGAGTTGCTTTAGTGTTATTTGTGACAGAAAGATATTTTATATTGTAGGCATATTTTTATAGAACAAATATTCTTCTGACTATGCAATTTCCTACACTATGTCTGCAGTCTTGATTCAGCAACTGGTTTAGAGGACATTGAGTTACCAGGGATGAGTACTGACCAAGGAGGTGGTCTGGATCCCAAGATGGCTGATTTTAGTAACAGACCCGCTGGTAAGAAAGACACGTATGCAATTGTTTGTGTAAAGGAATGTTATCGCTATTACAGGGTCATGAAAATCATGGGGAGAAAAAACATGGAAGTCATGGAATTGTAAAATTCCATTTTTAGGCATGGGGGATTTGTGGAATTTCGTAATTAGAGGGGTCATGACAAAAGCATAAGCGAGATATATTATAAGGGTATAAAATCTAAGATGTTTTTAACTTTTGCAGAACCATAGATATACAATGGTGGTAATGATGTAGAGAAAAACCTAAAAGTTCACGTCGTATAATCAATTCACAATATCAATCAATTTTGCATATGGTTAGAAATGTCAATGTGAAATGTCATGCAAATTTTGTTTAAGATCAATAAAAAGTCATGGGAAAGTTTTGAAATTTTGTCTGTGAGCTTCATTAGTCAGTTTACTCAGTGCTGTTACATGTTGTGTAACAGATCTAAGTTTTTCTTTGTTTACCTTCCCTAGGCTTTCCAGGACCACAAGGGGACCAAAGGGTCCTGCAGCAAATGCCACTTCAGTTTATGGCTCAACAGCAACAGCCACCTCCACAGCAGCAGCAGCAGCAGCAACCACAACAGCAGCAGCAGCAACAACAGCAACAGATGCAACAACTTCAACAACAACAGCAGTTACAACAGCAGCACCAACAACAGCAGCACATGCAACAGCAGCAGCTCCAGCAACAGCAAATGCAACAACAGCAGCAGCAGCAGCAGCAGGTGCACATGCAGGGCATGCAGTTAGCCCCAGGGCAGGCAGGACCAATGCCCCCTCAAGGTCAGCCTCAAATGATTCCGCATCAGATGCAACAGGCACAGCATCATCAACAACAACAACAACAACAGCAGCAACAACAACAACAACAACAACAGCAGCAGCAAATGATGATGATGCTGAAAATGCAGCAGGAGCAGGCTAAAAACAGAATGCCTCTGCAACAGGGTGGACACCCACCCAGGGGCATTATGAACCCTGCTGAAGCTCAGAGAATGCCTGTTCCCCAACAGGGCAATATGCCTGTAATGATCAACCTGCAAGGGCATGGTGGTGTACCACCTTCTCCTGACAAATCCAGGGGGGTACCAGTCATGGTTAACCCACAGATGGCTGGACCTGCAAGAAGAATGCCACACCCAGTAGAGTCCGCACAAGGACAGGTTGGCACCACAGGTGAAGATGTTTCAGGAGCCCACAGCATGCAGGAAAGAGTGCCTATGGAGATGGGTATTCAGGCAGGAAATGGCTCCCAGCAGCTTGTTAACCAGGGCCCCAATTTGATGAAATCAGGGCCCCAGTCGGTGCCTCAGCACCCTGGAGCCAGCCCTCAGCAACAGCAGCAACAACAGCAGCAGCAACCACCCACACAGCAGGGTTCCATGCCAGGCTCACATAATCTCCATTTCCCCAACGTCCCTACCACCTCCCAGAGTTCTCGGCCAAAAACGCCCAACCGAGCAAGCCCCAGGCCTTACCACCATCCACTCACTCCCACTAACCGTCCACCAAGCACCGAGCCTTCAGAAATCAGCCTCTCGCCTGAACGTTTGAATG
Source organism: Tenualosa ilisha (assembly GCA_015244755.2). Classification (NCBI taxonomy): domain Eukaryota; kingdom Metazoa; phylum Chordata; class Actinopteri; order Clupeiformes; family Clupeidae; genus Tenualosa; species Tenualosa ilisha. The sequence continues at coordinate 386,952 of PYXC01000315.1, forward strand.
CTTCAATCGCTGGCCTTTTCCCTCCGAAGATAAACATCCCTTTGCCTCCAAGGCAGCCCAACCTTAACAGAGGATTTGACCAGCAGGGTCTCAATCCCACAACCTTAAAGGCAATTGGACAAGCCCCACCAAGTCTGAATCTTCCAAACAACAATAATAATGCCGGTGGAAGTAATAATGGTCAGCAAGCTTTCCCAGGCAGTGGTAATGCAGCAAGTGCAGCTGGGAAACAAGAGAAACAACCTGGAGGTGCACAAGCGAAACGAGCAAGTCCTAGCAATAGCCGACGATCCAGCCCAGCATCAAACAGGAAAGCTACTGCCCCCAGCCCAGGAAGACAGAAGGTGGCAAAGATTGCATTAACATCCCCTCCACACCAACAGCAAATGGTTAGCCCACAGTCTATCATGAGTCCCACCTCACTACAACCAAGCCCTGTCTCAGTACCTTCAGCCTCACCTATGGACACACAGCAGATGCAAAACTCTTTTCAGGGTCTCCCTGGCCAGTCTGATCTTTTGAGTCAAGGACAAATGGCAGCACCAACGGGTGAACAACGGCAAATGGTTCAGTCACCCAGAGACCAGACGGCTCTAAGAATGGCAAGCCCGCGGGTCGCTGCTGCAGAGCCAAAACCCCTAGAGCCCAAGAATGTACCAGAGCAGCCTGCTGCTGAGGAAAAACATCAATCTCAGCTCGAGCCACAGCAGGATCTCAGCTCAGGATTTAGGGATGCCCCAACTTCTCTGAATCAGCTGTTGGACAGTTCACTCTCATCATCTGTACAAATGAAGCCACCACAGGGTGCACCTCAGGGGACTGTGGATTCTGCACAGAAGGAAAGCCCTCGTTCCCTAGCAGAACAGGCGAGCCAGCGGAATCCCAGACCTCCTCAGGGCACCGAAAGTGGGGCTTCATTAGGTCCCAGTGAGCCTAAGCTTAGTACAACCCCAAGTCCTAAACTAAATCTCAGCAGCAGTCCCAGCCTACACCATCCTAGTGTTACCCTTAGTGTTAGCCCTAGCCCCACATTTAGCCCGAGCCCCAGTTCGAATGTTACCCCTAGTCCACAGCCTAATCCAGCTGTCAGTCCAAATCCAAATCCCAACCCTAAACCCCTGTCAAATATGTCAACAGTCTTGCAGAGGCCAAACCCTTCGACGGCTATTGCCACCAATCAGATCACAGTCTTTGTCTCTAACCCAATCAGTTCTGCTACGAGCACTACCCCACAGGTGGCTCCAATGGTTTCTACTGTTGTTGCCGTTTCAAACAAAAGCCTTCAGAGGCCCCCAGAGATGGGCCCGCAGACTCCTGCCCAGACCCGCCCTGCACAGTTCATAACCACCCCTGTGTTTTTCCAAGTACCAGCCACTTCGGTTCCCTCGAGCACCAATGTGGTTTCCCAGCCAGTCACCATGGTCGGTCCCATTCAGGTGTCTGCTAATATCCAACTAACACCTGCATCCATGGCGACTATAACGTCAACGGCTCCGGTGTCGGCTCCGGTGTCTGTTGCAGCACATTCCCTTGCCGTGAGCTCGGCCACTGGCCAGCCAACTGCTCGAGCCGTGGTCGGACACCTCCAGGTGCAAGTACCCAGCACTCATGCATCCCCAGTGGCAGTGCATCTCCCCCCCCAGCAGCCGAGCCCAGGCACTCCAAAGCAGGAGAGCTCACCAGAGGCAGCAGGCTTGAAATCCAGTCCTGTTGCACAGGCTTCGCCCCGCCCCACTTCTTCCCCAAGTGTCACCTCCCCTTTCCAGCAACCCTTGTCCTCTCCCCCAATGTGCTCAAGCCCAGGTGCTGCACCCAGTGCCAGAAGGAGCCCCTTGTCCCCATTAGCCGCAGGAGGTAAGAGTAAACCATCCACTCCGACTGCAGCAGTAAAGCCTGGCCCAGCAGAGCACACTCAAGTCTCTGATGGTTGTCCCCCAGTGAAACAAGAGGTTGCCGTCCAGCAAGCACCAAATGCAGGTGTTGCTCCCCCACAGGCGACCCCTTTACCGGCAGTTCCCACTGAACCCATGTCCTCTACGCAAAACATTTCCCCACCTGCCACTGCTTCTGCCCCCACCCCCACTCCCACCCCAGCCCCTGCCCCCACCCCAGCCCTAGCCCCAGCTCCTACCCCTACTCCTGTTGTTCCCATTTCAGTCCCAGCACCTGAGCCTATGCCCACAGCACCCAACACAGCACTTACTGCCATGCCCGCAACTACACCTGCTGCTGTGCCTGCTATACCCACACCCACACCTGCTCCCACACCTAGTTCAGCTACTGCTACCATTCCTGTCCCTGTTGCCAGCCCGCCACCCTCCAGTTCCCCTGTTGGGTCAACTGTCGCTGTTGCTGCTGCTGCTGCTGCAAGCGTCGCTGCTACCGTCCCAGGACCAACCAACCCCACTGTTAGTTCTCCGCCTGTGTCGACACCCCCACCCCCTGCTGGAGGCCCGCCGCCCTCTGTGCCCCTGGAGACGGGCTTGCCAGACCAAGCGACATCTGTGGTACCTGTGGAAGAGGCACCAAGTGCTTCAGGTACATTTCTTTTAAACTTTCCAAAATACTGTATATCACTTCAGTATGGTTGTAGTAAGTTGTGGAGAATCACTTAATGAACTTATGGCTGGCCGTTATTCACTTATCTCTCTTTGTCTCTCTTAGTGACTATTGGTTGCAACTGTATGCACACAGATAATTATCATCTAGGTTAATGTTAACTCTAGGAGTTACCTAATATATAGATTTTATTTCATCGCTCTGTAAGGAGTTGCCTCTTCAGTTGATGCTTCATATACTGTGTTATACAACAGTTAGGTCCGGTCAAACTATTTAGAAATTTCTAATTGGATGAGAGGATATCCCACGATATACCATGGGCGACTTCACAGCTAATAATCACTCCGCATTTTCCACTGAGAGAACTTCCAAGCTGATTAACTGTTGCGTTGCTTGGGAGCAGGAGATCCAAAACTAAGCTTACAGCTCCTAGGGGAGCGGAGAATGAAAGAACTAAACGGTGGAAACGGTTGAAAATGCAATTCAGTGTCTTAAAACTTGCTTGTCGGCAATGGAACTGTTGTATAAAAGCAATTTAACACTTGTAGTCGTGAGGTTGTTTGAGGATATCCTCACGAGTGTGGATGCCTATGGCACAGCCTGCGACCGAACCACACCCATGAGGATATCCACAACCTCACCCCCACTCGTTATATTGTTTAATCAGATACTGGTAGTGGGAAATGATATCTTGAGTCGGCAAGGAAAGTTGAGCCTTCAGTTGCCTCTGATCTGTGAACTTCTGTCTTTGTATGCTGCCAGTTGCATTAAATTGCACTAACAACCTCTTTGCATTTTTTAGCTCCTGGTCAGACCGAACCTGCCCAGCAGGAAAAGGCCTCAAGTGAAAAAAGCGGTAACGTTCACTGCAACAGTCTTCTAAACTGTTATAATATAGGCATTTACATATTGCATACATCACATTTAGGATTTTTTTTTTTAAATAAGAAGCACAAGGACTATGTTTAAGAATAACTTTATCATGAGAGATGTAATTGATTTTATGTATTCATCTCCAGGTGAAGAAGCTGTTCCTGTTGCTGAGCAAGGGTAAGACTACATAGCCTCATGATTAGAGTAGTATGTGCTTTACAAAGTGTGTGAGACAACAAGGAGGTAACGGTCTTAGTTATTTACAGCTTTCTTTTTCTTTAAAAACAAAATTTGAGATTTTTGATTTTCTCTTTATGTTTGATTTCTGACACTACCCATCTCGTGTGAGATGGGCATGGAAAACAAATCTACACCATACCATACCTCGTCTCAGTTGGGCAGATAAAAACATTAACCATTCTGCAGCGACACAGTAGTTCACTGCTGTTTTTCCACTTCTATAACAGATGGGCAAAGAAAAGAAAGACGCCCGTCAGCTTAGTCCCCAGGTATGTATGTGCTGAACACATGCTTGCTCTGCACAGACATGTGCAAGGGGCAACGCTGACCAATTGTTCTAACAAGATGAAGACGACAAAGGACATGACGTCTGTGGTAGATGAGGAAAAACAGCAAGTCAGATTCTGATTAATTAAAAGGGCCATATAATGATACGTCAGTCTCCTAAGGTTGATAGACAAAATAAAACCAGGCCATTTGAAATGGAGAAGGAGAAACAGAAGATTTATGATTTACCTAGTGCCTGGTTACATTTGGATGATAACATGCTGTTCTGCTTTTCCTACCGTCTCTCTGCCTTTGACTTCATCTGCCCATCATGTCCCCCTCCTTCCGCCGCACCTCTTTTCTAGGGACACAAGGGGTGCAGCTGAAGCGAAGGCAAAGGGCCCCAGTCGACGGAGCTCCCGAGCAGAGAAGGAGGCAGAGGAGGAGGCAGCAGACAATGGGCAGAGGAAGAGGACGGCCAGACCTGGATCAGCCTCCTCCAGCACAGGGAAAGGTGTGTGTGTGTGTGTGTGTTGAAAACATGTGCCAGGTGTGGTGTGCACATCTAAGCAAAGGTAGACCAGCAGGCCTGCTAGTAAATTGTGACTGCATATATTGTGAAAGTGTCTTTTAGTCTTTTATGGCCTGTGAATGACTATCACCATCTGTTCTTGAGTATTAGGGTTTTACAACGTCTCCTTTTTACCTCTCACCAGAAACAAACACTGGAGCCAGCCCCACCCAGGCCAAACGAAGGAAGTCAAAGTGATCATACCACGCTACACCTGTGAAATGACTTATAAAATTTAGTTTTCTTCTGTGAATTAATTTTATCTGCTGTTTCTTCAGAATAATGTTTTTTTTTTCACAGAGAAAATAACCATGTACAGATATATTTGTTTTTAAAAAGAAACAATATTGATGTATTTTGTGAGGTCTTATTTAGGTTTAGTGTGTTTGTGAGAATGTGTGTGTATTTGTATGTGTGTGTGTGTGTGTGTGTGTGTGTGTGTATGGGTTTTGTTTTTCGTTTTCTAATGCTGGATTAATCATGTGATGAAGCCTGGTAATTAAAATATCATGTCTATTGTAAAATTATGTCGCAGAACTGAATTAAATTTTCTACTTTTTTGTCTTGTGATGACATTAATAAAAAGCTGTATGTATTTTGGATCTTCAAACATTTTTTTTTTATGTTGCCCAGTAGGCTATACTGTTATGTCTTAAATACTAAGTTGACATGGCATGAAGAGAGTAGTCTTTAATTATCCAATTTTGTTTCTCCTAGGCACTTTTTGATCTATGCAAGCAATATTTGACCTGTGCCAAATACCCAGCAATCTGAGCGGTTGGTGAAGTTTTCTGTCAGCAACATATGTGTCAACCTATCATGATTTACCCAGGTTGGCTTCCATGCCAGTTGAAGTCCTGGGCTGAGTTCAGCCAATGAACCATTTTGCTATGGTTTGCTCACTGAACAAGGTGCTTGGCACAACATTTTGCAACATAGCTTAGTTTGATTTTCAGATAATGTGACATCAGGCATTTTTCAGTAAAAGCTGGCAAATAGAGTTTTCTAAAGGAATATTTTGTGCTGAATCCATTTTTGCAGTTCACTAAGACGTATGTCTTATGTGCAACTCAGCAGAAGGCACATTTGCATACCTTTTAAGTAAACCGTGTACAGGTTCAATATTGCATAGTATGAAGAAAGTGAAATAGAAAGTTGCATATATAAATAATTCATAAATACCAAATTTGGCTGCAATTGGATGGAAGTAACTAAAAAACACTTTGAAGTAATGTATACGTCGCCCAAATTACCATTATATGATGGCAGGTATTGAAAAAATTGATGGACTAGGTCAATTTCCTCATCATTCTGCGTACACGCTTTCTTGATGACTAATTTCTGAACATATCCCTGAACATTGCCATCTGGTAAAGTCATCAGAAACTGAATACACATATTTGTTTCCATGACTGGCTTAAAAACAGTATAGGGACATACAACATATATGGACCATTATGTCACAAGATTACATCCAACCAATATTGTAACAGAATCCAGTATAACTGCTTGTGTGAATTGCTTAGCCCACCCTTGACAGCCTGTGATGTTCATGTGTTTTTTTTTATAGAGAGAAAAAAAGATATTCCTAGCTGTATATTTTATGTACAACTCTTTATGTTATGTGTAACATGAATGATCAATTGTAGGCTCGAAGGTGGATGTGACTGATAATTGTGTCTTATTTCTCTCTGATGAGGGCAAGGAAGTTTCATTTTCTTATGCTGCATCTATTAGTGTTAGCTGCCACTTGCAGTTGGACCAAATGTTGGCATTCTTATACCTACTGACAGCACTTGGAAGCCTCAAAGAACATGGAAATGGGCTAATAATTCCTTTAACTGGGTTGATAATTCCTTTCCCGACCTTCCATAGAGATGACATGATTGGACATTTCTATCCTTTCTCTCTACAAAGAAAACATGAAAATGTCAGTGTGTCAAGGAGGTTTGAGCCATTCACATGTTGTTTTACTGGATTCTTCTATAATCATTGGTTGAATGTAGTCCACTGGCTGTAGCCCATGCACTGACTATGTCTATACGGTTTCTGATAACTTATTTATACCAGATGACAATGTGGAATATATTCGGATAAATCATCATCAGGGGATTGCGAGTGAGAAGTCAAGTGACCTGGACCATCAATTTTGTCTACTAGATATTATCATATGATGATGGACCATGTATATTACTTAAAAGTGTGTTTTTGAGAGTTTCGTTCATCCGATTGCAGGCAAATGTCATACTTATTTAGCCAACAGATACATGCAATTTTCAACTATTTCACTTTTTTATACTGTAAACATAGAAGGTGTACAGGATTTTATATTCAAAATTAGTCATCACCTTTGCCAGACTCAGGGTCCAAAAGAACACGCAGACTATACATGCCCAATGTAAAAAACACACAAACAGACAAAAGAAAAACAAACAACAACAAAAAAACACAACATTCTTATAAAAGACTTACCAGTTGCTCCACATTGGTGACTGGTACTGAATTGCGCTGTAGCTGGGATTAATCAGCAAAATTGTGATGTTATTCTGTGACATATTTAAGTGACAGATAAATGTCTACATTGGGTCCTCAGCAATGCTCTAAAGGTGCTGATCGCTGCATTAAAGAACAGGGCACTAGCACTACAGCACCTTGGTATCAGATCTTTATTTAAGTACATTTTTGTGATTTTGACCTGGTCTAACGGGCATCTGAGGTAGTTTTCTTTTGTTTGGTGGGTGTATCAGAAAAGTCATGCTATCATAGCCTAGAAATCTAGATACACCCTAGCAGTAGCAAATAGTTTTGCTAAACAGGCACATCTAGCCACTTAACTAGCCATTTAATCAGGCTTGAAGAAAAACAAAACAAATAGCAAGTGATGACCCTCTCAGATGCGCTTGCGCGAGCAACAAAGCGTTCAGCGCACCCCTGTTTCTGTTGAATTAAGCGTGTTGCTACGTTTCGTGCATCTTGAACTCGACTCGATACCAATCACACCATCTGATTTGTGATGACCACGCTTCAAACAATGGAGAGCTTCGTTTGTGTCCCAAATACTTGCCACATCTCTTTGAAAGAAATACTTGAACTGCGTGGACACCCAGTAACTGAGGAACAAGCATGGGCTCTGTGTTACCAACTGTGTACTCTTCTAAGAGACTGCTCAAGTGAGCGCGTCGGCCCTGGACACGAGAGGCCTCAAACCCCTCGCTTACCTGGAGCAGAGGGCATTCTTTTCTGTAACGATGGAAGTGTTTGTCTTAAAGGTACCGCCTACAGTATGTGCTACTGGCACATAGCACAGGTTGAAAGAGTTTAAGGTTTTAGGTCTTGAACTCACAATTATTTCTCTTTTTCAGACTCGTTTGTCTTCAGCAAAGAGGAGCAGGTGGGTACTCGGGTATTGAAAGTAAATATTCATAAACTGGCCAACACTGGGAATGTCAGTTAATCTCAGTTATGTTAATGCTTTAAACGCAACGTCAGGTAGTTGACCAGCTTGGTCGCCTTATATACTACTGTCTTGACTGGGGGCTCGAACATGACGTTGAACGAGACCTGCACGATGCCCTAGCTCGCCTTGTCTGCCGGATGACTAATGTGAATTCACGCACTGATGAGTCTCTCTTGACTACATGCCTTCTACAAGTCATTCAGGTAATACGTTTGTAGTTAGTTAATTGACAGTTAAGTTCTTGGTGAAATTTACACATGACAATGCCGTTTTAAATACAGTATTCAGGTGAATTTTCAAATGGCTGGGGGCCTCCGTGTAACTTAGGTGTGTGAAGATCGCCTGGGTGGTCCTGCTCATGCATCGCATCATTACAAGACTGTCTGCTCATCACTATTCTCCGAGAGCATTGAGCTGTACAAATACATCCAAAGTCATAAGTCCTCTAGCAAGGTAAACGAAAGTAAATGTTGAATGCTTGTGATAATTCTTCTGTCTTAGTTCTTTAAAACAGATGATGGCTTAGTATTTTGCAATGTCTGTATATTTCTGTAAGGCTAGCACAAAATATCACACCCTTTGAGCTGAAATGCAATAAATACTTAATTGCAAACTACTTACAATATAATTTTCAGAGTCTTCAAACATTTTTGGAATCTGACATGTCTCTGGCAACTGATACTGATTCAAATCAGGTAGATTAAATCATCATATTTTATAGATACTGTGGATCTATGATTTTGTTGATAATCAGTTAGGCTGTGACTGGTTCATCTGCCCGTCTGCATACCAAAAGCACTCTGTTGTGAATTATGTGTAGATTCATGCGTGGAAGTGTGTGATAGAAGAGTTGCAGGTTGGGACACCTCTAAGGCCATGTTGGAGGACTTTTTCATCAAGTGCATACCAGCCTCCAGAGAAGTTGTTCCCATTTGACCAGCTGAAGCAAGCTATTGAACTCAAACAGTACACTCTAAGAAAGGTCCAGGTGAGACGCTTATTCAGTGTTTCAAAGACAGATCACACCCTGTGTTTGTGTGTGTGATAGGTGTGATCTGTCTTCTGCATTGCCTCAAACAATAGAATGTGAGGCTGAAATGTGTCTGAGTGGTATTATGTAATCTCTGCATGATCTCTGCCCTCTGTATAGTCATCCTCACAGCATGGCAAAGTGGGAGAAAACTCTCTGAAAGACACTAATCCACATTATGCCCTTATGAAAGCCATCAGGGCAAGACCAAAACTTAGACCTGTAAGTGAACAAGTAGTTTCAACTAACAATAGATCACATTTAATAGCGTCACACTTCAGCTTTTTATTTTCAGCTTCATCTTCATAAAAAATAAAACCTTTTGGTAAGACAATAGATGGCTTAACATTTCATAAGGTTTTTAACCTATCAGTATAAAAAACTGATTCAGGTGCTCAAAGGTTCTTTAGTCAGTCTAGATTACCTGAATTTGTTGCTTAGGTTTCAGAGCGGAAACTGAGAGACAGGCCTGACGTGGAGCCTTGTCTTCATGAACGACTGATGGCAGAGATTCGCATGACTGACCCGCAGAAACTTTTTGCATCATGCAAGAAAAGGCGTGCCGCTCAAAGTAAATGCGTTTATCCTGAACTCGATGGTGTTGTTTAGTGTATGTTACACTGTAAGTGTGCTGAAACCACTTTCTGTGTGTCCTTTCAGTTAAGGTTGAGTCCCAACAGATTTCATCACACTGCATCAAACCATCGGTAATGTATCAAATTTAGAATTAGATTTAAACCATTATTTAGGTATCAGATTTAGAATTGCTTATTAATGTCTCAATAGTGTCATTGTAGCTGATTTGAAACGTGAATGCAAGTGTCATACTTTTCTCAGACTTTTATTACACAGATTGGTCAAGTTTACGATAGGCATCTTCAACCTTTCAACCCAACAGGTTAGGTTTACTCTATGCTTATTTCTCAGATTTTTTAAATGGATGTGTAGCTGTCGTCACATCTAAATTCACATTCACATATGTTACACATATAACTGTGCTTAGAAGCTCAGGCAGTCTGCATCCATCTTATATTTACTTGTGACATTAGGCCTCAACATTACCAGTAGAAAGCGACGTGCCCAGTCGGTTGGAAGCTACTCTGACTGCAAACGATCGGTATTTAGCTCTCTTTCCTGTCTCAGTGTAGCGTACTCTGAGTATCTCAAGCCTTGAAGTCTCTCATAAGGTGCCCTGGAATCATATCCAAATTCATCTGCATCTACAGAGGAAAAGCTGTGGCATTGGCACTGTTCCTGTGACTGTTGGCATGATCATGAGGGCAGAACACACAGAGATTAACCAGGATGAAAAGACCATTCCTGAGACCAACCCTGGCAGATGGCAGGTGAATAAGTGGCTTCAAGGAGAAATTTAATGTGAATGAATTAATAGCCCTGTTGTTTGACATCACTGAGTGCTATCTGTAGGAAAAAGAGCCAGACAATTTGATACAACATATAGTGAATAGCGAACTGGCAACTAACATTAAAAGAATGGGGTATAGGAAAATTTAACTCAAAGTTAGTTTCTGTGCCTTGTTAAGGTAGTGATATCTGCCAATTCACTATTTAGTCTATGTTTTATCAAATTTTCTCTTTTTTTTCTACTGAAAAAAGCACTTGACCACAAGCATTGACCACAAAGAACAGAATTATGGATTCATTCACACTGGAGTTCTCCTTTAAAGTTACCATGCAAAGTTTTATTCATTGTAGTGCTCTCTCGCTCTTTTTATGAGGGGTGTTTGTTTATCTCAGGTGTGCTCCTGTTGCTCCAGTCGAAGTCGTTTTTTCACCTGGCACAACACCTGTTCCAGATGCAATAGGTAAAAAGTCCCTTAAACCTACTTAGACATAGAGAAGTGTTAATATTGCCCCTTGAGTACATTAAAACTTATTCTTACGTACTTACTTATTGTTTTTATCAAGTGATGAAGGTGATAAACAACTTTATTGCATGTCTAGACAAATCATTAGCGCCTCATTCTCCAGATTAGCAGTAGGAAAAGTTTAAATGAATTAACAATAATAAAAATGAATGAAATCCTGCTTAATCCTACTTATTCTAGACTGCATCTAAATTGATATTGTGTCTCGTGTCCTAGGGTTGTGTGTCCCTCCTGCTGTGTAAAGGTCAGGAGTTTTTTTATTTTATCCCACCTAAATTCCTGTTCTCACATCCTGCTACATCTGATCATATAGTTATTTATTAAATGGCTCTCCAGAATGCTGTGGGAGGTTCCATTCACTTTGAAAGGGCCTTCCCAATGTTCAGAGGTCAGTTATTTCTGTATAATGACCGCTGCGAAAGAATAATGACCAACGGCAACAGGTTTTTTGCTTCAGATTCACATTATAAGAAAATATTTACCTTCAGGGTCATTATAAGAAAATATTTCCCTTCAGGATGAGTCAAGACCAAGTCCTGTTTGTGCTGTCGGGAAATATTTTCCTATAATGACCGGCAGATAATACATTATCCCTTACATAAACCTCATATATACATATAAATATATAGTCTGTCCAACCCTTCTTCAATGTAATCTCCTCAGATGCAAGTGCCCTATAAGTGGTGTCTGAACCTCCCAGTAACGTTCTTCCGGAAGATAGTGCTGAGCCAAAGTGCTGTGAGAGACCATAGTCATTTTTGGAAAGAGCGTGCATCATGGGACTGTACAAAGTAAGTAAAGTGTGCTTTTCAACTTCCATTTATAGGCATTCATTGACTATGTGTACATGCACGGTATATTTCTGTTCTACATTTACATTAATGCATTTAGCTGATGCTTTTATCCAAAGTGACTTACATTTGTCAGCTATCAATTACATCAGGGCCAGTACACTAGGATTAACGGTGGCAGATGGGATTCAAACCCACAATTTCCAGGCCACTAGCATGCCAGGTTCCTTAACTGCTACAACACCACTGCCCTATTCTAACCACAATATTGAGTTGTGTGAGAGTCATGTAAACTCTTGGGTTGTGTGAGTCATGTAAGCTCTTCATTCCGATTGTCATATTCCAAATTTGACCATATTCTGGTTTCTAAATAAGCCACAATAATGCCCTTGGCATATGCCTGTTTTAACTGGAATATTCAGTCATGTAAACACCTTAATCAGAAAATGAAAAATGTTTTCACATCTGCTCATGTTCAGTTTCTAAGAAATTGTCGTTAAGTGATTATTGCAAGCATTTGGAAGTGGTTTAGAGGCACAAACAGTCTTCAGAAGGTCTCATAACCCCTTGATAGTAGGATTAAAAACTATGAAATCTAACAGCAGAACTTGTCATTTATGAACATTTCCCTAGAAAGTGCTTTATATTGCCATTATGTCACAGCCTGCTGCTGTTTATTTGTGTCAAACTCCCACTTCACAACCTTATTCCGAATATGCATTCACTTACTCAGACTAGGCTGTTTCTCCCCTGCTCCTTTCCTACATGCACAGTGATGTCCTCCTCACCCTCACACACACACGCATGAGACACACACACACACACACACACACACTCACTCGTGGCATGCATGGGTGAACCAATAGTGCAGAAGTTGAAATCAATCATGTATAAAATACTGCATCATGTGGAGCATTCACATTTTTGAATTCTCAACAAAACTGTTATTTTTAATCTCAATCTTTGGTTCCTCAAAGGGTTCCTTTGGTTCTGGAGCCCTTGTCTCTCAGTTCTTGTTCCCAACACAGTCTGGCGATGAGAGATTGGCACAGCCAGGACATCTGTATACAGTGTCAGGGCCTTTTGGAGGAAACATGTGACTCTGTGGCCATTGTAAACCATGTCACAGGGACCCAAGAGATTTGATAGATCTTGGCTTTAATTCACTCTCTGAATGTGGGCCCCTCCATTCACTATTTCTCAAAGACCTAGTCATTCTGTACATGTGTATAGCTATTTTAAGTTATTTGAAATGAAATAAATGTATTATTTTGAATTAAGTTTTTTTTTTTTTGCTAAGATTTTGTTTGTTGACCGTAAAGCTTTGTTTGCTCTTTGCGGTCTGAGTTTTTTGATCGTGTTTTGTTTAGTTGACAATGTTATGTATATAGTTTTTTTTATTGATTTCAACTAATAAAAACATGGTTTTAACTGTTTTCTGTTACAGGTTCTTTTCGTGTGTATTTTGTGTATATGTTGTATTGCATCACACGTAAAACAAGCAGGGACTCACTCAAACATACAATACACAATTGTATGAGGCTTTTTTGTAAATGTTTACTAAAAAGTGCTTAGATGGATGAATATTTCTTTCCTGATGAAGTGCTTTTGAATTTGAAATGCAATTTGAAGAGAAAATGGCTCTAAGCAATAAATATGAACATGGTGTTTTAGAAGCCTTGTTGCTTGAGGGTATGGTTTATGTAGGGTTAATATAACCCAGATGAAATCATAAGCTGCTGATTATACTACTCAAGACAGAGATAAGGCTGTGTGTTCTCACTGAACGCACACTGTAGTATCAGGAGGATGTTAAAGTATTCATAGTCTTAAATGTTTACTTAAAAGTCTTTAGATTGATGAATATTGTTTTCCTGATAAGGTGCTTTTAAATCTAAAATGCAAAATAAGTTTAAGAAGAGTACAGTTAAGGAAAATGACCAGAAATGAAAATGGCCTTTCAGGAGCCCCAGTGCAGATAACAATTTTGTGCACATTCCTCACAGTTCTTTGACATACGAATTCCCCTTGGCTCACTAAAAAGGATGCTACATGTGGTGGCATGGGAACCGTTACAAATTGCATAACGTTGACGCCATGGATGTGTGCACATGCATTGTTCTTGGACTAGGGATGGGGGCAGGGAGGGTGGGTACTGTATAATACAGGAATAAAGGGTATCAGTTTATCATCTGGATACTTGCACTCAGGTGACTCTCCGAGCCGTCAGGTAGTTTGTATGGTGGTGCGCGACAAATGGGATAACAGCGTTACATTTTTTTGAAATCCATTCAGACAATGGTCCCACACAGGTTACAGAGTGTATACTGAGAATTTACTAGGAAGACTAGTGGCAAGCCTCTGTTCTGCCGTTCAAACTGATACGGACATGCGCAGTGTGTGAAAAGAAGGACTTAGACTGACGACCAACTGTGTCAGGCTTCATTCTGCCAACCCTCTCTGATAACCGGCATCTTCTCTTGGATACTTCATACGTACTGCTTTTTACTGAAAATACTACACAATGAGTGGTGACTATAGTTATAAAGACTATCAGGTAATCAGTGTGGTGAAAGTTTCGCGTAAATATGTGAAGTAACTCTTTTTAGCTTTCCTCCCTAAGTATATAGAAATTGATTGTAATTCATGATCTAGGCTGAATTAATTGAAATAGCGGGGAAATATAATGGTAAATAAATGTTTCACAAGAATTTTATAGTTATAATACTTTGTCAACAGAAGTTTGAACAAATACGTAGCAGTATTTTGATAACAATTTCAGTCATAGCCCGTTTTATTTGTCATTTGGTCATGGGACTATGAAATATTCATATTCATCTTTCTTTCCGTAGATGGACTCTGGAGCTCGTGTTAATGGTAAGTGTTGTCAGCAATTGTTGGTAGCATACAACGATTGTCTTCTTTTCGCTGCACTCCAAACCAGATCAGCCTGTTAGTTTTTAAGGACGGAAATGGCGTCCCAGAGACTAAGTCCCTTCTCCTTCACCATCAGCCGTCTATTGTTCAAAAGAAGGCTCACAAAATCGTAGTTTCATTGTGTTGTGCTAAATTTGGAATAGCTCCTGTTGTAGACCTGTATATTGTTTTCAAAACGCATGCATGCGTTTGGGGGATTGGTTTTGATAAAAGTAGGAATTTTCATGCCGAAAGTCGCGAAATGGGGGTTGAGGACTTAGTCTCTGCGCCATTTTCTTTTTCTCCGCTCAGCTGCCTAAATGCCTGGCTCTGGAAGTAGAGCTTTCCATGATATGGAGGCTACAACGGAGTCTGTTCACAGGAATGATATTGCTAATAGCCTCATGATGTTACTTAAAAAAGTGATGATATAGAGACTTCCGTAAGTTAGAATAAGTATTTAGCCAGTATAATCTGCAGCAGAATGACTATAACAGTGTTGCGTTAATAAATCCCTACAAATGAAATTACAGCACTGTTCTAATTTTGCATAGGTCTGATTTGCATTCGAATTTCAATATCAGTGGTACTCGATCACTACTAAGTGAAGCATTTAATTGTATCCAGGTGCAGCAAGACATTTCACTTTTCCTGCAACCTATTTAGGCATGCATATGCACAAGTTTCATGAATTGGAGTAATGTTACATTGTCAAATTCCACCACACCTTAGTTATACTTGCACAAGATGTGCTGTGCATAAACCTCAAAGCCTTGGTGGGAAGAAAATATAGGCTATACTGTTCAGCAGCAGTTGATGTAGCCCACAGTCAACTGAAGAGTGTGTGATGAAGTAGACCAGCATGTGACCTTTGTGCCAAAATCAAGATGACCTGTACACTGTAGTGTTTTGCACAGCAGAGTTCAGTTTGTGGTGGTGTTTGTATTTGTATGGAGCCTGGCAGACACCCAAAGGCTGCAAGTTGAGGCAAGGGATCTTGCTTCCTCTGTGTTTCAGGCTGATAACATGTAGATAAGTCTCCTTCCATCGCTGGCTGTTCAAATACTTTCCTTACTTCACCCTGACCTTAGATGTTGAAACAGACACACATTCTCCATCTCTCTCTGAGGTCTTGATTAACAATATATTGTGGATACATGAATGGTACACAAAAGAGGTGAAAGTAGACAGGCAGAAGTGACTTGACAGCAGCTTGATGTGAATGTGATGTCTAGAGCAGGTTAGGAAATCTAGAGCAATAGGTGAAAGGAGTGTATTTCTGCACCCTCTTTGTTCATTGTGGATTTCTAGGTTTTCTTTGTGTGGCTGCCATCTCATATTACAGCACAGGCCAACTACAGGCTCCCTTTTGTTAGATGCAGCTCAGGGATAATTTCATTTCTAAGTGGTCATTTCTACTCAGTGAACTCAGTTCAGGGAGTATGCAGTGTCATTGCTGGAACCCATTCAGTAGGCAAGCTGGTGTGACATAGAAAGTGATACTGCATTTTTGTGTATATGTGGCCTGGGGTGGTAGGCCTACAGCACTGGGTCAACTTGGATACAAGACTAGGCCTCATAGGTTTTATTAGCAGAGAGGGGATGTGTCCATTTGTTGCTTTTCAACTATGGTGATGATCACATGTTTTATTTGTGCATTTCATTTTTTTCCAAAATGCTCTAGCCTAAATATCTTATCAGGTCTACAGTCTGCTCTGTATGCATGCTGTGCTGTGATCAGTGCAGACACTCATGTAGTGGTTGCAAGAGGTTTGTATATAATGTGGTAGATGTTTCCTGGTAGCAGTAATGTTTGCACACGTGGACTTGAAAGAAGCTGCTTCTAAGCACTGAAAGGGATCCAAACCTTGTCCAGACACAAGGGGTGATATGTTATGTCTTATGTCTTAACTGTGTTTGAGCTGTTTAGAGACGCATTCCTGCATTGGCCTCAGTTGCGGCATTCTGCTTGATAATCTTTAGATAGGGCTGTTCCAGTCAGCTTGTTTATTTACCACAAAAGGTAGGCAATTTTGCTACACAATCACAATGAACATCTTTATGTGTCTTAATGCAAAATAAAGGAGAATGAAGAATGTTATTGTTAAATGCAGTACAGTGTGCCATCATGGTGATGGTGTTGAATGTATTGTACCAATAGAAATACATTCAGTAAAATGTCCAGCACTGCCTTTATCTGACACTGAACTGCATCAATCAATTACTTTTAACTATGCAGTGTGGGCTGAAACCAGAGAAACTCATTGTGGAAGTATTTCTACATGTGTAGTGCCCACAAACTAACAAACTCAAGGACATTTTCCTCTAAACTCTTCTGTTTGGATTAATCATTCAACATGATATTGATCAAATTGTGTTGTTCTACCCAGTTTGAATCACTGAGTTGAGTGCATGGAGAGAGAGAGATAGAGAGAGTGAATGGGCTTGTTTCCCTTTCTCTATGGTCTCCGTTCCTAGCCATTAGTGCCTCTCATCTTAATCACAGCCCCCTGGTTTCACCTTAGCTGAGATTTACATGGATTATCTGCTTACCTCAGCCGAGAGACGTTGGTGTAGGGGGGTATAGGGGGTGGTGGGGGGTTGGGGGGTAGAGAAAGTAAGGAAACCATACTATGGGCTCCATTAACAAGGAAGACCATTCGCTGACACTGCATTATGTACTGAACTGTAACTGTAGGACACCTGGAGACACAGTAGTTTATGGCTAGGTGTTTGTGGTTCGATGACGTGGACATTGTATCTATGTAGATGTGAATTTGTTTCTAACCCTAAGCCTTATCCTTCTTGGAAAATTCTCACCTATCCATGCTCCAGTTTTATTAGCTTTTATACGAAAACAGAATGCTATCTAAGAAATAGATCTATTTAGATGTTCACAGGAAGATGTTCTGTGCATTTTATTCACTCTCTGTTGTGCTAAGCCTATGTGAGAAATGGGCCATGCAGTATTATAAGCATGTATATGTGTGTGTGTGTGTGTGTGTGTGTGTGTGTGCTGATATTACACACTCATCTGAGCGAGTGGTAAAGATTAGATAGGAATTGTTATCCCATTAGTCAGCTGCAGATGAGCTCGCCAACCCAGTGGGCCATCTAAGGGTGTTTCTACAGCTCATGACTGATCACACACACTCACACACACTTGTAGCAGTGGTGTTAAGGTTGAAGAGTTGTTTTACTCAACATTTATTTTTTGCTGAATCTGTTGCCTTGTGTAAACATCAATGGTGTTACAGTCTTATAGATGCTCTTAACCTGTCCTCTAATGCTTCAAGCAAATTGTAAGGCCTCAAGGCAAATTCAGGTCAGGTTCGGTAAACAAGAGGTTAAATCTAAATGTTATGTTTTTGTTTGTGCCGTATTTGTTTCGCACTAGACATGCCACATTGGTCTGATTTGACCTGCGTTCTAAGAAATATTGGCTGACATTGTTCGGTGCTGTGTCACATAGTTGTCGTATTCAACATCAGACATTCTCACATCTACAGACTATGCTGTACCTCTTTTGAACTGTTGTGAGAGATCTAACATTTCTGTCTGTGTTGTTTGCTGTAGACTCTCACAAACACAAGGACAAACACAGAGATAAGGAGCACAAACACAAGGACCACAAGAAAGACAAGGAGAGGGAGAAATCCAAGCACAGCAACAGGTGCAGTACAAGTCCACAGACACCTCTCACCTCTCTCTCTCTGTCTCTCTTTTGGTTTACTATCTTCCGGCTCACTGTCACTTTTGCCACTCTGTCCATCGCAGCTCTCTCTTCCAGTCAGCCCTTTCTCACCTCTTTACATTGTTTAGTATTGACAGTTTAATTTGTGCTCAGTTTGAATTAAAGCATTGGCTAGTTTGCTTCCCTGGCGTATAGGCCCACGCAGCATAGCTGTGCTGTTATTGGACTGAGGGAAAGGATGTCTGCTTGGTGGCCGGGAAGACTATAAGGAGCTTACAGCCTCTCAATCACAGTCTATTATTGTTGTCACAGTTCACTGAGTGTGGCCTCCCCTGGGGTCACCCTATTCCCAGAACTTTGAGGTGTGCCTAATTAAAACTGAGGTTAATCGATGCGCTGAAGAAGAGTGCTTATTGCCAAGCACAAATATTGTTTATATATGTTATTATGTTATAAATATATATATATAGATTTCATTGTGTTTTATGAATCAAGATATCAAAATTAAACAAAATGGCCTCCATCCACCCTGTGTTTGTAAGGATGCCCATAAGAACATATGGGCTCCTCGAGCTGGGTTCACGTTCTCCGTTGAAATGTCTGAGTCATTATAGGATGAATTGAACCGTGCTGCTCAGGAAGTCTGGCTCTTTAACCTGGGGCTATGACAATGAACGAACAACTCCTCCATGGCCTTCCTCCCCCCAACTCTCCCCATGTTACCCCTCAACTCCACCCCCCCAACCCCCCCAAGTGCTCATCCCCTGCTGAGCAGCAGGCTGTGCTTTATTGTCACATACCAGTTCTTAAACAACAATGGCTGGTTAAATGGTGATGTCTTTCTCTCTGCCCACATTAGTGATTTTTATGATGTTTGTAATTAGGTGAAATGTGTGTCTGAATGTCATTAGCATGTGGGGTAATGTTTATGCGCTCACCAAGATTTCTCATGGCGTTTTCAATGCCAGTTCTTTGTCTGCTTGTGACATGCCCTTGTTCTCTTTTTCTGAAGTGATCACAGAGACCCTTCTGAGAAGAAGCACAAAGACAGAGAGCGAGAGCGAGAGAAAGAGAGGGGGAAACATAAAGATGACAGCCTGGAGAGGCACAAGGACAAAGAGAAGAGGCGTGAGGAAAAGGTGAGCTTGGGATGGCAATCCAACATGGCCGTCTGCTGTGACACAAACACTTAGCGCTTTTGTCGGTGCTCAGTTTGTATTTCTTTCTGTCTGACCTGCAAGTCCATCTGAATCCTTTTGATTATTGCACTGTTTTAGTTTTACTGTTTATTAGGGTGTGACCACTTCAGATAGCCAATAGGTGCCCATACTGCATGAAATGATATTCAAATATGGAATCATAATGTTTTGAACTCACATTAAAAAAATTACACAGATGATTGCAGCGACCGCTCTAACCCCTCTGTTCTTCTGTTTTGCCATAGATGAAGTTCCATAGTACAGATGGCAAACACAAGAGAGAGAAGGAGAATGGATTTGCGAGGTGAGAAACAGAATGACTCATCTATCCCAAACAGCACAGCATTCTGGGATTGCTCTGAGGGGTTCTGATAGGAGGATCTATGTGTCAGATCAGGGATGGATCTCATTCACTGTCAGCGGTAGGGCAGAATCTGTCTGGAATGTTTCAGTCGAATAGCAACATTTGGTCACATGCCCAGTCTAATCTCATAACTGCAGGCTGTAGTGTAGTGTGGATTTGCACAGACACATTGCCTCTCACAGCAAAAGAAAAATGGATGGGGATCCTTTAATATTCTTTCTTTATTCTTTGACACCGTCAACTAAATGTTTATCTAAATTTGTGGAAATCCATAATTAGCCTGTGAAAGCACAGAATCACACTGCAAGGACACATCACTGCAACATTTATCATTCTTTTTCTTTTCTCAAGCACATTCTTCCTTGCAAAGAAACAGCAGGAATCTAAAGCTGTTCGTGTTCATGGTCATTCGGTGATCATTTTAAGAGCAAATTGGAGTCTTTTCTTCTCTGATAATCTATGATAATGTATGTGTGCATGTGTAAGGTCAGTGAGCAACATTCTGTCTTGTTAAATACCAGAGGTTGTTTTCTAAATATACTACATAATTTACTCTAATATACTACCAGTAATTTACTCTCTTGTGTGTATATTGATTGTCTTGGTAGCTCTCTTGCCTGGATCACTGATAGAGCTGTCCCCATTACAAACCTCTATTGTTCACTATACTTAGTGTGTACTGTACTGCTTACTGTAGTGTGCCAATGATGTTTTTTATTCACAAACAATTGTAGCTAAGGACATATCATAGTCAATTATGCTCTTGGTCAATTATGTACAATTTTGTGCCTCTTATGAATTGTTTTCATTTTCCTCTTTCATTTGTGCAGTGAAAGTAGTACATACTCTGAGATCAGACTTGATGAAAATTGTATTGTTTTGCCATGTAAAACTTAATGACTGGGCCACTGAGCACTTTAACTACATATACTGATTTTCTTCTAATTTATCATATAAAACCTGTGATGCATATTGAATTGTTAAAGACTAGTGTGCTGTATGTCGAAGAAGTCCTTGTGTATAAGACATTAATTACACAAAGTAAAGTAGATGGCTCTGGGAATATAGCTAATGGGTACACATTTGTTTTTGTTTTTTTCCAAGCCCTCCACGAATTAAAATTGAAAATGATGATAATGGGTATAGCCACTCTCCCAAGCATGAGAAGACAGTGAAGAGGCAGCATGACGATGACGTGTAAGTGCTTTGCTGCAATGCTTTTCCTACCTTTTCACTTTGTTGCAGGTTATTGCCTTATACTCACATTGCAAAGTCGTCCTCGGCAAGGTTTTGATCAGAAATGCACTTTGATTTTTTGGCAGGTGTCTTTCAAAGAGAAATGTCTTACTGTGTATCAAAGGCACATTTTACAACACAGTGAGATATTTAATGAGGTCGTTTTGCTATGTGACATATCAGTAAACAGTCTTTAGCACTGAAAGCCCTGGGATGGCATATATTGGACTGCATTTGATTATTAGATGATTAGCTGTGTGACTGTGTGATAATGCATCTCCTTCACAGGGTAGAATATAAACCTAAGAAAGTCAAAGTGGAGATTGAGAAGAAGGCGAAGAAAAGGAAACACGAGGATTATTTTGAAGAAGAGGAAGAAGAAGAGGCAAGTTGTACAAAATGGAACATCTCACAGATGTCTGCTTCTTCCCTACTCTGCCTAGTAATTAACTATCTGCCCCTCAGGGTTGAGTGCGGACTCTCTGATTTGCAATTTAAAATTGGAAAATGAATTATACAGTGTGTTCAATAGAAATAATATTCGGAAGCAGATACAGTTAAGCATAAATCCCATTAAATTTGTCTAGTTCTTCATATTTGCCACAGATTTGACTTCTTTGTGAAGGGGCTGGTTACAAAGACTTTAGGGAGAGGACATGTCATTGAAAATCAACTTTTAAGTACCTTTTGTGTCTAACAGTTTTTTTCTTCCTTGATATTTTGTAGGATGTTAAACCCAAGAAGAAGACGAAAGACAAGAAACAGGAGGCAACTGGCGGGAAAAAAAAGGGGAAGAAAGAGCCAGAAGAAAAATGGAAATGGTGCGTTTTGTAAAGTTGGAGCTGTTTTAAACCCTATGTTGTTTCGCTTATTCCAACCACCCTATACACTTCTGACTATACCCTGTACTTCATATTTGGAGTGCTTCAATTCCTTAGGCATAGATCATGTGTCACTACTCTAGTGCTTGTATTCAAAGTGTGGTGCCCTGTCATTTTGTCTGCATAACCTATCTCTCTTAACCATTTTTCCCAATCTAGGTGGGAGGAGGAGAGAGCCACAGATGGATCCAAATGGAGGTTTCTAGAACACAAAGGCCCTGTGTTCGCCCCTCCTTATGAACCTATGCCTGGGCACATCAGATTTTATTATGATGGTAAGTTGTGACCCTGAAAACAGCTGCCTTAGGTTTGACCTAGAAAGCTCTCGGCATTGTCTTGTTGAGACTCTAAATCCATCTCTATCTTGGTTAAAATCTGTACACCTTTAGCCTACATAGCCACAAGCCAACTCCTTTATCTTTTTCCCATCCAACTCCATAGGTAAGCCATTCAAATTGAGCACCTCTGCAGAGGAGGTGGCCACATTTTTTGCCAAAATGCTTGATCATGAGTACACCACAAAAGACGCTTTCAGAAAGAACTTTTTCAAAGACTGGAGAAAGGTAATGGCATTTGTTAAAACTGCTCTCACCGTAGTAAAATATGTAGAGCTTGTTAGTCTGTTCAGACCAAAAGTGGTTTCATTAAGCAATTGCAGTTGCAGGAAAGTGCAGATGCAAACTAGCTTAAGACTGACTCTGGTACAGTGTACAGGGAATGGAAACATTAATGTTTATAGCTGTACATGTACAAAAAAAAAGATATCTTAGAAATTGTGGAAATTAACACTTTGTGATTTTATTCCTTGTTGTTGAAATGTGTATGGAGCTGTTTGCTCTGCCTGTGTAGAAATTAAATTAACCATACTCTGACCTTTTATTATATTTTGAATATATACTAATATATTTTAACTAATGAATTTCAGTTTGTTGTTTCAATGATAGGATGGTGTGACTGATTGTCTGTTTCTGTTTGCTACAGGAGATGACATCAGAGGAGAAGGGAAAGATCACCGATCTGAACAAGTGTGACTTCACAGAGATGAGCGAGTACTTCAAGGCTCAGTCGGAGGCCAGGAAACAGATGTCGAAAGAGGAGAAGCAGGTGAGCTTGGGAACAGGAACACTTTCCCCTGTTGGGGTCTGCACCTGCATGTACAAACAAGAGTATTGGTAGCAAAAACACCCACATGCTGAAATTCACTGAGAAACATCATTCATGCTGATAACCAACTATCCTTCATAACCAACTTTAACATTACAAAAACAAAACATTATTTGTGACATTTTGGGTAACCTCACCTTGATGTCTTGAAATTGTTAATTATCAAGACTGATTATCCAAAGAATTTTATTCTGTCTGAGATGATACATACATATTACATAGCCTGTACTCTATTTAGGGTAGGACTTGAGTGCCCTAAATAAAAGGAGAGAACAATCTCTGTATATATTTTTAGAAAATCAAAGAAGAGAATGAGCGAATCCTGGAGGAGTATGGGTTCTGCGTGATGGATAACCACCGAGAGCGCATCGGCAACTTCCGCATCGAGCCCCCGGGACTCTTCCGCGGTCGTGGCAACCATCCCAAAATGGGGATGCTGAAGCGCCGCATTCGTCCTGAGGATGTCATCATCAACTGCAGCAAGTGAGGCCGGGCACTGATTCAGAACTTACTTGAATTTAGAGGACACCAGCTTTAGTCCACCAGCCAGATACACCAGGATTTAATCATGTACTTACATAGTAACAACACAAGGGGGGGGTCACATCTTCATATTGTTTGTGTTTCTTGAACAATGAAAGGACTCGCAACTCGCAACTAGTACAACTTTATTCAGAGCTGCTAATCACTTGCGCAGCTAACCATCATGACAGCAGGGTTCTACTTATTCTGGTGATAAGGAAGAGAGTTTTCAAATTGATATCTCCAGAAACCGAACTCAATTAGGCATCTGCTAAATGACTCTATCTCCTTAAAATGTGATGGTATTTTATCAGTATGATCTAGGCAGATATCTACTTTACTATTCTTTCACAGCTGGACTGTTGTCATGAATTTTGAACATGCCTGCCATTCTTCGAGATGTTCATCTGAGAAGTATCTGTTTTGACAGAGGATCTAGGTTTGCTTCCTGTGCAAGTTGCCATTGAGGCATTCCTGTTTCATGTAAACAGTAACATGAACTGCACAGGATTGGCCCATCACTGGTTTTCTCATCAGCTGTCTTGGTTTTGGTCCAGAGAATGGAGGGACTTTACCCTCCTGTCTGGAACAATGAAGTCTGGACATTCCTTTTCTAGTCTCCCCAAATAGATTTGGGGCTCATAACCTGTTTGTGCTTCATCGCATGAACATGTAAAGCAGATTAGCAGATATAGAACAGTTACTGTCATATCAGCAGCAGAGAGAGTGAAGTCACACTCTTTAGCAGAACTACCTTGTTTTTAAACCACGGCATGAATCTTGAATGACTACTGTGAACTCCAAGCAATACTCTGGCAGTACTCTGATACAACCAGTAAGCAGCATGTCCAATGTTTACCACTTCACCCTCTTCTTCTGCTTTGATCTTCTTTTTCACTTTCTTTTCTTGCCCCCTCCCCCACCCACACACACACACACACACACACACGCACATGATCAATAGCATCATATTCATATGAACACAGTAAGCACAGTAAGAGATGTTTATGACAATAATATAACAGGATTTTCAGTGCTTTTAGTGGTTCCTGCTCTGAAACAGTCAAAACTAAATAAAAAACAAAACAAAACAAACACACAAAAAGCTGGAAATAACATAAATGGACATAAATCAATGAGGTAGCAGAGAATTTCTGCATTTACACACTTTTTGTTTTTCCTGTTGCTCAGGGACTCCAAACACCCCAAGCCACCGACTGGCAGTAAGTGGAAAGAAGTTCGTCATGACAACAAGGTGACATGGCTGGCTTCTTGGACAGAGAACATCCAGGGCTCCATCAAATACATCATGCTCAACCCCAGCTCCAGGATCAAGGTGAACAAAAAAAAGCACACTAGATGTGTGGAATTTTCCACAGAGAGATAAACCCCTGTCCTTACCTTATACCCTAGAGTAAAGACATAAGATCTCTAACTCTATAGTAATGCACCTCTCCCAAATCATCTCTGTCCTGGCCTGACCTCTGTAGTGGTTAAGGAACCTGGCTAGCGTGTAAGTAGCCTGAAAAGTTGTGGGTTCGAATCCCGGCTGCCACCGTTGTGCCCTTGAGCAAGGCACTTAACCCTAAGTTGCTCTTGGGGAGACTGGACCTGAACAATTGATAGTTGATGAGTTGTAAGTCGCTTTGGATAAAAGCGTCTGCTAAATGCATAAATGTAAATGTAAATGTCCTGGGGTAGAAGTCATAATTGGAGTGATAGCATTTGCTAAGAGTGAAAGGAAGTGAGGAATGGTGCAACAAGATGAGAGTGAGGAAAGAAAGTTATGGAGAAATAAATAAGAAAAGCATCGAAGGACAATTCTACATGTAACTGTAATATTATAATATTAGCTCATGTTCTCACACCCATAATGTGTAATTGCCCACTAATCAAATTAAATGCCACCCAAGCCAATGTGGGACCATGGAGTAGCTGAAACCTTGCCCTTGAAACAGGCTTTATTCATGGGTTATGTTTGTGCCTCCCAACGCAGGGTGAGAAAGACTGGCAGAAGTACGAGACCGCGCGGCGGCTAAAGAGTTGTGTTGACCGTATCCGGGCCCAGTACCGTGAGGACTGGAAGTCCAAAGAGATGAGGATCCGACAGCGAGCTGTGGCTCTGTACTTCATCGACAAGGTGAGCAACATTGAAGGCATAATCCATGATCCTGATACCACACTGTTTTGGGTCAGTTTCAGGAAGTGTCTCTTTATCGTCCAAAGCTCTTTCAGCAAAGAGCTTGCTTTAGATTGAACCATAGATAAGTTGGCTATATTTTGTATTTCAATGTACACTATGGGTTATCACTTAGGAAGTGGTTTTAATTGTAGATTGACACCTGACATAATGAATGATGGCAACATACATTAGTTCTGTCATTGCCTTTGCCTCCTGGGGATTTGAACCCAAAATGTTAGTATTACTGCTGTCAATTTCAGTCAGCATTTCTTCGTTATCCTATAACTGTTCCCAGCCCTCCGTGGTCCACCCACACAAAGCCCACAACCCTCACCGATGAATTCCACAACATATACGCATCCATACTCGCTAGTCTAGTGCCACTGTGGGAACAGGCTAGCGTCCAGCGCTGTTGGTAATTGATTACCGCTCATGGCGGATCAGTGCCAAATCAGGTCAGCTGCTGCTGGTTAGTGACGGCCCAAGCCTGGCGCAGATCCAGCAGCCTGAGCTGAAACAGAGTCCAGCTGCCAGAGCACCGTGTGCTTCAGTGCTGTCTCTGTACTGAGCGGAATAACAATGTGTACTTCTCTAAAGAGGTAGACCGTTGAAACTAAAGAAATGAAGTGAAGACTTCTGTGTTTGTCTCTTCAACACTGCGATGATGCATTGTAAGCATTGTGATCATTGCAAGTGTGTGGCTACTGAACTCACTTTGTGAGTTGTTTTGGACAAAAGTGTCTGAATACTTGAACAGCAGTGGTAACTTTACTGAGTTTGTTTTTTCTGCTTTTGGATTATCAGCATTTTCAAATGATTTTTGTGCAAAGGAGAGATATCTTATCCCTTCTCTTGTAGTCCCTTATATTGTGCCCTCAACCGACCCTGCCTCTTACACCTTATAAAATTCTCTTGATTAGATTGATCAGGTGTTTCCAGCTAATCAGGAGCTTTAATGGCAGGCTCTATCAGATCTGACACCAGGTCAGATGGTTGCTCTGTGAGCTGGATTGATAACTACTGCCATAGACCACAAGACAGCCCTAGGCCACCCTACTTTTTGTGTTCTGAAGGGTTCACTCTAACCCATTCTTTACTGACTTTGATTTTCCCCTCCACACCAACACACACACACACACACACACACACACACACACCACACACACACACACACACACACACACACACACAGCTTGCCTTGAGAGCGGGCAATGAGAAGGAGGAAGGGGAGACGGCAGACACAGTGGGCTGCTGCTCGCTGCGCGTGGAGCACATCAAGCTCTACCCTGAGATTGACGGCCAGGAGTACGTGGTGGAGTTTGACTTCCTGGGAAAGGACTCCATCCGCTATTACAACAAGATGCCCGTGGAGAAGAGGGTGAGTTGGGATGGGAGAAGAGGGTGGGGAGAAGGAGGAAATGGATGGGGGAATGTGTGTGTGAACAAGAGAGAGAGAGAGACTGTGTGTGTCTGTCTCTGTGTATAATGTCTGCTGTGGTAACAGCTTAAGCTTTGAAGCTCATTTGAATTGAATTGAAGTGAAAAGAGGGAGGGGATAGAGAGAGAGAGAGAGGGAGAGAGAGAAGGGATTCCTGTGGAAAGGAGAGGATGGATGACTAGGATGAGGGAACTGACTGTGTGTGGATAAGAGGAGAGAGAGAGAGTAAAGGAGGTAGACAGAAGAGAGAGAGATAGGGTGAAAAGAGAGAATGATAGAGAAGAGTACTTTACAGAGGAGTACTTGTCTTTTTGAATGAAGACTTCTGCTGGAGCGGAGAAAAGGACAGTTGTTGAGATGTCAAAAGCACGGTACTTAAAAAGACAAACACAGGATACTGTTGTTTACCTAGAATATTTTCGTGCATGGAGTGGTTGGGAAAATCAGTTTTACTTTTTGAGTGGTTTAAGTGATGTTAAATTGACATGAGCAGGTTTGACTTGGAAGCAATACTGTAATTTCAACAAGGAGAAATACTGTGTTTTATTTACAGTCAGTGCTGTACACCTTTTACTGTGAGGGCAATTGGATGTTGTTGGGGTTGGTAGTAGTTGTTAAGGCACTTGTGGAATGCACTGTGTGTGTGTGTGTGTGTGTGTGTGTGTGTGTGTGTGTGTGTGTGTGAACAGAGAGAGAGAGCGATCTAGAGAGGATGTTTGCACAGACAGGTGATCCAGGCCCTAAAGGCTATCCGCCAGCTTTGCCTTTGGAGAGGTCTGTTTCCTGCTATTACATGCATACAAGCACACACACACACGCACGTATGCATACACTCCAGACAAACACCGACTCAGACCTACAGTATACCTGTATACACATGTACTCATGCACACACCAGGCTTATTGTATGTTCAGACAAACAAACACGTCATCAACACAAACAGTCTCACACACATGCACATCAATGCGCACATGTTTCAGACATTATTACCACATACAATAGGACTCTAAATACGGTCTTTCTCTCCCTTCTGTAACACATGCACACACACGCTAGATGTACCTACACTCTGCCTGGGGCAGTAAGATGACACATGCTGACTTTCCCTGTGTTTCCACTTGTAGCTGTCTTTTACGTCAACCTCAAAAATCCCAGAGGTTTCTGGGAAGTTTGCCCTCATGCTGATATGAACATCAGCTGTGTGTTGTGTCATCCTTTGATAGACTCATGCTTGAGTGGTAGCTAGACTTCCTAAGGAGTTGTTGAGATCTAAGGGACTGAAGGAATATTTCATTATTTGCGTCTATTTAAAGGAACATGCCACTTTTTGGGGAAATATGCTCGTTTTCCACCTCCCCCTTCATCCAGCCGTTCTCTAAGTCTGATGGTAACACTTTGAGCTCCAGCCTAGAATAGCTCATTGAATCTGATTAGACCATTAGCATCTCGTTCGTTAGCATCTTGCTCAAAAGTGACTAAACATTCCAGTATTTTTTCTATTTAAAGCTTGACTCCTCTGTAGTTACAAAGTGTATTAAGACTGGCGGGAAAATGAAACAGTGATTTTCTAGGTCAGTATGACTCCAGTGTAACAATCAAGAAAATTTGCACCCAGATCTGACAATAGTGTCTCCTTGTCTCCAAGTCAAGTAGTGCATGCCACTGATCTCATAGTAAGGTGGCAAAGTTTCTTCTTCTTATTATGACGGAATGAGAGAATAGTTTCATGTCATATCAGCCTAGGAAACAACTAAAGAGGAGTCAAGTTTTAAATAGGAAAAATACTGGAATTCTTAGTCAGATGCAAACGGGCAAGATGCTAATGGTCTAATCTGACTCAGACTAAGAGAATGGCTGGATGAATTAATAACTCAATTGGGGGAGGTGGAAAAGTATATTTTCCCGTAAGGTGGTGTGTTCTTTTAATTCCAATAAATAAATAAATAAATAAATAATAAATAAACAAAATATGTCCAGCAAATTTATTTCTCTGATTCATTTACATGCACTACTGCTAAGTCTTGGTGCAGTGCGAAAGAGCATGATGGAACAAACGTACGTTTTAAGTCCCATTGTCATTTGTCAGAATAGAAAGACAAACAGCTCTGAGGTCTCTCATTATGTCTTAATCTTCAGGTGAAATGGCACCCTCTTGTGTTCAGAATTATGTAGTATCACTAGATCTAATACTTGTCCCCTCAGTTTGTAATGTAAATTTGACTTTACCACATTAATATCACTGGTTGTCATTGTTTCATTTTGTGTTTGTGGTGTGTTTTTGTTATTTTACTACAGGTATTCAAAAACCTTCAACTGTTTTTGGAGAATAAACAGCCTGAGGATGACCTCTTCGACAGGCTCAATGTATGTACCCAACCATTTCCTTTTGAACTGCTGAATCATTACCGTGGTTTTCTGCTTGTCACTTGTCTTCCCGACCTTGACTCTGACGGTGTTTGAGTGGCTTTTCCCCCTCTAGACGTCCATCCTAAACAAGCACCTTCAGGAGCTGATGGACGGGCTGACCGCCAAAGTGTTCCGTACCTACAACGCCTCCATCACCCTCCAGCAGCAGCTGAAGCAGCTCACCTGCTGTGAGTGTCTGAACTCTCCATCCCCGTGCCTGCACATGGCCGTATTCAGTGTCCTTCGTGTGTGGTCTAGCAGATGTTCCAGTCATTTCGTTTGAATTACATTTAGTAGATTTAATCAACAGTAGCCATAAAAAACCTCTATGCAACACATCAGTTTCAGACCTTGTATTGAACTGTCCTTAAGAAATATAACTGATAATAAATAAATAAGTAAAGAATAAGTGCTTTTATGGCCAGTAACTTAGTGTGTGTTTCTCTCTGATGTTTTATCAGGGAGGAGAAAAGAAAAGCAGTTCTTTCCCCTGTTTTCTTTGATTGGTTGTGCGGGTCCAAGATAAGCTTCCTGTGTGTCAAGCAGCTTTTTATTTATGTTGCGTAATTAGGAAGAAACAATAGAAGTTATGCCAGAGTGCTGTATAGCCTTGAATAGCCAGATAATATTTGATAGATGGTGCCACTCTATAGTTAAGAGAGAACAGTGTGAGCCTAGTAAGCTTTAATCAGCCACTTTGACTCGGCCTCTCCTCAGCTGATGACAATGTTCCAGCCAAGATTCTCTCCTACAACCGAGCCAACAGAGCCGTTGCTATACTGTGCAATCACCAGAGGGCGCCACCGAAGACCTTTGAGAAAACCATGCAGAACCTCCAGACCAAAGTAAGATCACAAGTGTAGTCACTATTGTGTCTGGTCTTCACCATTATGGAATAGACAATCATGATTTCTCTTCTTCCTCCCAGATCGATGAAAAGAAGAAACAGCTCTCATCTGCCAAGAAGGAACTGAAGTCGGCCAAAGCAGATGCTAAGACCCTCCATGACGACAAGAGCAGGAAGTATGCACTGATTTGGCAAAAGCCTTATTTCAAGCTTGAGGATTGTATTGAATGAGCAATATTTATGATTAATGGACATATATGTGATTATTAACACACAGATGAAATTGCTGTGGCGCATTGATAACCTGCTTGTGTGAATACCAATAGAGAAACCAATAGAGAAGAATATATTAACATCTTTGAAATCTTCAGATGCAGAGCACAATTGAGCTTCAGTGAGAGCGTTTACGTGCACAAAAAACCCCCCCAAAACAATCATTATCAGGTTATTGTAGTTACCTGATTATTCAAATGATCATGTAAATGGAATGAACCAATATTCTTTATTGCATTACTGCCATTATTGGTTTATTAGAAATCCAATGAACACACCTAGGTTTTGATCAATATTCCGATTTATTCCAGACATGTATGCATCTTAATTGGGTTTATTCTGTTCT
Source organism: Tenualosa ilisha (assembly GCA_015244755.2). Lineage (NCBI taxonomy): Eukaryota > Metazoa > Chordata > Actinopteri > Clupeiformes > Clupeidae > Tenualosa > Tenualosa ilisha. The sequence goes on from PYXC01000315.1 coordinate 418,098, forward strand.
TTTATGTCTGCTCCTGTGCGGGAAACACTGGCGAACATAGGATCTTGACGAAATCCGTTGACTGACAGTTGACCATTTCATGTAATTGGTTATCAGATTTCTAAAATGCATGTAAACACGTCAGAACGGACTGTTACAATTACCTGATTATTGCCAGTTATCTTTTAGTCGTGATCGTTTAAGTGCAGTCAGTATTACAAGAGAGTACTTACAAGAGAGTTAGGGTAGTGTCCACCCTTGGGACCATCAGATCAGAAGAATCCGTTTTATTGGCCAAGTATACTGACATACACAAGGAATTTGACTTTGGTACCTTTAACATTCAGACCTCTATACCTTTAACATTCAGACACATTTATTACTGAGACTGAAGCATCAAAAGACTCACCTTCTCTTTCTCCCCTCTGCCATGCCCAGAGCTGTAGAGACCAAGAAGAAGGCGGTGCAGAGGATAGAGGAGCAGCTGATGAAGCTGGAGGTGCAGGCCACCGATCGCGAGGAGAACAAGCAGATCGCCCTCGGCACCTCCAAACTCAACTATCTCGACCCCCGCATCTCGGTGGCCTGGTAAGTAAAAGGAGCATCAGTATGGACCCCCTCATTTGTTGTCTGGTACATCTTACATCTCTGCCGCTTCCAAATTCTGGACATGAGGGTGTTTCTAATTTTGTACAGCTGAAGAGATGTGCTGACAAAGTCTTCATCCTTTACACTTCCAAGCTTAACTACCTGGACCTCTGTGTTTCTGTTGCCGGTGGGTTAATACAATAGAAAAAGAGGGAAAGACCATTTATTCTGGGCAAGTTAAATTCATGAGCCCTGCACCTTCTTAACCTAAACAGTTTCAAGAATAGAAAAGGGATATCATAGACAGACTATTTATCTTGGGAATGTTGATCGATTTATCGCTGCCTCTCTACTAAATTTCAAAAACGGTTGATAGAGATGTAATGTAGTGACATCCCACTTTATCAACATGGACCCAGCACCATAAATGTATGCTAGTTGACTATGAATATGGAATTCATAAGGTCAAGGAAACTTTGAAACTCAGAAAACTGGTTAGATGAGTTCCAGTAAGAATGCATTGATGGAATTCAGACCTTTCTTTGTGACAAAACATCGGTGTGACACAGCCTGATTTGGCCAGGCCGGGCTGGGTGTTACTCCTCGGCCCCTGGAGGGAGGAAGTTCTCTTTTCGCTGTGTGAGTTGGGTACAACAGCTGCCAGAAAGCAAAAGCACAACAGAAAGAGGGAGAGAGAAATAGAGAGAGATAGAGAGAGAGAAATAGAGAGAGAGAGAGGAAAATATGTGAGTAGGAACAATGGGGTTTGTTTGTGTGACAGAAACTATCCCGGGCCAGCGGAGTCCCCCCTGCCCCCCTGCCCCAGTCTGACACACACACACACACACACACTCACACTCACACACATAGTTAACAGGCAGAGAGGAGGGTGAAGCAAAGGCTGGAGAGAGGACCACTCTTTTCGGCAGGCTCACTCTGTCCTCGCCACACTACCCTTCACCTCAACACTATTTTGGGAAAGCCCCCACACTCAAAGATACAGCACACACACACACACACACACACGGCGGCCGGAGGAAGTTTTCTGATCTGTGCTGTGACCAGGGCTTGTACTTCCCAGGTTCAGAAAGTTTTTCGGGATTGTTGTTGTTGTTGTTGTTGTTTTTGTTGTAAGAGTAACATGGAAGCCTTTCCCCTGCATGAGCGTCTGTTCCCGCTTTTTGTTGCATGGGGGTGGGAGCAATTAGGTAATCCTTTGTGTTGTTTGTAATTGTGTGTGTGTGTGTGTGTGAGAGAGAGAGAGAGAGAACATATGTGGAAAAGAAAGAGAGATGAAGAGAGAATATAGGGCTTCATCTTCACCTTCACCTGAATTTTTCAATATCGACTTCTCTTTTTGTTGCCTGCAGGTGTAAAAAATATGACATCCCTGTGGAGAAAATCTACAATAAAACCCAGCGGGAGAAGTTTGCTTGGGCCATTGACATGGCAGATGAAGACTTTGAGTTTTAAAACACTCTTTCGCTTTTTCTTTCTGTCTCTCTCTGTTTTTTTTTAAGTCCTTGCATTCAAACTAATTCAAGAAATGTACATTTTTAGCGTTGATGATTTCACCATGTGTGTGTCTTCACAAGAAGAGGATGGGTGGGGGGTCATGGGAAAATGGGGAGGGGTCAGTTAGGTAAAAAGCAGAAAAAACTACAAAGGATTGAGGACTGGGGCCACCCTCTTTATAGTTCAGTGAGGATCAAGATAACTATTTGCCCTACTGGGAAAGCAGCTGCTGAAATGACTGATTTAGTGGTATCAGGTTACTTGTCTGCTATTGAGCTCATATGATGCACAGCTATTACCTTTGGCTGTATAATCGATGATCACTTCTCTCACACCCACTGAAGCTACGTGTTGCTGTTGTCTTGTTGTACCTGTCAGATGAATTCTATATTTTCATAGAAAAGTGAAAACTGACAATAACTCCTTAAAAGACTGCACACACGTGCGCCTTGTCTGGGAGAGAGAGCGCTTGGCCAGAACTGTGTGTGTGTTGAAATGTGTGTGTGTGTAGCGTGAAGTTCCTCATGTAAGCTGGGGAATAGAAGCACGTCCACAGGCTTCGGACGGTAGCGATGAGTAAGGGGAGGAAATGGAACTTGTCCGTGTGACTTTAGCAGACTGAATGTGAATTTCCTCCCACGCGGCTATTGTTTTATTTTTATTTATTTTTGTTTTATTATCTTTTTGTTGTTTTACAGGTGTTATCAGGGACATTTCATTTATTATGTCTGGCTTGTTTTTCTCTCCAGTAGGCCTTCATATGTAAAAACAGATGAACTCCTTTTTTAAATATGTGACTCTAATGGTCATTTGGCACAATGTGTGTTCATATGATGTTGATTCATATGATGTTTATTAATTTTTATTAATAATTATTTCCTGTTCTGCCACATCATTCACCCTGTTTCTCACCTGAGGACTGTATCATTGCATACCACTGTCTCTGTATGAAATCTTTACGGTCCCTTAAATGTCAAGCAACTTGTGTGTTAGGGGTATGAATTTGCCAAATGACAGCAAAGCCCTAGAGTAATGAATTATGATATCTACCATTAATGTAATATTTTGGATGTTTATTTTTTTGTATCTGTATGGAATTGTAAAGCAATGATTCTTGACCCAGGAGGCTTCTCAGTGTAAATCCCGAGGTCCTGCACTTACTTAGACATAGGGAAGTATTATTGTAGGATGCCAATGTCAATGTTTTTAACCTTTAGCCTTAGTAGGCCTACAAGACATGTTTTGTTTGTATTCCGTTTTTGGACATCTTAGGTTATTTAAAAATAAAATCAAAGATCCTATGACTACTTAATTCAACTTCTTTGTTTCAATGTAGATGTACATGTTTGTGTACCATATACACCTGCATCGGTTTTTCAGTGTATTTGAATAATAATAATAATAATAATAATAATATAATTATAATAATTAATTACATTTATATAGCATTTTTTAAGGCACCCAAAGTGCTTTACAGTGGGAGGAGAAATTATGAGACTTCAGGACATGTATGACCGCATATTGGTTTTATTTGCTGCTGTGCAATTGCAAATTGTAGTGATTGACATGACGGATCAAAAGTCAGATTTAATTTGATTTAATTCCATTAAACAAGGACATCATGATAATCCACATTCACAGCACACATGTGACGAGCTATGCTCATCCTGACAGATTTCACAGACTGCCTTTTGTAGTAATCTTCATTTAGATGCTGTAGAGGTATGACTGCTGTCTTTGCAAAAACTAAAAGCACCCTTTCATAATTTTATGTTGTATTCACCAAAATGGAAAAAAAGAAAATACACCATTTTTCACAAATAATTTCTCATCACCTTCCTTGCCTTTCTTGGTTGATACTGCCCTCGCACAACTAATGATACTCCCTGTGATGTAGTGCTACTTGACTAACTGCAGCATAATGTCATTGATAGTCTTAGCATTCTCACATGCTGAATATTGCAGCCTCAGCTTATTCTAATGTAACAAGTGCCTAGACCAAGAATTGCACTGGGCCTACCAACAGGTTGAGCTTGATCAGGAGATGGTCAAAAACACTTAGCAGAGGCAAGTGTCATTTGGAACTATGTAGTCTTTATATCATTTGTTTTTTGAGCCACTAGATGTATAACTAAAACACATGGCAATAATTTCCAGAAAAATAACCATATGAAAATTGGAAAAGGTGTATTACAGATAATCAGTATGATATGACAGCATACAACCTCTGGCAAACTTTTACTAACTGTCTGTAATTCTGGTATTGTTAGTCATGTCATGTATATAAATGATGATGGGAGTATTAAAGGTTTTCATAAAAAAGGATTGCCAAAATTCCCTGTCTATTATTTTATTGTTTTTATTTAGAAACTGGAGGAGAATGCTGCAGAGTTTCAGAGACAAATCTGTTAGTACACTTATGTTGGACATGCTCAGTCTCAACCTTTCTGACTAACACAGGGCTCCTATTCACTGATACTGAAAAACAGTGAGTGATGTTTTTTTTATATATGGTCTATCTCACTTTATGACATATCTTACACAGCTTTGTAAACAAACTTTGGCAAAGGTGTGAGAAGCCTCTGCTAGTTTGGTGAGGATAAAAAAGCATTTTGCAAAATGATGTGGTGAATCTTACAGGGTGTGCATGGTGGTGAAGGTTACTGAGGTGAGAGTCATACCAGCACAGCTGCATCGACTTCATCAAGCACGCAAGTTGCATAATCTCTCTACTGTATCATGTCTATGGTCTAGGCCAAATAAAGTCGTCTCTTGCTCTTCCTATAATTTATAGTACTACTATGAAAATTAATGAGATTGACTGATAGAATAATCTCTGACCAAGCGTTTTTTGAAGAAAGACCGATGTCATGGGCCGAGGCCTATCTCACACTAATAAGAGAGGTTGGAAGAAATATAAGATCAACTGTATAACATGATTTTTTTCTCAGTCATATTGACATCTGTATCCTCGCAACAGCCAAGGATTCAAGCACATAGTGCATTTCATTCCTTTGGTTTATGAGTTGTGCTGTATGTGAACATATTTAGAAGGCCACCTAACAGGTTTACTGTAACATTGTTGCTTCACAAGTTAATTATGAAATGATACAATGTTGAACACGGGCGGAAAGTCGGACCTGTGTCTTTAAGAGGCCGCTCTATCCAGTGCTTTGTTGAACAGAAGGGGTCGGTTGGGGGAAGGGCCGCGGCAGCCGTGTCTGACTAACTTGCATATGGCCAACTCGATGGAGGATTGCTTCAGCAGGACGCCAAGGGAAAAACCACAAGGCTTTTCTCTGGACTGAGACGCATTATCTCCATCGCACGATGATATAATCATCGAGAAAAGAGGGAAGACTTTAGGACAGCCGAAGTTGGGTTCAGAGATGTGCAGCGCCGTGATTGCAGCGTTACGACGTGTTGTTCTGCCTATGTTGTGTCCGAGCGTGCCAGTTGCATTTTGAGACGGTAAGGCAAAGGGTACAAGAAAGACGACTGAATTATTGTGCGCTGTACCTGACTTGCTTGCTGTAAAATCAGCCATACTTTCCTGTGCTCACCAAGGCTTTAGCATTAACGTTAGCCTTCTGGAAATGTAGCCACGTTTCTGTGTGATGCGTATTGTCATCTGCGGGGTAGTAAAATCACTGATATTTGGATACGTATGTTGATTGTAGAAAAGCGCTAGGGCAATCAGAGGAAAGAAACTTTATGGGATGGCTTAACCACTTGGGAAGGAAATAAATTCCTATTAGCAACTAGCCCAGTCATAGTGGCCTTCGTCTGTAATCCACTTAAATGTAGGCTACAACAGATTACAGTTAAAATCCACGGATTGAATTGTTTACTTATTATCTTCGTGGGAAATCCATTTCATTGAGGCCACCTAATCTTGTTTACTGAAAACGATTTGGGATCCATCTGAACCGGGCTCGTTATTACAGATTAGTTTGGCTTTTATTTACCCTTATACCGCTAATAATCAATGTTTAGCCTACATTATTGCAAACTGACACATCATAAAGAGGCTCACAGATTATACAGTTTCAGACTTAATCGTTAACTGTTGTGTGCACATTTGAGAATTCGGTAGCCTAACTCACATTATCTGATAGGCTATTCACATTGTATTGTGAAGATGTTTGATTCTCCAAAGATTGAAAGAAAAATCCCTCTATTTTCTCAGGTGTCTACCACAGGCCCAGGAGGCAGTAAACTGTTCTAAAGGAAAGGGACAACAAACAAGGGAAATGACCATGGCTGGAGCCCCAGGCTTCTTCTCTAATGGACCTGTTCCATGGACGGTCAACGACACAGAAATGACCAACCTATACCGAGATTTGGAACTGGGGACAGTGCTAACATTATTTTATTCGAAAAAGTCTCAGCGCCCAGAGAGAAGGACGTTTCAAGTGAAGCTTGAGACCCGGCAGATCATTTGGACAAGAGGCACAGACAAGATAGAGGGAGAAAGTGAGTAACCTAAGGCTGTTACCCTCTTAAACAAAGTGAACAATGTTGTCTCTTATGTTTTTCCAGACTTAGTCCATAGGTGCCCTAGCGATTATTTGGCCTGTTAACGCGGTTTGCACGGTCTGCGGGGTTTAAATGAAATGATGGCAACTCAAACATCTCAGAACGAGTTCACCTATGGTACACCTTTGAAATGACACCTGCCTGAAGTTTTCGCTTCTTCTTTGTAGCCTAGCCCATGCCAGCTTTCCATATTGATGGAAATGTAAGTTTTTAAATTAATGTAAAAGTAAACTCCAGACAATATTTTGTCTTTCATTTTGCAGCCTAATGTGCAGACATGGCCTGGAATTGATTGCGCTTCCTGATACTTAGTGGCAGTCTTTGGCAAGCCTTTTTTATTATAATAGGTTGTTGTCTGTGTTGTTTGAAAGTCAAAAGCGTTTGTTGGTAATGTAGTTGGTTATGTCTGACAAAGCTTCCACCGACAGAAACTGTTGAATCAAAAATGTGCAAGGGAGCTGACAAGATAACGAGGCCTGTGTTCCTAGGCCCGTCTGTCTGTGTTGCATACAGTTAGGCTAACTTGCAACTATGTAGGCTATAGCCGGTCCATTTTTGTTTGGTAAGCGCAAGAAACGTTGTGTGTAAAAAACGGTTTGTCTTAACGGCTTCTCTGTGCAGAGCTGATATATATCATACGATCATATGATGAGCCTAAAAGCTTTGGGCCTGGCGTGCGGCAGGATGCCTTCGCGCACAGCTGCACTCTGCTCCGGATGCAGCACAGAGGCGCAGGAAAAAAAGAGCTAAACGATTTTTTTTGTCGGTAATCTGCTCTCATAAGATGGTTCGTATATGTGAGCTCATAGCAGTCATTTGATACGACAGGCAGGATAGGTGATATCGGCTAATGCCGTTTGGTCTGCAGCACAGAAATAGCACCGAGCCAGGCTTTTTACGGGAAATGCTGGAGAGATGGAATATCGCGCCGTCTCTATATTCCCTTGTCCGTCGTCGGTGACTGGGTTTAAAATAATCTGTCTTTATTATAGGCCCCAAGAACCTGACTATTACAGCACTGCTTTTTTGCGACAGTGTGCTTTCTGACCATGAGAGGATGAAGTGTTCTTTAGAAAATTCGATGAAATGTTTCTCTCATTTGCAATCAATGAACTGCTTTGCTATCAGATAGGTGTACATCTGCTGCTGCTTAATAATTAATCTCAGTCTTGCAGATATAACACTCGAAATGTAAATAACGCTCTAACCCACATCAAGGCTTATTGTCGAAATATTCGCTTTGCTATTCTCTATTCCAGAGCCTTGCACGACAGTAGTACCAGAAGGTGTAGGCTATTGTACATGTGTGTCCCTCTAAGCGCAATTGGTTAATCATATGTTGGTGTAGGGTACAGAGTAAGGGTGGTGGGATAAAGGGGCCAGCATCATGAACAGTTACATTATATTTATAGTAGATCTTTGAGAGAGTTTTGTCGTTGGATCTCTGTTCTATTCCCAGAAAGGAATCACTCGGGCCACACTCACGAACAGGTTTTAAATGTCAGTCCACAGAGACACTTCCAGAAACCTCTCTGTATATTCAGAATTTGCTTCTTTGTCCTGTGTTTTATTTGTTTTATTTCGGGCCTGTCAGTTTCACTGGATCCTAGGGCAGAGGTTGTGTTGTTCCAGGGTCTACCTGCTTTGTTGTACACTCTTAGCTGGCTGTGCAGAGGGGTTTTGAGGGAGTTGATTTATTTTCTCAAAGTTGCTTTCTCAGATCTGTTGCATGCCTATTTCCAGGGAGCAAAGGCGAAATAAAAGCATTATGAAGGATATGTGCAAGAATTACTGGCAAGACTAAGTGAGGACAAAATACACCCCCTCCCCCCCAAGTTCAACAGAGGCCTGGGAATTTGTGAGAAACACCTGCCTCTACCCATGAGATAAGCGTATGTGTCTGCATGTGCGTGCGCAGGACAAACTATCTGTATTACACTGTATGTTTGAGTTTCTGGTTTTGACAGTTATATTTCTCTGAATTATGTGCTTCTGCTACAGTGGGGGTTGGTGCTGATGGTAGGGACAGCTGGTAATACTGTACTTTCTTGCCCCAGGTTGAGTTACGTGTGTGTATACGTGTGTGTATGACTCTCTCATGGCCCCCCACCCCCCCACCGCCTGAATGTCAGTGTTCCTCTTTTAAAGTGTCTGATCCCTGCCTGGGTGAAAAAAAAAAAAACCTCAAGACTTGATTTATTTCGTGCACAACTGTGAAACAACTCTGAATGAGGAAGTGCAAGGTCCATACGAGATGTGGGATAGGCTGCTTGATACACAGTTGAGGAACCACAGAAAGGCATTGGGATGCGAGTGCTAGGAGGGTGTAGAGAAAATCACAGCATTATCAGTGATGGTTGGAGTTTTGTTTATGTTAACAGATCCTCATCTCTTTGGTTCTATTTTGGTATTCATTTAGTAGTGGTTTCCATATTGTTTCAGTTCTGATGATGGACTGAATGTTCAGGTCAGCGCAAGTACACTTTTAACTTTGCGTTAAGTGTTGTATTAGCCTACTATTGGGTACTGTTAGTTTAATAGCTCTTGGTAGTTACTGACTCTTAACACATTTGTGGTTACCAAAAAATATGAATGCAGATATGAGCAGAGTCTTTTGTCTATTCACTTTACATTAATGTCATCTGCTTTTTCTTAATTCGTTTCAAACTCATGGCTATAGTCAAAACTGATCAACATATGAAGCGGGCATGTCCCTTTTTATATACGGAAAGGGAGCATAAAAAAGGCTTTATGCACTATAAATAATAAGATTGTTGTCCAAAGCCCCACACTAAAGTGGGACAAGGCTACAAAACCTGTGGTTAAAAGTGACCTTTTTCGGTTCCTTTTGAAGATGACATCAGTGCTGTAAAGGATGAATTGCTGAATGATGAGATGTTTATTTTTCACTGTACTGATTATCCTGCCTAATTCTTATATGCATTACACGTGTAGTGACATTTTTAGTCATTTTAAGTGAGGGAAAGGCATGTACTTTGTCAGCACAACTCTTTGTTTGTGTTCTAATACTCAATAAGTTGAGATCAGATGGTAGAGAGGAGTATAAACCCCAGTGAGACAAGTCTGCATCTATACTTAGGAGTTTGTCCTTTAATCTGCCTTGGGAAAAGTATAGGCTCTACCCTTAGTACAAGGAGGTGCCCCTCCTTCGGAATAAGAATGCCTTGTAACTCCACAAGCACAGAGAAAGAAAAGAACAATTTCAGCGGAACATTCTGTTTGTGTTTGCCAGCCCAGCAGACTTTGGTGTCTGAGAGGTGTGTGTGTGTGTGTGTGTGTGTGTGTGTGTGTGTGTGTGTGTGTGTGTGTGTGTGTGTGTGTGTGTGTGTGTGTGTGTGTGTTGTGTGTGTGTGTGTGTGTGTGTGTGTGTGTGTGTTTTGTGTCTTTTTTTTCTCTCTTGTGCTACATGCGTGTTAGGCATGTTATTGTGTGTTTTGCGCGCGCTTGTGCCGACAGGAAGACTTCAGCCACCCACTTCAGTCTTGTGTTTCCTGTAGCCTCAGCTTGGAGTGGACAGACCATTCAGTTCAGAGGCACAGCGCCAGCAAGGATTCTCTCCCCACTCGGTGGACGGAGCTCGGCCCTCCCTTGCTCTGAAATGTATGCCTGCAGGTTATATGAAGTAAGGTGCTGAGAGACTAACTTAAGTTAGCCTAACTGGAAATGGTAATGGAAATGGTAAGCGTCCTAGTAGAAGAGTTGTGTGTTTTTGTTTTGCTTGTTTTGAGCCATGATATTCTTCTATTAGGAGGTTTACCTCTTACTCTGAGTTAATTTATTTGTGTTGGTCATTAAACCATGTAGGCTACTTGGAATACCCTATGATTACAGCTGAGTCTGCATCAGATCTGGCCCTGATCTGGCTCAGTCCAGGTTCTGAGTTGGAAGCTGCCATTGTGGTGAAAGACCTTGCAAAGTTGCTACACCACTACAGTCTGTGAGGTCATAGAGAAGAGTGACATGGAGTCTGACATCTGGTCTTATTGCCAAATTAAAATTCTTTCTTTCTTTGAATCCCCACCCCCCCGCCACACACACACTCAGACTCCTCCACCACCCCATCTCCACATCTAGTTTAGCTTGGCACAGTAGCAGGCACTTGTCAGAATGTCAACCATGACACTTTTTGTCCTTTAGGAGCAGAAGAGTTGTGGTAGAAATGCTGCTGGTTGATTTTGCAAACTCTTTTGGTGAAACATTTGCTGCCTGTTGCAACAGACCTTATATAAGGTTTGGTATATGTACTGGCTTCATACTATACAGAGCTGCAGATTGACTGGATGATTAGATCTATTGGTGTTTCATAATGACATCTTTTTAATATTGTGCTTCGAAAAGTAAACATCTTACACTCTCTCAGAGCACTCTGATAAGATCTGAACAATGAAAGTGATGTGGTGGCCTTTGCTTTATATAACCTTTGACCTTCTTGTTTTCTTAAACTCTGTAAAAGTGAGTGGCAAATGTGAACGAGAGCCTTTTCAGCAGCCTTACCACCTTGTGTGAATGGGGACAATGCCCTATTGTGATTGTTCCTGTTGCACTAGGCTTGGTCACAGCAGCAGTGGGCACAATACCGCTATCCTCTGGCCCTGTCTGTTTCTGCTAGGTCGCTTCACCAGGGTCTGTGTGTAGACCATATTAATTACTATTTTCATGCTACATGTACACAGTGATGGAAGAAGAGGGGGACTAAGCTGCTGTTAATATGTTCATTATTTTGGTTTTGTTGGGTAGTTAAACAAAAAACTCCATAAAATGTCTAACTTTAATGTGGAGAAGTGCATCTTTGGAGAGTTGAGTTGCAGTTGACAATAGTGAAGTCTAAGGACCTTAGCCAAATTTGAATGATGTGTGAATGAAGGGTAATGTCTGGTAAAGAGTTGAAATAATGTCACTTATTGGTTAAACTAAAGCTGTTTTAGTAAACAAATTTAGTTAATACCGCAATCAAGATCCCAAGTGCAAAGATCTACGTAGTTGGCGCAACGTTCCTACATGCCACACAGTAGCTTAGTTTCCTGATTTTGCTCTTTGCTCGTCGCTCAAGTTAGGGCCCCAAACCGTTGGTTATGGTACAGGTGTAAACCACACACTGCGTGTGCGTGTGCGCGTGCGCGTGCGTGTCGACATGCAAGTGGATACCACTTATGCTTGCTGACATTTTCAGAACCTGTGTGAGGAGGCTGCACTCATCAGCAGAGTCATTGGGTAGGATGGAGGTGGTGAGGGGGCGTATTTCGGGCAGATGCACCCACCCCTGTGGAAAGTCTCACTGGACGCACACGGTGGTCTGACACAGGTCGATAACAGTGTCCTACAAACCCCTTTGCTCGGCTAGGGAAAGGGTTCGGTTCTTCTCCCAGTTTCTATTCAGGTTGTGTTAAAGCTGTCTCGAAGCAAACAATGGCATTATTTACACCCTGAATAACCTCCCCACCCAACCCACCTTCTCCGTGTTGTCGCTCTTCCTCAACAAGTGTCATCACCAAGTGTGTTTCGGGCTTTTTTTTTCTTTAGAAATGTCTAAAGAGAGACTTGACAGAGTCCATGACTCTTCTGGTAAAGAATGGCAAGTAGAGTAAAGCAATGGATTCTTGACTTGACCTGCAAGCTTACTCAGGCCACTACATGGGGAAGGGACCCAGATACTGGGACTGCACCAGGGCTCCCATTCTTGATGATGCATGCATATGATCTTTTTTTACTATTTCTAAATATCCCTGTTCTAAAGAAGCAAGAACCTTTCTGTGTTGGGTGGGTCAACCCAGAGCATGCTTTCAAATAAGAAGGCATAGTCTGTGTTTGATAGGAGGGGAGATTAGTATCATATCTTTTGGAGATCGGTAGGTGACTTAAGAAATCAGAAGTTTACAATGTGTTGTCCATGGTTGTTAATATGCTCTCTTCTTGGGCGGGTTGATATGCTTGAAGAGGGTCAATCTGGCTGTTTTGTGCTTGTGTTTGTTTAAGAGCAGAAAAGAACAGCAAATGTCAAATTTACATGTATTTGCTCCCTGGTTTTGTGTGTGTGAGAGAAAGAGAGGGAGGGAGGGTGGGGGGTATGGGGCGCAGCAGCGCAGCACAGCACAGCACAGCACAGGAAGAGTGGTTTCGGGGCAGGAAGAGGAAGAGGAGCTGGAGCAGCATTCTTTGCCTCGCACAAGAGCCTGAGCTCATACTGAGACGCAACACAAGGTGTGTGTGTGTGTGTCTGTGTGTGTGAGTGAGTGTTAGCGCATGCGCGAGTGTGAAGGCAGACCGGCCCTGTAGAAGGTGGGGGGACTTCAGATTGAGATCACATGAGACAGAAACTCCAAACCAGGCCACTATGCTGCCTCTTGGCCTTAATTGTTGTGAGATGGTGTGGATCAAACATGAACGTATTATGCAGTCATTCACACATTAAGAGCAGGGTCTTATAGGCAGAGTTAATGATGGCCTCATGCAGTAATCAGTTTTGTTAGAATGAAACATTCATGATATTCATTTAGTTTCTTAGCTAGGCTAATGAGCAGGTGTTGTGACTTCCTCCCGTGAGGTCACTACTGCTTTTGTATACATTTGGGACCCATACACATGCAGAAATAAGCGTATAGATTTCCCCTTAATTTGGGTTCCTGATAACCCAAATCCAAAGTACCCGAACATAAATGTTTACATAAATAGTCAAACTAATTTAAACATGTCGGCATGCCATAATATGATATGTGTGCATATCATCCTTTCCTGCAGCTATGGTCACATACGCACTCAAAGTGATTTTAGTTTAGCAGCAGCATCCTATTGAGGACAGTGCCGTCTGTGCCAAAAAAGCTCTTTAGAGGCTTGAGTTCCTACCTCGGTTGCTCCATTGAGCTGGAGCAGCAGGTCTGCATGTGGTGGGGTGAATACATTTGACAGGCTGTTGGAGTGCCTCAGGCCTAGTCTTAAAAGCTAACAACTAATGGGCCCAGACAGACAGACAGAAAGATAGTTTTGTCAGTTGCTCTGACTGTATTTGAGAGTTTGTTATCGGCAGGAGAAGACTGAGGAGGCTCATGCTGGTACTTTGAGGAACCAACCCAGGGCTTGCATGCTATGGTGGTGTTGCATGCCACCAGAGTGACTGCCTGTCAGATGAGCCTAAAAAAGTTTCTTTTGTGAGTGTGATGTTTGCTCTTGGTTTGACATATAGGCCCTTTCACACTGCCAAATATCCCACAATTTTTACCCGCATTTCGCAGGGCGCCTGTTCCTTTCACACTGACCGACACAGGGTTGGGTGTCCACTTGACCTGCCAATTGACCCACCTCGAACCCTAGTCTTATTGGTTTTGGTGTGAAAAGTCCTGTAGTCCGTCCCGGGGTTTAGGACAGGTTGACAACGAGTGCAACCCTCCAGTGGGAGTTTAAAACCCAGGAAACCAGGAAATGTGTACACTTTCACATTATGAGTGAATTGCATGCCTTATACCATTGGCTAGCATATGTAGGTGTTTGTTGTAGGCTACCTTTGAAAACACAAATGAGCTACATGTCAAGGGATATTGGCAATATGGCAAACAAAACTAACGTTCTTGTACAGCTAGCACACATAACGTTAGAGTTGTTTTGCTAACAATAAAGCATCTAATGCCACCCCCATATGCAGAAATTTCCCGAATACATCAGGTCAGTCTTTTATGCAAATTAAAAAAAACAAAACCATGTATTGACTTTGTCTTAACCTCAGTTTACTAAACATTACCTATTGAATCAGATCAGATGAAGTAGAATGATGAAAAGATGTATGGATTAACTCAATTAAATCAATGTATTAACCTCGGTTCACAATTGGAAAATTACAGTAGACAAAAAACATTGCTTAACATTACCTTACATGGTTATAAACTTCATCGATATTCCACATCGATCTTAAGTCCACGATTACCAGTATTTCAATCATGTAGGCATAGGCTACAGACCAGCAGATTGCTATTGAATCTATACGGCTCTGCAGAGCTTTTCCTCCTCCTAACTCCTCTTCCAACCCGGGAACTTGACTTTCAGGCCTCGCATTCACATTGCTCGACCCATAGTGAAGACACAGTTTTGGCCCCCGGAATGTTGCGGGTGCCGATGTGAAAAGGGCTTATATCATACTGTCTTTCTCTCGCACTCTCCGTCTGTCTCTCTGCCAACTCCGTGCCCCCCCAGCCCTGTACATGTGTTTCCAAGCTGATGCACATTCTTTCTCTTCTCTTTGCAGTTGATATCAGGGAGATCAAAGAGATCCGGCCAGGGCTGAAGTCGCGCGACTTTGAGCGCTATATGGAGGACTCGGCCGCTCTGGATCACAACCACTGCTTCGTCATCCTCTATGGCACAGAGTTCCGACTCAAGTCCCTCAGCCTGGCAGGTAGGCTGGACAACAGAAGCTCCAGACAGACGCACAATGCAAACAAAGGCACTTTTACACCACACACATACATATTGGCACACACACCCCCTAAAATGCCTACAAGCAAACAATTCACAATACCACATTTTTCCCTTTCTCTCCTTCTCGTCTGTACACAAAGTATACTGTACATATGAACTAGTACATCCTCTCTATGAGTATACATTTCACTAACACAAACACACACACACAGGTTTAAGAGAAAGCTGTCTTGCTAATTGACCTTTGACCTTGGTATCCTAGCAACGTCAGATGAGGAGATGCTGATGTGGGTGAAGGGCCTAACGTGGCTGATGGCCGACACGCTGAAATCTCCCACTCCTCTGCAGATAGAGAGGTTGGTTTGTCTTTTCACACAGTCTCTCTCCTCACTCTATAACAACCTACCATTGTATCTTTCCCTCTACCTCATGACTATCGATTGGTCTCTCTGTCTGTCTACTGAATTCTTTGGCTGCCTGTGTAGATGACCCAACAACCTGTCGTTGTCTCATGCCTTCTACCTCATGATCCTCGGGCTCTCAGATGTTTAGACCATATTGTGTGTGTGAGTGTTTGGTCACTGCTCTTCTCTCATTGATAATCGGTTTCATTCTTTCCTGTCTTCCCTCCCAGGTGGTTACGGAAGCAGTTTTACTCTGTGGATCGCAACAGAGAAGACAAGTGAGTTTCACAGGTTCTCACAAATGCTCTTCAAAGCATGACCATTCCAGTGCATTGAGATTAGTATCCTCACATACCAACGAAGCTATGTGTAGAATAGAGAATAGGTACACTGTGTTCTATGTTGTATGTGTACGCTTTGGGGGGGGGCAGTCAAGCCTTTGATGCTTGTGATGACCTGAATTGTGTTCGTGACGGCACGAGCAAGCAGTCAAGTGGCAGGAAAAGCATGGTTGCAGGGCGAGAGGTGGTGCAGTTAGCACCGCGCTTGTAAAACTGCTTTGTCACTGTGATACGCCTGCCTTATATTGTATAAAAAAAAGCCCTTTGATACAAACACAAAAAGCAAAGGTAACCGTGTTTGTGTGCTTGTGTCCCTTTGTGTGCACGCTCGTGTGTGTGAGTGATGACCTAAACAAGCTGGGCTGACTTGTTCCATGAGATTCAAAATAGCACAGTTGACACCTCCCAGTCACCACTGAAGCAGACGGCCACTTTAGGGCGTGGTGGTGTTTTACAGGAGGACTGCTAAAATTAGCTCCTTGCTTGTCTGAGCATAAACCAGTCAAAAAGTGTGTGTGTGTGTGTGTGTGTGTGTGTGTGTGTGTGTGTGTGTGTGTGTGTGTGTGTGTGTGTGTGTGTGTGTGTGGTGTGTGTGTGTGTGTGTGTGTGTTGGGGATGGGGGGGTGGGCGGGCGCTGAAAACCGGATGGTTTGGAAGCGAGGCTGCTCTGCATTCTCCGCGCCTCTCTTGCATAACCACCTCTGCCGTCATAACAGGTCGACCTCTCGGCAGAGGCAGTGGCTGTGGAGGATGATGGCCAAGTCGTCCCGAAAGCGTGCTGTTTGTGTGGGCGGCTTTAAACTGATGTGTGATGTGGCTGTTTTGTTTTGTGTGTCTGTGTGTTTGTATGAGAGTGTGTGTGTTGCTCACCTCAGTTGTTTGTCCTGTTGGCAGAATGTAGAGCTCCGAGGTTAGCAAGGGACACCAGGACAGAGTTCAGGGTGGGACTGTGTGTGTGTGTGTTTGGGACTGTGTGAAGCAAGAGTTGTCTGTATGAGCTTATGGTAGAGTGCGTGTGTATGTATGTGTGTTTGGGAGAGCATGCGTTGAGTACACATAATGCTGATGTATCTGATTTGATTAATGGCCCATGCTTGTCTTTGCTCTGAACGTTTATTGATCTGGCGGTGTCGTGTGTGGAAACACACACACACACTCACACACACACACACACACACACACTAGGTTAGACTGTTTTTACTTAAGCACACACATACAGATGTACAAATATGGTTAGAGTTCATTTTATGATATGTTTACTGTTCCACAGTTTCACCCAGCAGATAGAAGAATCCAGAACCTCAGAAGGGGCCATAAGAGAGGAATGACGAGGGAGAGACAGAGTGTGGGTTAGAGAGGGGGGGAAGACAGAGCAAAAGAAAAAGAGAAAGACAAAGGAGGGAGAGATGGTGAGAGAGGGGTTCAGGCAGAGAGCATGGAACAGAAAAACCCGGAGCACACTTCCTGTCTCAGGAAACCGGACCCAGAGGATGAGTGTGTGTGTGTGAGAGAGAGTGTGAGTGAGAGAGAGCTTCTCCTGCCCTTCAAATGCTCAGGAACTCTCACACACAGGACAAACAGTAAAAGACTGAAAGATGGAGAACAGTGAGACACTGAAACAACGAGAGAGACTTGAGAAGGTGGTTGGGAAGAGACTCAAATACACACGTACACACAGAGAGGGAGAAAGTGTGTGGGCATGTGTGTAGAAATAATCGCACAAATGTGTTTGCTAGTTGTTTCCTTGGATTTTTTTTCATCAGGCCATCAGATGGGCTGGAAGCCTTAGGTTGACTACCCACCAAAATCCTTGCTTTTCATGGCTGCCAAACACACACTCATCGCTCACTGAGTGTTTGCCACAGATTAGAAAGTGATCATCAGAGGGAATGGCCATAAGAATGCGGCCTTTTTTCAGGCGCTTAGATTTGAATGAACATTGACAATGTTTTCAGATGTTGAGATTCGGGTTTCAGCTGCCCTTGATTTTGAAGATGCTATCTCTTACTACTGAATTGAAATGTGTTTTAAAACTCTTCCTGCTTGGGTTCATTGTTAAGATTTTTATTTTGTGTTTTTATTTATGGTTGTGTCACAGGATTTCCTGCAAAGATCTGAAGAACATGTTGTGTCAGGTCAACTACAGAGTACCTAACATGAGGTTCCTCCGAGAGAAGCTTCCGGTAACACTTGTGCTGTTGAGTCTCTTACACATGCACACACGTTCCTGCCCCACCCCATCACAACAGAATCACACCAATCACAAGAAATAATACATGGTTAAAGAAATGTATTCTTAACCACTAAAAGGATTATGTAAAGAGTGTAAAAATTATTAGTAAATTCAACTTCCAAAAACGTGTCTGTGGTTACTAACAATTTGTGTCGGTCTAGTACTTATGTGCTGAGGCAGTGAAGTTAAGATGTCTTTGTCTTGTGCCTGTGTGTTTCTTTGTGAGCAGGATGGGGAGCCGCGAAACGGCGACGTCTCTTACTGTCAGTTTGCCCAGCTCTATCGGAGCTTAATGTTCGACGCCCAGAAAACAGTGAGTTGATTCAATTAAATGGGTATTTTTGGGGCTCTGGGTGGGGGTGTGTGTAACGTGAGCCTTTTATGTGGGAGAGATGGGACGGGAGGGCAGATGATGGTGTCGTCTGGCTCCTCTCTACCCCTCCCCCCCTACAAAAAAAGTATCTCTATCAGGAGCACTTATGCCCCATCAGCCAGTGCTGTCAGCTGGTGTTCAAATGGCTTCTGAATCAATACTCACCGCTTAAAACAAACAAAAAAAGCCCACAAATCTGGCTGCCTAGTACCATTAGGGCCTACTGATGCCCAAAGCCATCTTAGGCTTCTGACCTCTTCTTTCATTGACCCCAAACTCAATAGGGTTCTCAGACTTAAAACACAAGCTAAATTAAAATCAGATTTAAATTTGGTTAGAGGATTGGCGCTCTCAATTATTGATAGCTACTTAATGAGGTCGAGATCATCGAATGAATTTTCACGTGAACATTTTCCTGGGTTATGTTCTGTATGATTTGAATGTCAGCAATGAAACTGAAGTTCTTGACAGCCATGTTTGATGCAGTGAGCTGAGGGTATAATTCTTTTATTTTCCCATGCTTCTTTTCAGATGGAAATTCCTTTTCTGCAGAGGTATGTCATTCCACTCACTCTTGCTCTCCCTCCAGCTTTTAATGGCTGCGCTTTCATTTTCTCTTTCTCCATTATCTTTTACTTGCTTTTCTGTTTCTCTAAACTCAGAAATCACCTGCCTATGTCTGCCTTTCTTTTTTTCTGTCTGCCTTCATAAATTCCTATCTTGTCTTATTCCAACTGGATTCTGTTCTATATTAGACTTAAGTGAAGTGTGTTTATTCTCCATTCCCACACCTGCTTTTCTCCCTTTAGGTACATAGAGCGACCTGAGCAGAGGATCACGCTGGAGGATTTCAAAGGTTTCCTCCTGGAGTACCAGAAGGTAAGTCTGTAATCGGGGGCAGGGCGTAGAGGGGTTCAGACAGGGGGCCCAGATTATATCTTGGTCATTTGTCTGAGGGTAACTTGGAGAAATCTCAGATTGATACCCATAGAAGACTGTATATGATGCAATGGATTAGCGGTGGATAGATATATAGGGGTTAAGCATAAGGGGGACTTCTGAAGTAGTGTAAGGTTTCAGCAACACTGACCCCCCCTCACCCCCTCCCTTTGTCTTTGTACATGCACGTCTGCAGGAGATGTGGGCCACAGACAACAACATGGTGCAGGAGTTCATGTTCAGCTACCTGAAGGATCCCCTGAGGGAGATTGAGCAGCCATATTTCTTGCAAGAGGAAGTAAGGCTCACCATACTCTCTTGAGCAGTGTTGCAGTCTGTCTTTTTGCTGTCCACCGAGGCAGGCTTGCTGAGATACATACCCATCATTCTGGTGTATCTGTGATGCATTCAAAATGACTGTTGAAGGTAAACTTTTACAGCTGAAAAAGGAGTAAGGGTGAGCAAATTTGGTACAGTATACACCAAAAAGCGGAACGATTTGTTTTCCGGTGCTCCGTTCTTGTAGTGTCAGCTGCCGGTTTGCAGATTCTGTGTCTGTCTGTTTCTCTCTCTTATTCCTATCGACAGTACTAGGCAACCTTGAACAACAGAACAATGTGTTGATTGACACCGGACTTTGAGGAATGGTTGTAAGGGTTGAAAAGTGCTTCCCTTTGCTCTCTGCCCTTGTTAAAGTTTTAATACAACTCAACAGGTAATCCTTTCTATAATAAAGAAGCAAACGTGTCCAAAAACATTTGCATAAAGATTTTTTTTTTTTTACTGAAAAAAATAAAAGCATGGTCTAAAGCTTTAAATTATTTTCTGTTACGCCCCCCTAGGAAAAAGTAAACATTTCGCGCCCCCCACTCTCCACCGCGACTACAAATAGCATTATTTTTGTGACACTTTATTCTAGTGCGGCAAAAGAAAAGCATGTTCCCCATGGTCATATGCACCCCCTGCGCCCCACTATTTGAGAGGGACTAGTCTAACACCTTGTTCTGAGGTTGTTTCTTGACCCACTTAAAACACCTCTTCAGCTCCTGTTTTTTTCTGGGGGCTGTCTTACACGCTTTCTCTCTTGACTTGATTTTTAGTTCTATTGCAACTAAACGAACCTACTTATTTTTTTCTAACTCTATATCGAGCTTGTCACCACAACTAGCCTAGCTATATGATTTGCAGACGTCAAAAGCGTTTTTTAGTGGTTTCCTTTGAGGCCACTGAATTCATTTGAAGTGATGACCTGTCTTTGTTGTCGTATTTCTTCTAGTTGAGTGATGTTTCTTAGCTGACGGGTACCACTAATACCAGAAGCGTTATGATTGATGAGAAAAAACGTTTCTACACCTGTGGAGTCGGGGCTCGTGACCTTGTTTTTGTAACTGCGAACCTTTTGGTTTAACTGTCAGTCTGTGCTAATGACCATTCATTCATTCATTCATTCATTCATTCAGTCAACATGTTTAACACTTGATTTCCTACCTTTTCATGACAATTGTGTGGCCATTTAATTGGATTCCTGAAGAGACAAAAGTCCTATACACAAAAAAAGCAACAAAAAATTTAGTTTGTTGCATCACACAAAAGGATGTCATGAACTCATTAACCATGCTTAAAATTTTTTTGTAAAAACAAACAGTCTGTTAAAGACAGACATAAGTCTGACTTATGTCATAAGTTAAGTTACGTAGTCCATGACATAAGTTAAATCAGACTGAAATGTCATTTATATTAGAGTGATTTTTTTGAAAAGACTGAGTCAAATTTGGGTTTGCTGCTCTCAAACTGTATCCAGGGACTGGGCTAAAACCATACTGCAACTGTCCTACCACCACTGTATAACCTTCACGAAAATTCAGCTCAAGGAATATGCATATCTGTGTGTGTTTCCAGCACAATGTTAAATGTTAAATGCGATTTAAAAGATGGACTTAATCCTAATCAAGTGACTGTTCCGACCAGCTGTGGAATTAAAATGTAATGTCGCTACCCGGTCTATGGATAGAAACATAGGAACTTGCACAACACACAATGAAATGTGAATATGAGCTAATTAAATCAACTGTTTCAATAGTCACATTATGCCTTATTCACATCAGTAGTTAATCTATCCCTCACAAGCGCCTCAAATGTAACAGAGACTTCAAACATGGTTCATGGTCACTGGAAATGAATTCGGGCATATTCTTGTTCCAAGACAGGAAGCTTTGGTAAGCTACAGTGTCGTCTTTTTCTGCATATTTCACTTTGATGTGTGTTGACCTGCTCACTTCCGTCTGTCTTCCCCAGTTCCTTACCTACCTGTTCTCCAAAGAGAACACCATCTGGAATGACACGCTGGACCAGGTTAGACCGGAGGAGATGAGCAACCCCTTATCCCACTACTGGATCTCCTCGTCTCACAACACGTAAGTGCCAGATGGGGGGGGTGGGGGTGGGGTGGTGGTGGAGGTAGCTTGACCAGAGGCAGGTGCAGCATGCAGAGACCAGGGGCAATATGGACACTCCAAGGCTTGATGGGACAGAGGCTATGCAATACTACTGGTGGTTGTGTCATTTACATTTAGTATATTGCCAAGTCACAGATTGTCTCATTCTGTAATAACGATATTCCATGTAGTCAGTACATTGAACAATTCTGCACTGATGAGCATAATATTCAGAATTACACATGTGCACAGAAGTAGATGCAGTGAGACTATCCACTTCAATACTTGTTTAACATCTAACTTTGCTTATATTTTGATTTGGCAAGCATGTTTTCCTGTTTTTTAACAAGGTGATGACACAATTTGGATTTGCTGTAAGTAAAAAAAGAAAAACAACTAGACTTTTTTGATGACCGTTTCAGCAGACAGATGATATTCTGCCCAGATGAGATTCTGGCCAGATGAATGGGCCTGTTGGGTCATCTCTAGTTCAGTGGCAGCTGTGACACTTTGATTGTTTCAGCTAAATGGAAACATGGTTTTCCTCCCATTCAACTGGCGGTGAAGGAAAGAGCGTGGGCTCTGAGAGTGGGCTTGGATCCGCCATTTAAAAAAAAAAAAAAAAAAAAAAAAACCGTGTGCATGAGCCGGAGGAACAAAAGCGCGGCATGTGGCTTTGATAAAGTTTTGGGGAGGATGCATAAACTGTAGCTGGCTTGGGGTGGGTTGTGGGATGGCTGGGTGAGTTTGAGTGACTATTTGCCCTTGCTTGTGGAGAGGGAGAGGCGTTTTTGTGTGTGTGTGTGTGTGTGTGTGTGTGTGTGTGAGAGGTGTGTGTGTGGTGTGTGTGGTGGTGGTGTGTGTGTGTGTGTGTGTGTGTGTGTGAGAGAGGGGGGGAGTGAGTGAGGGTGTTTGCTCTGAACGCCATATGTTGTGCCCACAAGGACTTCTGCCCGAGGGTGTGGTGTGTAGACTTTCTATGCGTGTGTGTGCGCATGTGTACGTCTGTGTGAATCTATGTTTGCCTTCGGGTGGGTGTTTGTAGTGTTGTGTGCATTTCTGTTGTCAGAGAGAGAGTGTTTGAAATGGAAAGTTACAGAAGGGACGGGGAGAGATACAGGCAGAGTGGCCCGAGACCTCCAATGCTGATCGTGTATGTGTATGTGTATGTGTATGTGTATGTGCATGTGTGTGTGTGAGTGAGTGAGGTAGACACAGTAAGCTGCCATATCCTATCCTATAGCACTCTTGGCACTCTTGATGATGTGGGCCTGTGACTTTATATGCAGCTACCTGACCGGAGACCAATTCTCCAGTGAGTCGTCCCTGGAGGCCTACGCTCGCTGCTTGCGGATGGGCTGCAGATGCATCGAGTGTGAGTTGCACTAACACACACACATTCACACACGTCAACTCATACACTCTTTTGTTAGACCAACTTAGTGGAACTTCTCACTTCTCACTGTTTTAAGATGCAGATCCTGTTCAATTTGTTCCCTAGCGGCACTTGATTGTTCTATTTAACATATAACTGTTCCATATAATCTATATTAGAACCATACCAGTGTGCAGGAAGTGAGTGTCATGGTGGAACATCCCATGTTAAAAAGATCAAACTGAACCACAGTTATGTAACCTCACGTCTCTATATGAGCCATAAAAGTAAGCTTATTTGCCCCCAGCTACTGAAAGACTGATCAGGCTAGACTTCTGAAGACGTAATAGCCACATTTAGGAATGGAAAGAATGACCATTGAAATATAAACAGTGTCAACATTTTTTACAGCCTTTGTTGCCAATGGCAGGAATGCCAGTCAATAGCTGTGACTAAAGAATTTATTTTGTTTTGGTGCGTGTGTGTGTGCGTGTGTTTGTGTGTGTATATGTCCTCCACCTCAGTGGATTGCTGGGATGGCCCAGATGGAATGCCTGTAATCTACCATGGTCACACCCTTACCACCAAGATCAAGTTCTGTGACGTCCTGACGACAATCAAAGAGCACGCCTTTGTCACGTCCGAGTGAGTGCAGCGTCAGGAGCACACCGCCTGCCCAAATCTCTTTCCACTCACGTGTTCTAGAACCACACACACACACAGTTATCTCTACATCTCCCATCCCATTTGCCATGTTCTCTGTAACCGAAATACTGTGTGTGTGTAAGAAACAGTGACACACTCACACACATACACACAGAGTGTCACTGTTTCTTAGTGTGTGGGTGATGTGGTTGATCTGATATTGCATATCCTGTCATGGCATGTCTCTTTCAAATGAGCTTCAAAGTTTTTTTTTTTCTCTCTCTACACTGTGTCATATTTCACTGGTTCCAAGGCGCTCACTGTGAGGCAATGACTGATAAACTGAAACTTATCTTTTTTCAGCAAAAAACTTCCTTGAACGTTTCAATTTGCAGAACCTAGTTTTTGTCCTCACTAATGGCTGTTTGGAAACAAAGGCATTATAAATGTGTTGTCTTGGACTCTGGCAAAATATTACTGATTTCATCCCGTGTAATATATTGGCTAATATCCAACAGAAGGGAAACCAACACGCACCCGAGTTCCTTAACAGCACACACAGAATGGACAGATGACGAAAAGTTGATATTTCTAGCCTGGTTTGAACCAAACTGGTATCTCTGCTTAATTTCATTTTGTTGGGATACGAGTCTGGAAATACAACAGCATTTCTAACAGGCACTAGAGTGGCAGAGCCAATCAGTAACCAGAAGGGATGATGGCATTATTTTTTGAAATTGAAAGTCTTGGAATACAATTTGTACATTTATACACTTAAGGGCATTGTTTCCTTACTGGCAATGCAATTCATTATCAGTTGGTTATTTATTATCATAAGTCGGTGGCAAAAGTGGAAGGTACCATTAGGAATCGCTGCTCAATGCGCTTGGTTAGGCTGAACCAATGATTTCTTGGTTAATGTCAAGTCTGAGCCCATTACAAATGTTCTGTTTGACAGTGGCTATGCTCTCTTCATGAAGTTAGTGAGGCTGGTTCAAATCAGGCTGGTTTACCCTGGTTTAATAGTTTTGACAATTCCACAGGATTATATGTGAGGATGGGAAAGAATAACCTTGACTCCAATTTCTATTGGCGCTTTGGAACTTCCTGCATAGGTATCCCATCATCCTCTCCATTGAAGACCACTGCAGTATTGTCCAGCAGAGAAACATGGCCACCATGTTTAAGAAGGTGTTTGGGGAGATGTTGCTCACCAAGGCGGTGGACATCTCTGCTGATGGGCTCCCCTCACCCAATCAACTCAAGAGGAAAATCCTCATTAAGGTGAGACATCAAGGCCTTCCCAGTCACATATTGCCCAGTGTCAATCACTCACTCAGAATGACATTGATTGATTTTCAAGGTCATGATCTTAAAAGACTAACACATAGTATGTCCAACCGGATTGATAGTTGACTAACAACTTGGCTAATTTTTGGGTAATTAACTGCAAAGTCTAGGATGTGATGTGTTACTGAATCATGTCGTTTTATGTGGTGAGTAATTTAAAAATGGGTATGATGGATGTAATGGTCGTATTTCTGTTCACTGGTCTTTTTATGGTATGCTGAGATCTGCACTTAAGGTGCTCTCCTCGTCTGTCTCCACAGCATAAGAAACTAGCTGAGGGAAGTTCCTATGAAGAGGTGTCCACCTCCACGCCCTACTCAGAGAATGACATCAGTAATTCCATCAAGAATGGCATCTTGTATCTCGAGGATCCAATCAATCATGTGAGTGCGCTGTCTTTGTTAGGCTTAGGAGAAGCCATAATCCAGAGGACATACTGCTCCCCTGCCTTGGCGTTGGCAGGGCTGGTCAAATATTTTAAGCATTTGTCAAAACCCAGTTTGTTTTATTCTTCTGCATTAGTAATTGGTGTTGTTCTTTTGTGTGCACTTGCTATGTTTTTTGGAAATCAGTTGTGTCGTTTTGAAAGCATCCACATTTATCATTGATTGAAGCAAGTTTCAAGCAATTATGTTTCAGGCATTTTTACAGTTCTGTCTCTTAAATGGTTGCGTAACAAACTCATGATTAGTTTTTTTCCAAACTCATGATTAGTTTTTTTCCGAAGAGATTTTTTCCCCCCCATTTCTCATCAATGATCACCTTAGAAAGCTCACAGACAGAGGAAAAACTTAGTCTGTTTGATGGTGTAAACCTGTTGGGGAGATACCTAGAGCCATGTAGACACCGTAAAGTCTCATTCATACCCGATACATGGTTTGTTACCTTTCCATTTCCATTGCGGTGCCCCTACTGATGCGTTAGAGCTTTCACTCTGTCTGTCTGGATGCAAACCTCAAGCCAGCTAACCTATTAAAGTGGCACCTTTTTATCTCGACACAGGCAAGCAGGACACAAGTGAAAAAAATATAGTGAAAGATAGTAGCTCTTATGCTCATACACACACAAACCAGTGACAGAACACACACATCACACATCTGGTGTGTAATGAGGCGTAATGGACCTGCAGGTCTGAATACCCTTTATGTATTTATTTCAGGTGAATCAGCTGCTGTTTCTCGTAGGAGTAGTAAACACATTCATCTATTAGTCACTTTATTAATCATCAGTTCCCGTATACAGCCTTCCCCCCTGTATTAACCTCATAGCTGGAGAAAGTTAGCAAAGTCAATGTGGAAGCCTCCAGTAAGAGTTTGGTGATTATAGTAGCGAACTTTGCCCAGGCATATGTCTGCAGACTCTGTCTGAACCCTCACAGGAATGAGTCAATACAACTTGCCAAATGCCAT
Source organism: Tenualosa ilisha (assembly GCA_015244755.2). NCBI lineage: Eukaryota > Metazoa > Chordata > Actinopteri > Clupeiformes > Clupeidae > Tenualosa > Tenualosa ilisha. The sequence goes on from PYXC01000315.1 coordinate 444,647, forward strand.
TGTCCTTAGCCATTAGTCATATCAGCTATTAGCAGCTATTAGTCTTCTGTTCTTGAGTGATGTGTTCTTTTAAAAAGGTTCTTGGCATATCTTTGACCTTGCTCTGATCTTGGCCTGTGTAATGTGTAACAGCATGCCTCTTCTCTCTCCTGTCAGGAGTGGTACCCACACTTCTTCGTCCTGACTAGTAGTAAAATTTACTACTCGGAGGAGACGACGAGTAACCAGGGAAACGATGACGAGGAGGAGCACAGAGAGGTAACCCCCCCACCCCCCACACCTTTTTTTTTTTTTTTTTTTTTTTTTAAAAGACAGATGCTGGTAACGAGACTAGGTCTCATGGTCTGTGGCTTCTGTTCACATCTTTCAGTGTGTGTGCGTGTGTGTGGGTGGGAATGAGTGCACGTCTGTGTACACCATGGGTAATGACACAAGGAAAATGTGCCCATGCCTAAAGATTTCTGTTCCCTAATTTGACGAATTGCAGCATATTAGTCATACAGTATCTTGTTACTCAGGTAGCTCTGGTCAGCAGTCCAGGAGGTCCTTACAAGGTGCATCTGTAAGAACATTAGACAAGTCTTTTTCAAAACTTATTGTTTCAGTTAATGGCAACATCTTTGTTAACCTTGTTACTGAAACACGCTTGTTCAAGTGAGGATCGTGGCACGTACATTTTGTTAGGGAGAGCACGTATTCTTTATTCTATCATTGTATAATAAGATCTTCAAGATTTACAAATGCTTGCAAAGTTGTTCTGTGGTAAACCATCATGGGCGGTTAACAGGTGTCAGTCTAGTGTGTTTCCTGTTTACAAAAGCACACATCACCTGCTCCTTTTTGTCTTTCTCACACTCACTGTTTGTTCTTCTCTTATTATTATTAGTCTTGGAAAAGAAAGATGGATACAGGTTTATTAAGTGGTCCTAACTCTCCCCCCCCCCCCTTTCTTTCTATCTTTCTTTTTTTCTTTCTTTCTCTCTCTCTCCTTCTCTCTTCCCTTCCTTGGCTCTCTCCACTTCCGGTACAGGTGTGTAACGGCATGGACCAGCATGTGACGGAGAAGTGGTTCCATGGGAAGCTGGGCGCGGGGCGTGACGGCCGTCAGATCGCCGAACGGCTGCTCTCGGAGTACTGCGTGGAGACGGGAGCGCCTGACGGCTCCTTCCTAGTGCGGGAGAGCGAGACCTTCGTGGGAGACTACACCCTCTCCTTTTGGTACTGATACTCGTCATCACCCACCCACCCGTGTACAAAAAGAACAGTGGGGTTTTTGTTTTTGAAAATTTACATCACCTCATTAATTGCATTTTTCTTTTTTTATTAATGTAATGATGCCATGGGTTTAACCTCTGTTTTTTGAAATGTGCAAGATGGGTAGTTAATGATTTGAATAAAAGAGTGTCAGGTCAGACCTCCAAACAGCTTGTTCTTGGCTCCGCTCTCGACTGTTCTGATCTGGAATGCCAGTGCATTCTCAGTCTGAGGTTTTCTATTTAAAAGAGCCTGTTACCTATTATAGTAGAGTGTATGCGGACCTGTAGAGAGTGTGTGTGTTGATTGCTTGTTACAGCTTTTAGAGTGCTAGTGTTTGTAGCTGTGTTTGATTCTGTATACAGCTCCACTCTTTCTTTCAGAAAGTGTGTTTTTGAGAAATGCCCGTTGAAGAGCACTTTAAGAAACGCCCTAGTGCAAAAGGTGTGAATGTAAGGACGTGGGCACAGCTATCTCCCCTCTGGGCCTGAACCTAGGTTTGTGACATCATAAACCTGTATTCTAACACACTTTTGTACTTTTAAGCTTACGTCTTATGCTAGAATTTCTGGGCTTTGAGTTTGGGGTGCAGCCGCTGACGAGAGTAGTTTACACCATTGCCCAGCATCCTCTGCTGCTCAGGGGATTTCACCCATGAGCCTCTGCTGGTCGGGGCAGTGTTATACCATCACCCATGAGCCTCTTCTGCTCAGTGAATGTTAGTCCATCGCTTGTGGTCCTTTGTTGTTTGTGTAATGCTAGCCCATTACCCATGAGCCTCTGCTGCTTGGGGAGTGCGTGCTGATGTTGTGAACCAGAGTTCCTGACTGGTTTGTTTTTGCTGTGTGTTGGCTGTTGGTGTTCATGGTTTTTGTCCTGTATCGGAGGAGTCGATGGTGGCAGCAGTGGCGTGTTTGGTATTGATCATCAGCCAGAGACACAGGGTTCACTCCTGCCAGTCACCCTTCTGCAGCAGCTGTGATAATCAATGTAGTGTGTGTGTGTGAGAGAGAGAGAGAGAGAGAGAGAGAGAGAGAACGAATGAATGAGTATTTAAATGAAAAGAACTTGGAAAGCACCCCTAAAATAAAAAAGGGAATTTCTCTTGGAAATGCAAATCCTTGTGTATTTGTCAGTGGAAATATTCTACCGACAATTTAGTGCTAAACGTCTGACTGCATATTATAGGCCATTGCTCTTCATAGAAAAGAGACCAGGGCTTGACGTAATCTGCAGGAATAAGTAGTACAACCTGCTGAAGAAAAGAACTTTGGCAAAAATATTTATCAATTTTTAGACGGAAACGCTGCTTTTTAGACGGATACACTGGCTTGGTAGAATTAGGCTTTTGCCCACTGACTTGAGCCACGCAAATTTGAGTTTTAAAGTTCTTCATGCAATGAAGTCCAGTCCCAGAAATACCCTCTCTAGCTTAAGGCAGTGAAATGCAGACCTATGAGATGAACCCTGGAAAGAGTCGGCTGAGCCAGTGAAAACTGAAACGCTCAAAAGAACACACACACACACACAGAGAAGGAGGGCAAGTCTGCGTTAACCTGCCATTACAAAACAAAAAAAAATTAAGAAGAAACTGTACAACTTAAGATGCCAAATGGCCGAGAGGCAAAAGGCCTTCTGAGAACCCAAAGAAGAGAACATCAGCCATTCAGTCCTCTCTCTTCGTCCACAACCCCACCCCCACCACCATTACCACCACCACCACCTCCCTCTCTATCCCCCCACTGTTTCCTCTCTCTCTCTCTTTCTCTTTCTCGGTGTGAGCTATGAAACCCAGCCTCTCTGGAGTGTTTTGGCAGGCAGTGTGTTCTCCCTTTGTGAGGGGCCTGAGGCCGAAGCCCAGGCAGATTCTGACCAAGCACAGGCAGGCTCGGAGGACCACTGAGAACCACAAAGAACCATAAGGGCCTCGCTGCAGGCTCCACTAGACCCAGGGAGAGCCTGGCTGGCTGGAGGAGTGGAACTGGGGTGGTGTGGGGAGGAGGAGGGTACAGGATGGGGGTTAAGGGATGGAGGGGGGTGGGTGGATGTGGTGAGTATGAGACTGCTTCCATGCAGAGGAGCCGCAGAGCAGACAGAGCAGCTTTTCTTCCCCTGCAGTGCAAAGTAAACTCCACAGAGCTGACCCATGGCCAGAGATGGCACAGGGCATTTATTTTAGGCTGATGTGGAGCACTGGTGTGGATCCACGTGTACACACAGAGCTACAGTGCCTCCACTGCCATGGTTTTATAGACAATGTGCAGTATGTGTGTTGGCTCTTATTGGTAAAGTTAGGTTTTATTTTGCTTTTTTAAGTTTTCACCTTGCTTGTTTCAGATTTTCTAAATAATTTGAAAGTTCCTTTACTATGTTTGGCAATTTTGTTAAATCCTTTGATTGGGAAAGAGAGACATAGAAAAGGAGGTGTTTCTCAGATGTGAAGAGCTGCTCCATAAATGTGTATCTGAAAGAGACCCTCTCATATCCAGATTTGGCCATGTTTACCATTTGTTCCAGGAAAATCACAAGTAATTAGTGTAGTTTATTAACCTGTGCGTCATCTGGGACCCTTATAGGCCAAAACCAAATACACAAGACTTAACTATTTGCTTCTGTTATTACATGTATGCAGCCAATATATAACTTGTTTTATAAGAGCTGATAGCACTGTTATTACATGTTTATTTGTAATAACCTTTTTTATGGGGGATGAAATTACCAAGTGTTTGTTGCTGCATGGTCACTTGTAATATACAACCTGTTTTATGGGCTCTATAACTAGAGTACAGATTGGCTGAACCGGCTCTTTTCTTTCTCTCTCTCTCTCTCTCTCTCTCTCTCTCTCTCTCTCTCTCTCTCTCAGGAGGTCTGGTCGGGTCCAGCATTGTCGGATCCACTCGCGCCAGGAGGCGGGCAGCCCCAAGTTCTACCTGACGGACAACCTGGTGTTCGATACGCTATTTGCCCTCATCACTCACTACCAGACGGTGGCGCTGCGCTGCAACGAGTTTGAGATGAAGCTGACGGAGCCCGTGCCCCAGACCAACGCTCACGAGAGCAAAGAGTGAGTGAGCCGCACCCTCTCTCTGCCCACGGGGCTGCTGGCCTCTGGCTGCACTTTCTTCTGGCTCGGTTTCTCTCTTTGTTCCTCTGTATTTTGGACACTCACCCCCTTCTCTCTCTCTCTCTCTCTCTCTCTCTCTCTCTCTCTCTCTCTCTCTCTCTCTCTCTCTCTCTCTCTCTCTCCCCCTCTCTCCCCCCCCCCTCTCCCCTTTCTCTCTTTCTTTTGTCTCTCTCTCTCCCCCTCTCCCTCTCCTCCAGATATCCTTACCTCCCTGTCTCTCTTGCCCCCCACACTCACTCCTCACACTCGCTCTCACCTTCCTTGTTTGTCACTTGTGGTCTGACCGACACCCCCTCGCTAATACCTCTCTCTCACACTCTGATGTGAACTCCTTGTCTGATGCTATAAGCTGACCTGGTGGTTGTGTTTGGGTTGCAGGTGGTATCATGCCAACCTCTCTCGGAGTCAGGCTGAGAACATGTTGATGCGGGTGCCTCGGGACGGGGCTTTCTTGGTCAGGAAGAGGACAGAGTTCAACTCCTACGCCATCTCCTTTCGGTAGGTAGCAGACACCAGTCCCCCCCCAGGGCTGATCAGGCCATTCATCTGTCTGTGTTTCTCTGTCCTCACTTGTGTTTTTAAATTCAAATATGCCTGTTTCCATTAGCTTCAAAGGACCACTGTAAGCGTGTAAGAAAAGCTTGCACAGCTACTAGAACTTCCAGAGACATCAGTTAGCCAGTATGCTAGCAGGCCTTTGTCGTTGCTTTTGTTGGCATTTTCAAAGATTTTGTATGCTTTTAGGTAGTTACGTCTTCTTCTTGACTGAAACTGCTTAGCCCTGCTTTAGGAAGTCCTTAAATATCCATGCATATCTCCAGGAAAAAAAAAAAAAAAACATTTGCCGTACCTCCATCTGTCTTTCCATTCTGACCCCCCTCTTCCCTCTCCATTTGTTCTCCTTGTCTCTCGTGTGTGTTCTTATTCTGTCCTCCAGAGCGGAGGGGAAGATCAAGCACTGTCGGGTGCAGCAGGAGGGCCAGACGGTGGTGCTGGGCACGTCAGAGTTCGATAGCCTGGTGGACCTGATCAGCTACTACGAGAAGCACCCTCTCTACCGCAAGATGAAGCTGCGCTACCCCATCAACGAGGAGACACTGGAGAAGATCGGCACCGCTGTGAGTGCCTTAATCAGACCAACACACAACACAATGGATTGCACAGAACCTCCAGTTGCAGTCCTCAGTTATAATCCAGTAGATTTGGCAAATTATTCCTTACTTTTCTCTAACTCTTCGCTTACATAAGCCGAACTATACACAGTACAGTAGCTGTTCAAACCATGATGAAGATATTATCTGTCATTAGATCCTTCTCGAACTTACCAAAATTTGGGTTCTTTGCTTGGGTTAATTGCATTTACTTATACGCATAAGTATGTTCATTTTCTGTATTCATTTGGTGTTTAAATTCACTGTGATGTGTTATTTTCCTTCTTGTTCCAGGAGCCAGACTATGGGTCGCTGTACGAGGGCCGGAACCCCGGGTTTTATGTAGAGGCCAACCAGATGCCCACCTTTAAGGTACACTGTGTTCTCACACCACCTGCGCGGTGCCCTGAGACTGCCAGTCTGACGCTGTGTTTGTGTTGTGTTAGAGTAGCACTTCTTGTGGTGGACTTCACAGTGATGTAAAGAGTCTCTCTCTCGTTCGATTCCCCCCACAAACTTTTTTTCTTTCTTTCTTTCTTTCTTTCTTTCTTTCTTTCTTTCTTTCTATATGTCTGTCCCTCTGTCTGTCTATTTTTCTCTTACCGTCTCTTCTCTCTCCCTCCCCCTACCTCCCTCGCTTTCTGTGTATATACAGTATATACATGCTGTATATTTTCTTTGTGTAGTGAATGAAGAGAGAAAGTTTAGTTTTTTCTGTTCTACTTTTATCATCAATATCAGTATTTTAAAATCTCTCAAAATCTCTCTCTCTCTCTCTCACACACACACAGTGCACAGTAAAAGCCAAATCTCTCTCAAAATCTCTCATACACACAGTGCACAGTGAAAGCCAAATATCTCTCAAAATCTCTCTCACTCACAGTGCACAGTGAAAGCCATTTATGAGTATAAGGCCCAGAGAGATGACGAACTCACCTTCAGTAAGAACACCATCATCGCCAATGTGGACAAACAGGAGGGTGGATGGTAAGAAGTGCTTACACACACACACACACACACACACACACACACATATACATACGCAGACCCTGGGTCATTTCAGGACCATTGTGCATGATTAGTTGACTTTGGTGTGTGAGACACAGATGATTCATGTATTACCTGCAAGCTGGAACATGTAAATGAGTTTAAATGAGTGTGTTGGTGTGTGAGACTGAGTGGTCTAAGGATGTGTTGATCTGGGTCTATATGTGGGTTTTTTCTTTCTTTCTTTCTCCCTCTCTTTCTCTCACTTTCTCTCTCTCTCTCTCTCTCTCTCTCTCTCTCTCTCTCTCCCCCCCCCCCCCTCCCCCCCCCCCCCCCCTCCCTTTGCCTCTTGTTGACTGGATACTCCTCTCTTCCACCCTCAGGTGGAAAGGTGACTTTGGAGGCAAGAAGCAGCTTTGGTTTCCGGCCAACTATGTGGAGGAGATCAGCCCTACTGCTGTGGAGCCTGACAGAACTGTGAGCAACACATACACCAACACAAGCACATTTACTGTATAGACACACACACAGTATACATTATTTTGTTTTAGACTACAGATTAGAGTTTGTGTGTGTGTGTGTGTGTGTGTCTGTCTGTCCTTAAACAATAGGAATATACTCTGTTTCAGAGTGTTTACAGTGTAGGTTATTCCTGCATGTAGTGTCAGTGAGAAGGCCCCGTGCACATGGCTTTCACACTTAACAATGGGGCCAGCTGTGGTCTCAGTGCTGTTGACCTGTCGGCATGAGAGCTGTTGGTGTGCCTGTGTGTGTATTTGAGTTTGCTGTGTGTGTTTCAGTTTCATGCCTTTCTTTGTCTTTTTTGTGTCTTTGTCTGTTTGTGTGGATGCTGTAGTGTTTATTTTATGTGGTCTGTATATGAGGATTATTGTATGTCTTTGTCTCTGTGTGTGTGTGTGTGTGTGTGTGTGTGTGTGTGTGTGTGTGTGTGTGTGTGTGTGTGTGTGTGTGTCGATGCTGTAGTGACCTTGCTCCATGCTGTGTTTCCCCCTCCCTCCTTCCCTTGTCTCTCCTTCACACACAGCAGCTGACTGAGAACAGCCCTCTGGGAGATCTCTTGAGAGGAAGTGTGGAAGTGTCTTCCTGTCAGATAGGTAAGAGCCACTGGACTTGTTACTCATTCACACCCTCACACACACACACACAGACACACACACACGCACGCACAGAGAACACATTAACACATTCTGTCCCACATACAGATAGTATCAAAGACACAACCATAGAAACACACATACACAAACACACACACACACACACACAGGTATGAATCCTGTGATGCACCTGCATGCACTGAGTTATGTGTACATTTACACAGAAGGTCCACAGTGCATCCGCTCCCCGCAGTCACCTCACCATCTGCTCGCTCGCTCGCTCGCTCTCTCTCTCTCTCTCTCTCTCAGTAGCTCTTCCTCTCTATCTGACATCTCTAACGCTTTTTATCTGTCACTTTAACCACACACGGAGACTCCATACTCACACATGCACACAAAAAGTCACGTCACAGACATACACATACTCTCAGTAGCACACACTTGCATGTGCACACACTAACATTAGTATTCTCATGAATATCTGCTTCTCAGTAATTTTGCGTGTCCAACACCACCCCCACCCCTCACTTCCCTGCTCTGGGATCTGCCCAGTTTGATTATTGACTCCCTCCAGTGGCTCAGTAAAGTGCCCCGCTCAGCGCGTCTGGCCCGGTGCGCCACTGAGCTCAGCTCGGCTCAAGTCCAGCTCAGCATCTGTGGCGCACCATATAGAGCTGTTTCAGTGCACTCGTTGCACTCACGCTTAGGGAACACGTGTGTCTGTGCTCCCCGCTTGCAAAGCTTGCGACGGCTAATCTGCCACTTAAGCAGTTTCCAGTTTAGGGCCTGCAGGTTTTTACTGTCTGTATGTTCATTGAACAGACTCACTCAGGCCTTTTTTTTGAGGTTGAGCTTGTCTTTTCTCATTTTTACAGAAGAGGGGAATACAGTTTTTTTTTTTTTGTTGTTTGTTTTTTTATTTTCTGGATGTCCTAACATGCCTCCTCTATACACATAACATGCATTGTTCTACTTCAGAAACCACACTTGCAATAGTTTGTATCTAAAATGCCTTATTGGGGATTGTGTGCTTATGTGGTCAAAAAACACCTGAAGCTGGTGCAGATGCCCTTCCTGAAATCTGTCTGTCTGTCTGTCTGTCTGTCTGTCTGTCTGTCTGTCTGTCTGGGTTCAGTGGTTCGTCAGGAGGGGAAGGGCAGCCGGCCGTTTGTCTTCTCGCTGTTGTCGTCAACCACACCGCGGTCACCGGTCCTGGACATTGCTGCTAACTCCCAGGAAGAGCTCAAGGACTGGGTCATCAAGATCCGGGAAGTCGCCATGACCTCGGAGGCAAAGGTCTGTGAAGAAGGCCATGTCTGCATTGCTTTGCAGAAATATTTAGTAGATTATCACTGGTAGTCTGTCATGACTATTCAGTAGACTATTGCATCTTGTGCAGCTTCTGAAGCTAGCATGATTTCTGTCATCCATCTTGTTGGGTCCAATCCAGTAAACAAGCAGTTTTGTACAGAATTATCGGTGAAAACATTGGAAGGAAGATTTTTGTTTCTTTGGTCTTGTTGGCTCATCTGTGTGTGATATGTGTGTGATAAAGAATATAGGCCATGGAGAAACTTGTAGAACAATATCGAAATGTGGAGAATTATTTTGCTGTGTTTGTTTATGGACCAGCTGGAAGAAGGGAAGATTATGGAGAGGAGGAAGAAGATCGCCCTAGAGCTTTCAGACCTGGTCATCTACTGCCGGCCAGTTCCTTTCGACGAAGACAGTGAGGGAACCCTTTTGCACTAGAACTTGGAATTTACAGACATCAGAATATCATTGTGCACACTTTCAAGGATTCTCTCAGACTTCATAATGAGTGTGTGTGTGTGTGTGTGTGTGTGTGTGTGTGTGTGTGTGTGTGGTGTGTGTGTGTGTGTGTGTGTGTGTGTGTGTGTGTGTGTGTAGAGATTGGATCAGAGCGCGCGTGCTTCCGGGACATGTCCTCCTTCCCGGAGACCAAGGCAGAGAAGTATGTGAACCGGATCAAGGGGAAGAAGTTCCTTCAGTACAACCGGCTTCAGCTGTCTCGCATATACCCCAAAGGCCAGCGCTTGGACTCCTCCAACTACGACCCCTTACCCATGTGGCTCTGCGGCAGCCAGCTGGTGGCCCTCAACTTCCAGACTGCAGGTGAGTGCAGGGAGACTCTCCAACGCCACCCTCAGGACAGGTTTGGAATTGTAGGAGTGGTGTAGCAGCAGTAGCGTTGCTGCCTGAGATGATCTCGATCATGTCTTAAACTTGAGTTTGCAAGTCTCATTTGCTTTGGATCTTCTGTGTGTGTATGTGTGTACATAGTAGAGGTGCCTGTGGTTGTGTCTATTTTTGTATCTGAGTATTTGTGTGAACTCAAGCAAGGGACAAAATGTGAATGTCTGAGTAAGTGTGAATATGTACATGTCTTTGATGCTGTGTGTGTGTGTGTGTGTGTGTGTGTGTGTGTGGTGTGTGTGTGTGTGTGTCCGTCCGTCCGTCCAGATAAGCCCATGCAAATGAACCAGGCGCTATTCATGCTCAATGGCAGGAGTGGTTATGTCCTGCAACCACCCATCATGAGGGATGACAGCTTTGACCCGTTTGACCGTCACTCTCTCAGGGGTGTAGAGACCATCACTCTGGTCATTGAGGTAAATATTAGATCCTGGATCACGTGTACACACAAGAATTGCAGGCAAACCTGCAACTCTCGTAGCTACTTTTATTATTTTGCCTCTCTAAAGCCTGCATTCACAGTATTGATCTACATATAATGTGTTCTCTTCAGATACTACAAAATAGAACTCACCAAAATATCAAAAAAGTGACCTGATTAGTAGCTCTTTAAACATTACCACTTGACTCTTTTAGTTCATTCTGTAATTTGTGATGAGAAGGGAGGAGAATCGTCTCTTCTGGGGCCTTCTGTATCTTTACTGTAGTGAACCTGTGTCCACTTGTCACTGCACAGGTTTTAGGGGCACGGCACCTACCCAAACACGGCAGGGGCATCGTGTGTCCGCTGATCGAGATCGAAGTGTGTGGGGCCGAGTATGACAGTGCTAAACAGAAGACTGACTCGGAAGGTGAGGCCAACTTCTACCCCTGATTACTCCGTTGCCCAGAATGCTGTTTGAATTTATTCTATGTATTAATTAGTGCCGCAGGGTGCTAAGAACTGTCGCTGTTTGATTCTCAGAGAATAATATGGTAATAATACACTTTGTTCCTGCCTCGGCCAGAGTTGGCTAGGTTCTTGGTAAAAATTTGTACCATAAGTCATTTAAGAACAAAGCAGCTAAATTAGAGTACTGAATTAAAGTCAAACTAAATGTATTTCTCCTGGTTCCTTCCACCAGCTGACAATGGCCTCAACCCCACCTGGCCGCGCAAGTCCTTCCGCTTCACTGTGGGCAACCCTGCGTTTGCCTTCTTGCGCTTTGTCGTATATGAGATCGACATGTTCAGCGACCAGAATTTCCTTGCCCAGGGCACCTTCCCAGTGAACGGCCTCAAGACAGGTACCATCTGAATTGTGTGCGGTTCATGCCACCATCATGTTTCTTCATCCATTAGTGTGGTCATTGCCTGGGAGTGGTGGCATCTCTCTAGCTCTGTCTTCTCTCTGTGCCCAGGCTACAGGTCGGTCCCTTTGAAGAACAGCTATAATGAGGATCTGGAGTTGGCCTCTCTGCTTGTTCACATGGACATCGTCAGAGGAAGGGTGAGGGTCCTCCAGTATCCCATAAAACAAAACACACGTACTGTACCAAGCTATTAATGGCTCCACCTTCACTGAAACTATTCATTTCAGGAGAGCTTTTAGTGTGATGTCGGGCATATATAAATGTGGGCAATTCCACTCAAACTGTCATGTCCGTGACTCCAACGAAATGCCACGGTATTTGTGTGATGCAAATGATTATGTGAAAAGTTTCATAAAATTTGCTCTAGAACCAACAAGTGAATGCTCAAATTTTATGTAATCATCGTTCACATCATACCATGCCATGGCATTGTGTTGGTGTAACGGACGTGACGGTTTTGCGTGAAATTGCCCATATATATATATATTAGATCTGTTATCCTTAAGCCAATGTGAAAAGGTCAGATTCACTTATTCACCGAAAAGAAGATGTGTCTGCTGTGTCTTTACATTAAGACATGTGACTGGGTAGCGTCCTTAAAGATTTTGTCAGATTTCAATGACACCACCTATTGTCTGTCTTCTGTCATGTAGCCCCATGAGAATGGGGAGATGAGTCCTTTCCTGGGCGCTGGGGCCATGGGACTGGCCAGTTATGTGGGCCGTGAGCGGATGGGGGAGTCCGGCTCTGTGTCCTCGGCCTCCTCCATGTCCCCTCTGCCCTCGTCCCCTGGCCAGGCTCTGGGCTACAGGGGTCGGGAGAACTCCTTTGAGTCGCGCTACCAGCCTCCGCTGGATGACTTCCGGGTGTCCCAACAAGATGCCCTGTTGGACCATGTGGACCCACAGAACAGAAGGTACTAAAACTGTGTGTGTGTGTGTGTGTGTGTGTGTGTGTGTGTGTGTGTGTGTGTGGTGTGTGTGTGTGTGTGTGTGTGTGGTGTGTGTGTGTGTGTGTGTGTGTGTGTGTGAGTGTGAGATGAGGTTTTATCTGTGTAATTTGAGTAATTACTGTGTCATAGCATACAACAGTCAGTGGCAGTGCTCTGTCAGACTTAACCACATAACCTAAACTATATAACTTATCTATAAACCTTATAATCTTGCATACCATGATGTAGCCTTGAGATAAGGTGCACTAATGCAAGTGCTGACGTGACACAGCTGTGATGCAGTTTTTTCTTCCTCTTCTCTCCTCTCATCATCTTCCTCTCTGCATCCTTGTCCCCCCCCCTTTCCCTCAGGCTGATGCGGCGGACCCGAGTGGGCGGGGAGAATCGAGTCTAGATGGAGCGACGGCGTCAATGAGACGCCCCCGGCCGCCGTCCCGGGCGCTCGGTCGCTCGACTGCCCCCTCCCTCCCGCTCAGCTCAGCTCCGCTCTGCTCGCTCTCTGTCTCTGCCGGTGCCGACGATGTCACGGACTGCTGTGAAAATTGTTTCTATGGAAACGTCGCCAGAGCTTTTGGCCCACATTTCAGGCAGATCTCCCCTTCGTGTGTGTGCGCGCTCCCTCTCTCCTTCCTGTCTCTCTCGCTCACTCTCTCCAGCCAACCAGCACCAAAGCTGCCCTTCAACACACACACACACACACACACACACACACACACACACACACACACACACACACACACACACACACACACACCCACCCCCTCTATTGGACAGACGGTGTGGCTGGAGGTAGGAGCGGATGGGCAGAGGGAGCCAAACGGTTGTGGAAAGTACAAACTGAGCAGGCCAGAGAGGAGCCAGTGCCTAAACAGAGGACCACAAGGATCGATGGAAATGCAGCAGTGTGTGTGTGTGTGTGTGTGTGTGTGTGTGTGTGTGTGTGGTTCCACAAGTATGGGTTATGTTTTGTTTTTATTATAATTTAATTTTCTTCCCTTTCTCTGGCATATATAAGTATATATAGATTTCTATATAAAAATATATTTATTTCAGCTTTGCTGTCTACCAGAGAACAGCTACCGCTGACATGCTCTCAAAGAGCTCTTTTTTTTTTTTTCTATTTTTCTTCTTTTTTTTTTTTTTAATTGATTATTTTTGTGTTATTTAAACCTTAGTTTTAACCTGTCATAATGTGACACCATTTCCTTTTTTACTATTAAGACCATGTGCAAAACACAAGGGCTTGGATTTGCCCTTTTTAAACAGACACACACACATACACTCTTTCCCTCCCCGTCTTTCTGGTGAGAGACGTCCGGTAGTGTCCAGCTTGTCCCTAAACACACATTTGTAGACCCCCACCCCCCTGTCTCTTTTTTTTTTTTTTTTTTTTTTTTTTTTTTTTTGTAAATCGGAAGGGGGAAAAACCGAAGCGGCCATCAGAAAAGCAGCTCAGGAAGAGGACACTGCCTGTTTGTGTTGGACGCCACTGGTTTCAGGAAGAAACAGAAATGGGAGAGCGCAAGACTTTTCTGGCATCGGCTTCTCTTCCCATCGCGCCTCCCACACCACCACACTCTTCCTAGGTTTCTCTCTCCCTCTTTTTTTTTTTTTTTTTCCCCCCCCTTCATTTTTAATTTGCATTTTTATTTTTGTGTTCACATTGTGTTGTGTGTTGCGCATGGCAGGTTATCCAGAGAGTGGTGAACTAGCCACGAAGGACAGCGACTTTTGCTTCGCCCTGCTTTATTCTGCGCTAACGTTCAGCCAGGACACTCAGAGGACAACGTTACACACTCATCTTGAACTCAGTATTTTACTGAGTGGGCCATGCCATGCTGACAGTGTTGAGTGTTGAGATTTTTTTCCCCCAAAATCAGTTCAACCTTTTGCCAAAAGGGAGGATGAATATCCTATTTTTTTCTGCTGAAAATTCCATCAGAAGTGTGTTGTGTATGTATATACCTAAGTCTCACCTGAAACCTCCTGCGAAATGTTTTACTGTTAATGAGTCCATCTATCAGGGGTATTATCAGAGCTTCTTAAGTTGCTGGAAATATTTTCCCTTTTTAAAAAAAAAAAAAAAAAAAAAAAGAAGTTTGCCATTACCAGTTGCAGCATTTTCTGTTTTGTGTTTTTTTATGCCCTTATGTTTTTCTTATGCCTCTGATGAGTATAACTCTCACCGCAGGACTTTTACCTACTAACAAAAAATTTCAGCCATGTTTCTAATGCTTGTGTGTTGTGAAATATGCCAAGGAACAGTAGTGCAAGCACAGGAAAGAGCACCTCATTTGAGCTTGTCTTTTGCCACATGACTTTACACCAAAAAGGAGCAGTATTGCATAATGAGGGACCAAATAGAATGAATATGGAGCACTGAATATGGTTAGGAGAGTGAATGGTAACATTTAAAAAAAAAAAAAAAAAAAAAAAAAAATTCTTGTCTCCACCAAATCAGATCCACTCATTTCCATTGGTTAGGTGGACCAAAAATTAGGTTAGCTTCCAAGGTCAGTAAAATATGATTTGCATTCCAATTTTTCTTTTGAGCCATTCAGTTGCAGTTGCGTGGTTTTCATTTTCATTTACATTGAGAGTACTTGAGCTCATGTTTACTATAAACATGGGGGGAAAAAAGTGAACTCGCCAAGTTGACCAGTGGTTACACTGATATCAGAGAAGCCACACAGGAAGACTTTGCTCTTAACTCTGCAGTTGCTGTCATCAGCCTACAGGGGTCATTCGGGAAGCCCTACAGGGAGGTGTGTGTGTGTATACACACTGTTGTGAAGACGTTGCTCCAACTTTTTTTTTTTTTTTTTTCTGTTGAACTGTGGTTTGTAGGTACCCCCCCACACATGTGTGGTTTAGGCGTGTTTACAACACACAGCATCAAATTTCCACATGACAAGATAGCTAGTGATGCTTAATGTACTACCATTTCCTAAACCTGGTCATTTTCCACACTTCGTTAGGAAAATAACTTCTCGTGAAACAACCAGGAGAATTCTGAGAACTCGCTCGGTGCCGTTGGACGAGTCGGACTGGTTGAGGGTATGAGAATGAAATCATGTATATACAATCACTGCAACCTTTTTGTACACATAAAACTGATGAACTTGAACACTGATAACATGAAACCCACACGTGAGGTGTGACAGAAAGGGTTCAAAGACTGCAGCTAGAATGGGAACTACTAGAATGACTCTGCAATCTGTGGCTTGTGCGAGTGGTTGTTCGGGTCTGAGCAGTCTTTGGTTTATTATTTATGGTGCCGATACCAATTGTAATGGTCTCCTGGCACTTTACAGAGGCCCTTGAGCAAGCACCAAGGCAGTGGTGGCCTAAAGGAAGGCAACAGAAGGGTGCCTCCATCCCTAAGACAGTAACTGAGCCTGGGATGGAGTCGGCTGCAGTGTGGAGCTTCATCTCATTCATCTACTCACTCACTCACTCGCGCCATCCTCTACATGGACTGTGTTGACTTAAAATGACTGCTGTTTGCTTGATGCCTCTTTACACCGGCTACTGGTTTAGCTCCTGTGCTGTGCTATTCATTACAAGCAAATACAGCAGTTAAAATGATTTAAACAGAAACCCTCCAATGTTTTTCTCCCATTAGCACAAGTTTAAGAAAACCTATAAAAGGGCAATGCTGATATGTTTTTGTTTTAAATGTTCAAAAATGCTTGACCACACTTTTGCCCTCGTCCTACTTTGAGATTTCAGTTTCGTTTCTGTTTCCTTGTCGTGCCCCCACCCCGCTTCAGATAGCTGTAATGTAGTCTACTGCATCAGCTTCCATGAGCCTCAGTGTATATATGCACACATATTTATAAATACATCCACAGGAATCCTTTTCAATATATATAAATATATACATATGCCTGTTTTTTTTCCCTCTTCCTCATGGTCACCCTTTTTGTTACTGAAGCTCTTTACAAAGCCTTTTTCTGTAATGTGCCTATGCTATGTGGGGAGGGGGGAGGGGGACGTATACGTTTTAATTTTGCCTTTCATAAGAAACATATTCAAGCCTGAAAATTAAATAAAGTACTTATTCCAACTATTAACGTGTGGGCTCATCCATCATGTCTGCAATTATGGGAGTGCTAAAGAGACGACCACTTCACGTTAACGTTTTTATTCTGCAAATAATATCTGTAAAAATTATACAAGCCTAAGTATGCGTTTTTTTTTTCTTCTTTTTATGAACCGATAAGCTGGTTTTGACACTTACAGCTGTGATTTTTTTATTATTACAGATGTTTTATTTTCATATGAAAAGAAAAATCCAGGAAAAATGCAAACCATCAAGGATGTGCCATAGTCCAGTGCTAAAACCGTACGAAATATGAATACGTGTCCATGGCGCACCTTATTGTCAGTCATGGTTTTTTAAAAAAAAAACACAAAAAAGAAAAGCTCACTAAGAGCTGTGCAGTTGACATTACGTACCCCAGAACTACGTCTTCTAGAAACAGACTCTCCCTTAACACAACAGGTAAACCACTCTGGTCCACATCTGTACAGTCCACACGATGCTCCTCTTCTTTCCTCCGTGTTTTTTCTCTTTGTCTTTCCTTCCCTCGTTTTTTTTTTTTTTTTTTTGCGCTCTCCATCCCACACGCAAAGCCTTGAGCCCTCTCTTTGTCTCCCCCGAGCTCCCCTAGAAGGTTCTATGGGGCGATGAGACCCCTCCCCAGATTCAGATGGAGACGGGCTGGTGTTGACAAGAAGGGAGGTGTAGGCCGGGGGCTTAGACCGCTTGGGTCGGAGTCTGTCCAGCGATCCCATTACAATCACATCTGCTGTCATGACACAAACACACACACACACACACGCACGCACACTTACACACACATTCGCTCACTCTCCCGGTAAAGGCCACCAATACTGTACATCCCTCGGGGCGATCTCACTTTCTCTCTCTATCACACACACACACACAAACACTTTCACTTGCGCTCCTACACTCACACAAGGCCTCTTGCATTCACCTCCTCAGGCCGCTCCTGTTGAACAAACAAACAAATAGGAACATTAACTGTGATGCAATAAATTTGATAAAACAACATATCTAAAATCAGTTTGACAAATACAGTCCCCTTAATGTAATGTTAAACCCATACCCTTAAACATGGTTTTTACCATTACCAAAACATGCCACATCATTTCAGGACAGATTATATCAACTGCCTACTGCTCTGAAACTTTTCCAAAAACAGTCTCTGTGAATACGAACACTGAGATACAAGGGAAACAATGTGTTCCAACGATCCCTTCCTAACATTCTACATAAGTCCTCATTATCTAACATGGAGTGTAATGAACCATTTAATTTATTTATCTGCTATTACATTTCCAGTGTGTGGTCTGTAGGGAATGATTTGCAAGATTTGTATGGACATTATCACACAAACATAAACACACACACACACACACACACACACACACACACACACACACACACAGCCTAAGCTTCTATAGGCCAATTGATCTGATACTTGAAGGTCGAAGGAAATCCTTTATACAAACACAATAGTTGCATAATTACAGGTAGTTCACAACAACACAGGCGACACATCCTTTCAAGTGTACAGGACACATGTAGTATGAACACAGTTCTGTCTAGACATGTCCAGGCCATGCATGAGCCAGAAATGTGGGGCTAAGGATACTTGGTAGATCTGAAAGACAACTGGTTTGAGAAGAACATGAATTTGCTTATGTACATTCTCTCAAGGATAGTGTGTGAAACTGACGTTTACAGCTAAAGAGACAAACTATGACAAACCTTAATTTGGATTTGAAGATTTTGCGTCTGCTGCCTTTATCTTCCCAGATTCATGGGAGGAGGTGGCGCTGGCTGGTGGCGTCTGCTCCATCTTCTCCTTGCTCCCGCTCGCTTGGTCCTGCTGGGCCGCGGCCGATGAAGCTCCCTCCACCTTGGGCTCCTTCTCCTTCACCTCCACTGACTTGGCCGTCCCAGCGTCAGTGCCCTCCTCCTGCTCTGCCTTCCTGGCCGCCAGCAGCAACGGAGCTCTGTTGGTAAACCACCGGCGGACCAGGTCCTCCGTCAGCCCACTGCCCTTGGCCAGCTCCTTCACCTGGGATTCGTCCAGCTTCCCGTGGACCTCCAGGTGCTCCTTCAGCACGTCCATGTTGGCCTTCTGGTAGTCCTCTTCCTCCACCATGGTCTGGTAGCTCTCCAGCCACTTCAGCTGACCGTTCTTGAGCACGTAGCGGCAGTCGCCGAACCAGCGCACCACCTCAGGGCGCGGCAGGCCCGTCCGGGCCATCAGCTCGTCATACTGAGGGCTGCCTGGCCACTGGGTGCGAGCGAACGCCTGCTTCAGCACGTGCAGCTGGTCCGCTGTTTTCTTGCCACGGTATGGCGATGTAGTGGGCGCAGCAGCTGGAGCAGTTGTTTTCGGGGGATCAGCCTGGGCCAGCTCTTTGCCCTCCCCCTCTTTCCCATTGGATTCAGTCACTTTCAGCATTTTCAGGTTAATCTTGATGGGATTGACTTTTGGGGCATCCTCTTTCTGTTTCTCGTCTTTCCCTTGTTGTGATGACGATGACGACGTTGACGATGCAGCATCTCCACCTGATGGCTCATCAGTGTCCATTTTCTCCCCCTTGTCTTCTTCCTTCACCACTTCGCTTTTCTCCCCTTCTTCCATACAGGCCTCAGCCTCCTCCCTCTCCGCCCGTTCCGCCTCCTCTTTCTTCTTCTCGGCAGCGGCCCGTTTCCGCCGCTCAGCAAACCACCCGTGGATCTCACGGCGAGTCATCTTGGTCTCCTGCCTCAGCCGGTCCACCTCCTCGGACGAAGGATCAGGGTCCAGCGAGAAGCTGGCCTCCAGCGCAACCAGTTGGTGGGGCTCGCGCTCTTTATACCGGATGGCTGTAAAATCAGGGGACGGGGGCCGAGGGGGTCGCCGCGATGGCGTGGTGGGGGATGTGGTCTGCTGTTGCTGTGGCGGAGGGCTCACCGGGGTCGGAGGGGGTGTCTTGGGTCTGTCCACAGAGGCGGATGCTGCAGTGTCTGCAGAACTGGCACTGGTGCCTGATGCAGGAGCGGGAGAGGCGGTTTTATCAGCGCTCGATGCTTGGCCCCCCGTGCTTGTCCGCGGGCCTTTGAGATTTCGGAAATGGTAGCGGCGGTCACTGAACCACTTGCGCACCTCCCGCACGGACAAGCCCGTCAGGCTGGTGAGGCGGTTCACCTCATCCTGATTGGGGAACTGGTTGTTGAGGAAGCTTTGCTTCAGGGCCGAGAGCTGCTCCTGGGACTTCTTGTTCTGTTTGCCGTTGGGATCCAGGGCACTGGTGCTGGGGGTGGTGCGGGAGCTTGGGGTAGTCGATGCGCTGGTGGATGGTGATGATGCTGCTGCTGCCGCCATCTCTCCTTTCTTATTGCTGCTGCCGCTGCTGCTGTGGCCACTGCTGCTGGTGGTGACGGTTGCAGATGCTGACGCATTTGCTGCCGTGGCACTGGTGCTGTTTGTGTTGGAGCTGGCATTAGTGGTAATCGCGCTGTTGGCGGTGGTGGTGGCGGTGGCTGCAGTGGAGCTGGTGTCAATGCTCTTGCCGTCTGTCTTACTGTCAGCCTTGGCGTCAATACTGAATTTACTGTCAGTGCTTGTCTTTATGTCAGGAGAGGCTTTGCCATTGTTAGTACTCTTCACAGTGCTGCTGCTGCTGCTGCTGTCCTTACTGTTGGTGCCACTCTTGGCATCCTGGTTGGTTTTAGTGTTTGTGGCGCTGGGTGCAGTGCTTTTGCTGTTTGCTGCGCTTTTGCCATTTTCAGTGCTTTTGTTGCCGTTACTGCTTTTAGTTGTGTTGCTGCTGCTGCTGCTGGTTTTGCTGTTGGTGTTGGTGTTGCTGCTACTGGTGGTGGTGGTGGTGGTGATGGTGGTGCTGCCACCACCAGTGCTAATCACACTCGTTTGACTGCTACTCCCACTGTTACTGTTGGAACTGCTGCTGCTGCTGCCACTGCTGCTACTCATGATGCTGCTGGAGCTGCTGGAGTTACTGGAGCTGCTGCTGCTTACACCTCCATTACTGCTGCTGCTGCTGCTGCTGCTGATGGTGTAGTTGAGGCTGCTGCTGCTGCCCACGGTGCCCACCACCATGCTGACACCCTTATCAGCCACCAGGGCGGCGGCAGGCCTGGCCTGCATCATGGGCTTGGCAGGGCTCTGGGGCTTGGGTGTAACGGCCAGTGCCACGGGGGCACTGCTGACCTGGATGCCGTTGGCCATCATGGGTTGCGTGACGATCACCCCTCCCTGGCCCACAAGACTGCCCTGGAGGATGTGAGGGATGCCAGTAGCGCCCAGCGAGGCGGGTAGGACCGTGATGGTCTGCTGGGCCGCGCTGTGGTGGGCTTGTCTGGCGGATGACGTCTGCTGCGTTTGCGTGTGATGACCAGACGGGGGCGCTGTCTGGATGATGGTGTTGAACATCTTCCGACGGGCGTCCTCGATCTCCTCAGGCGACCAGCTGATGCCCTGCTTCAGCCGCTGAGCCGTGAACCAGATCTTGATCTGCTCCTCGGGATACTTGGTGACCACAGTCAGGTAACAGAGCTCCGCTTTTGTTGGGTAAGGGAACTTGCTGAAAGAGGTCTTGAGGAAGCTGCTGTTGTCCATGGAAGCGTTGTATGTGGGAATGCTGCTTAGGGGAATCATGACCTTGGGCAGGTTCTTGGAGCTGGCGCTGGAGGAGGAGGGTGAGGAAGACACGGTGATGGGTGTGGACGGCTGGTGGAGATTGCGGTTCTGGACCACCGACACCACCTGCGTGACGGCGGTCTTGAGAATGGGAAGAGCTCCGGAACCGTTGACGATCTGTATGGCGGATGGTAATGTCACTTTGCTCGTCGAACCGTTGTGAACAATAGTGGGCACATGTGTAACAGTTACGGAAGGGGGGTCCTTCTTCTCGGTTGGCTTGCCGGCGGCAGCAGATACTCCGGCCTCTAGCCTTGAGTCGTCTGAGGCGGAGTGTGAAACAACAATCCTCTTGTGCTCCGATTTTCCCTTCAGCATCTTCATTATGGGCGTCTTGGTGATGGAAATTTCCGACTCTGACTTGGACAGGACACTGTCGCCAGGGCCAAGGATAAGGCTCTGCTCGACGGTGACCTTGCGGTCGCGCTTCTTCAGTTGCAGCGTGGTGGTCACCGTGCTCGGGTGCACGCGGGCGTTGTGCAGCGCCAGGCCCTCGAACTTGGCTGCCGTCACCCCGCAGTCCACACAGTGAAAGCTCGGGTCTGACCGGAACTCCGGGTGGCCGCTGTAAACGTGATCCAGGAAGAGGTTCAGGTCCAGGGTTTCGAAGTTACAAGGCCTACAGGTATAGGTGCCCCCATCTTTCAGGGCATCCCCTGAGGAGTCATGTCTGGAAGATTCGCCAAGGTCAAGGTAGCCCTGACTGTACACTTCCTCCCGCGACAAGTAGGCACTGTCCTTAGTCGTTGGGCAAGGCAGGTTAGGCTCAACATCATCCCTTAAATGCATGGTCTTCACTGGAATCATGCAAGGAATAGTCGACTTCCGCTTGCTAGCCATGGCTTATGCCACTAAGCTGGGTAGACAAGAAGACTAGATTTTGTTTTGTGCACGTGCAGTTTTAGGGGTTCACAGGGTTATGGGTTGGCCATAGAGACAGGTCTGTGATGCTGCCTGGTTTCCAGGCCTCTCAATCCATCAGTTGTGGTCTTCTGATGTTAGGTGCGATTCAGGCATCAGTAAAGACAGTCTCTGTGGATAAAGAGGAAAAAAAATTATTAATTAAGTGTGGTTTTAAACATTATAAAAAACATTACTGTGCTACAATTCAACTCACTTTGGGAACAATTAAAGTGGAATTATCTTCAAGTGGAAAATGATTTAGTATTTTCCACTAAAATATCAGTGGGACTTAGGCTTTTTACATGCATTGACCGTGAAATAATTCCTACAGTTAAAGTAAGTAAACAAACAAACAAAATCACTTCACACCACACACAACTACTTAACAAAAATACAACTCCTATGGTAGCAGTATCTCCTAACAAAATTTGATCTTTTCCTTTGGCACAATATGTGACAGTCAGCAGACAGACATTTGGCTCAGCACTGAATATCTCAATGGGGTGTTAAAAACACATCAAGCTTTTGTGTGCCAAGGCCAACTGTGGTCTGCTGATCTATTTGTGTCCCGTAACGAGTAAATCCCCACTTATCCCGTCCACAGAACCTGACTTCTATGTGAACGTCTTCCTTAGACAATAGACACTTAGACAACAGGCAGCTCTTTTTTACGGTGCCTCATTGTTCTGTTTGGAGCTAGACTGTGACTCTCCTTCCCCCTCTTCTCCCACATAAGGCTACTACAGGCTACTATGATCTCAATGGAAAGCATGGTTCACCTCTGTAGGATAAGATCAGTGATGGCATTAGCATCACACAGTACTTTAGATAATATTTGTTATTCATACTTCTACAAAGTGCAGAAAGGAGTCTAACAAGAGAAGAGCTGGTGCTTGACCTCTAACCCTTCCTCCACCTCCATCCTGTCCTTGTGGTTAGTCCCAGCGGCACTTGGCCTAAATGGGTCATTTTGTGTCGACTCAGCAAGACCACAGACTGACCACTACAGACATCATCTTGAAACTTTGTAGGAAAGATATGAAACTGACATCTGCCAATTTTTTTCCCAATCACCAGAAATATTTGAACATCTCCTAAAAATGTGAAGACTCTAGGACATATAGCTCAAGAGATACGGACATCTGAAAATGGCATCTCATTCAATTTCCAACTTGCAAGTAATTCATTGGAAATTAACAGTTTGCAAAATATTATGAAAATGTTTCAGAAGCCAAAGATCATTCTTCCAAAGTTTCAAGAGATTCTGAGAACCACTTAATTGAAACGAAATGACCCAAATAGCCCAAGTGTTGTAAACTAGTAACCCCTCCCCCAACACTACCCCTCCACTCTACCAATCATCATGCTACAAACACAAACCTGTACACACACACACACACACACACACACACACACACACACACACACACACACACACACACACACACACACACAGAGAGAGAGAGAGAGACACAAAGACAAACTTTTTGGTCACTGGTTAGTTGTCAGCAACAAAAATGTGAAGTTTCACCTCCACTCCCAAAAAATGCTGGAGAACATCTGCTAAAATCACAGAACACTGTTGTGAACATGACGTGCTCATCTGGAAAATCATCATCAGCTGCCTACACCACCACATTAGATCTGTTTGTGACAACGGTAATCGTTCAGCCTTCACCAGTGTTCCCACACACCTTTTCCTGTCTCTCTCCCACACAGCTGCCAGGCTCTGCTAAAAAAATATAGGTCAGCCCCATCTTATTCCCTAATCCTAGGTTGCAGCATCCAAACAAGTTTGGTTGTTCTGCCAACAGGACGGTTGCGGTAGATTTAATCAGTACAGGTTTGTCCCAGCAGCAGGGATAGGTCAGAGGCAGACCGCATATGAATGATGCCCATTTTCCAGCACTGATGAGGGAAGATCTATCAAGACTATGCGCATGTATCTCATGAGCTTGCTTTTTCTTTAGTGTGTCATTATTGACAAGAACACTACTGTGAGGGTGCTCTGCTCCCCGCTCCTTCCAAACAACAAGTGTATCAAGATGTGATCTAAAGTGCTTTAGCCTTCTGTCGCTGTCGAGCACTTGGGAGAATCAGAATTAATGGCTTCCGTATGGTATGGGGAGAGAGCGAGAGAGAGAGAGATGGAGAGAGGGGGGAAAAAAAGAGCCGTTAAACACTCTTAAGTCTGACAAGGCCCCTGAGCGGGGCCTTATTCCAGACTAACAGGGTTGAGCCTCGTGCTTGGCACAGTTTTGACTTTTGCCAAGACATCTGTTGATTAGCTGACACAGTTACAATCTATGTGGTACAGCTGAAGGAGACCCCCTAGAGACCCATGACTACCTCTTCTAGTTTTATTTTCTTCTTGCCCAAGCCACCTGCAGAGTGGAAAAAAGCAGGCATCATAAAAGTCAAGAAGAGAACAACAAACCAAACAGTCCTTTAACACCCCGGTAGGCTCAAGCGGTACGCAGTGCGGTGCCAATGACCTACTGATGGGGTTGGACTAGCAGTCTACTGCTGTTATGACGGAGGGCAAAACCAGTGATGATTCGCTGATCTTCCTGTGATCCACGCCAGGAATTCTGGGATGCATGGGCTGGCAAACAAATAATTTTTTTGTTGTTGTCTCTTGTGACACTCAAACATCTCTTTTCTCTTTTTTTGTTTTGTTTGTTTGTTTGTTTGTTTTGTCCATGGCTTGGGAACAGGCAAGGTTAATTGCAGGAGGAGGTCGCTTGTTTGTGACAAGAAGGGGCCCAGCATGGCGGGCGAACAAGTAAGAGACAGAGACTGTGGCCTGCACCCAACAAAGAAATATTCGGCGTTCTCTCTCTTTCGTCGCCGGCGGAACTGCCCTTCCGTTAGGCCTTACTGCCCTACTGGCACTCGGTTCTGCATGAGGGGGCACGGCCCTGCCAAGACTTGAGAGTCACATGACCTGCACAAAAGGGTTGTGGGGTGGGAAGGGCTTACCATCCATCACGTGGGCCAGAGCCCTGAGGGAGAGAGGGAGGGAGGGCGAGCGAGCGAGCAAGCAAGGGAGGAGAAGGCGAGTGGGGGATGGGCGAGAAGACTGGGCCGAGAGTGTCTATGAGTGTGTGTGTCTGTGGTGTTGGGGGGGGGGGCAATGGGTGTGTGTGTACGTGTGTGAGAAGGAGTGTGAATAGGTGGGTGTGAGGGGGGGTGTTAACTGTCGCAGCGCAGAGGAAGGAGCAAGGTGTTTCAGCAAAGAATTTTCTGCCCTGATACCCCCACCCCTCCAGCCACATACCCCTCTATACACACCTCCCCACAGCTTTTCTACCTCTACCCCCACAACAATCACACAGTCGTTCTCTCCCTATTTTGCCCTCCCCTGCCTTCCCTTCCTCCCTCCCTTCCCCCCCTCTTCCTCCTCTCTGGCGTACTTCGAAGCCTCTGGAATGTTCTACTGTGAGCACTGGAGCCAGTGGACAACCTAGGAGCCGTGCAGCATTTTGTGTGTTTTGTCAATTCTCCTGCATTGCAAGCAAGCCCAGTGGTAATAGCCACGAGCACAGACGTTGGCCAGATGCGATCTAAGACCCATCAAGACTCTCACACTGACCTTTGTATCAAGGGGCTGAGAGGCCTATGTCGCCTGGAAAATCAAACAATTTGCAAGGCAATGACTGACCTGAGGGGTGTGTTTGCAAAATGAGGCTGAACATCAGGTGGATAACGATAACAACAACAACAAAAAGATCATAAAAAGTGTGTGCGACCATGTTCAACCTTGAGCAGTCTACGCCACAAAGCGCGTGGGACAGTCTGGAGAGTCATATCCGCAAATGTGCTTTGTCACTAAATTCACCAGACAGCCACATTCCAGAGAATGCAATGACTCAACATTAGCAAAAGCAATGTTGTTGTCCTCATGCTTACAAATGCATAAACAAAAGGCTTTAAAAAAAACAAACAGATGAAAGTTATGAACAACAACAAAACCCAAAACACAGCATCAACTCTTGTTGACACCAAACCAGGCATTGTATAGGTTGGGGGGGGCGGGGGGTTGCTGGTCATGAGTTATGTAGCAGCCTATATAACCACTTGGGATAGTCTGAGGCCTATTTGGTGCGGCAGTCTGTTTTCCCCCCTCAGTGAGAGGAGAACTGACCCAGTGCGGGATGGATTGTTTTTTTCCCCTCCGAGCACATAAATAAGCCATGTCACATGTCCTGTGTGTCCCTCAATCATAACACACTGGCCAGTCTCTATAGCCTCTCCTAGCTGGTGCCAATTTTAGAAGCTGGGCAGTGACGGGGGTGAGTCGACGACGTCTCTAGGTAGAAGCGTCACAGGGCTCCGTTTGTGCGTCGACGTCAAATTCTACTAACTTCCCTCTCCAAATGTTTCAGAAACATTTTTTCCCAAGACTACTGTCGACTCGCTGGTGCGAAGTACACTAGTGTGTTTGTCCATTTGTGTGGGTGAGCTGTTGTGTGTGAGAGAGGGCTGTAGCCACTCCAACAATCCGCCTGCCTGCCTGACCGACCGCTTGCATGGCTTACCCCTCCCCCACTCTCCCTCCATTTCCCTCTCTCAACAAGTTCGGCTCGGTCTGTTGGGAGACAGGTCGGCAGCGCCACTGGTGTGTTACT
This sequence comes from Tenualosa ilisha, assembly GCA_015244755.2. Classification (NCBI taxonomy): domain Eukaryota; kingdom Metazoa; phylum Chordata; class Actinopteri; order Clupeiformes; family Clupeidae; genus Tenualosa; species Tenualosa ilisha. Next base: position 471,080 of record PYXC01000315.1, read on the forward strand.
ATCCCCATGGCAACCGGCCGTCCTGCCACCACCCCCCCATCCCCCCTTTCCCCTTCCTCCTGACTACTCACCCCCCAGACTCCCTCTCTCTTCTCTCTCTCGAACACACGCACACATACACACACCCTATCAACACACACAAACATTCACATAGTAGTCATCACACACACACACACACACACACACACACACACACACACACACACACACACACACACACACACACACACACACACACACACAGTGAGGCTTGCTGGCTGGCTGGGCTCTCGCTGGCTTGTTTATTCCCCACTCTCCTGCGAGTGGTGACTCCCGAGTCCCAGCCCTGCTCCTATTTCAGCGTTGCGTTTGGCGGTGTCCGTCTCCAAGGTGTGGTCGCCCTCGCCGTCACACTTTATCATCTATGCCAGGCACCTCGTTCTCTTTTTCACCACCCCCCCACCACATCTTGCTTGTTTTCAAACCTCTCTCTCCCCCTCTGTCTTTGTGCGCCATTGAGGACCTGGGGCCGCCTCACTTGAACCAGAGGCTGTTTATTTCCATCTACGCTTGGCCCACAAGACGGCACAACATGTCCCCACACTTAGGCTGGCCTTTGCGCAGAGAGCAGTAGATCTACCAACCCTGTATCTGCCTGCTGCCCACCCACCCTAGAGAAATACTCGCTCACACACACATACTAACAATGACCCTTGAAAGATAGGCCCATCGGACAGCCATTTGGAGACACGAAACGTTATGGCAGACTAATCTGATATTGAAATCAAACGAATGAACAAACAGACAAGAAACACTCAGCTCAACAGAAATTTCCCAGTATGCAGTTAGGGCCCCTGTCCAGTTTGGAAACACAAACTATGGTTTTCTTTTTTTAATGGTGCGTGTGTGTGTGTGTGTGTGAGAGAGAGAGAGAGAGAGAGAGAGTGAGAGAGAGTGTGGACCCATCTATGGCCACCTCAGGCGTAAAGGCTCAGTTGTTAAAAAAGGAAGGGGAGGGAGAGGTGGAAGGGTGGTGTAGGAGGAGGAGGAGGAGGAGGAGGAGGGGAGGGGGGTGGAGAGGGGGGAGAAAAAATGGCGGCACACCACGCGCTCCGCTGTCCAACCTAAAATGGCTGACATCACAGCCTCTTATCCAGCGAGACACTGCAACGCCAGCTCCTGCTGACCAAAACCGCTAGCTCAGGATGCACAAGCGAGCAGGCAAGTGGGCAAGAGAGAAAAAAGGCGAGTGAGGAAGCGCAATCTCTGCGCCCCTGCTTCTCAGCGCTGTGGGCGCAGTCCGCAATCAATCGAACCTGCTCCTGGGCCCTGGTCCACTGCATAGGTGGGATGGTTCTGAAAAGATTGTACCTAAATAGGAGAGAAGGCTCACAGCAGGTCACTCTCCAAAGCAACACTGTCCCTTAAAATATTCAACATCCACTGAGGTGCTCAACCCAACGAAATCCCATCCAGGAACTCATTTTAACTGACTAGACTAGTCGTAGATCTACATCTAAAATACATGATATCAGTATTATGAGAGCCAAACAAATGTTTGAGAAACAAAACAAAACAACAAATGATAAAAAAAAAACATCAAATATGGTATTTTGCCAGAGAGCTGATGCACTTCCTTTTAGCTGGCCCATTTAAGCGCCCCACTAGAATATCCATGCAATGTCAAATTTGCATTCCATCTCCCTCACAACAGATTTGTATGTCATCACAACCACTGCTGATCTCCCTAAAGCACTCAAACCTAAACTGACCCCAGAGAAACAATCCGGGTTACCCACTGGACACACTGCCTGATGGGGTCCCTCAAACACGGGTGTTCCATACAACTATAATCTGGTCATTAATCTAATGCACATCACACCACACATGCATGGGGGTGAGAGCAGGTCAATGCATTGCCACAGATGCAGATGCCTTCTCCTTTTAATATACAATCATGTAGGGGGTGTGGCAGGTTACATGTCATAACAGAGACAAGCAAGAGATGTTGTGGGGCACATTTGTGGTCTGTGCAAAGCAGTCCTGTCTGTCTCTTACAATAAGAAAAAGTTAAGTGGAAAAAATTATGGACCGAGTGATACCCCGAGAATGCAGGAAAGACCTGGAAGACCAGTTATTTCACAATATGTTACAAAACTGACAATATGTAAGCATGTAAATACTTGTCAGGGGAACCATCACTAATCCATTAATTTTTTTTGCATTAGGCCAAACATGTTATCAAAAAATCCTTAAACAGACAAATTACATTTTAAAATGTTCATGAACTTCAATAATAAATTTATGCATCCCGACAAATCCAAATTCGACTCAGCCACTGTCTGCAGAAAAAGCAACAGAGCGTGATTTATCGGCACACTATCAATCCGACATTGTGGTTCTCACTTAAAATGAAGTTGTGGCAACCTCGTGTGCCTGTAGTGTTGCTGAAAGACTGAGGGTGCATAAAATTCAGGGAGATTTTTTTTGTGTGGTTACGGGGTAACATCCCGTGGAAACCAACATCGGAAACCCTGATATTATTACTTGGAGCAAAACAAGCGCGTGGTGCCCATCTGCTGAAGTTTCAGTCTCGGAGGCAGTGGTTAAACGGCACTCGCAAAACAGTTAAGCAACATACTCGAAACGATAGAAAAATACTATACCCCAAAACTAGACTCGGCGCCCCCCACCTACTGTCGCCATTTTACACAAGCGACTTCATGTAGCCAGTCAACTAGCTAAATTGGCCCTGCGTAGCATTATGAAGGTAACGTTAGCTAGCTTGCGGTTATAACTTAGTCCCAGTAACTGCACAGAAACACTGTTTCGGATGTTAAACGCAGATCTAACTTACCGTGCACTTGATCCAGCAGATGTGGCAGACGAAATCGACAACAAACAGCAAGCTCACCAGTAAAACAAGTAAATAAATAATTTACATGAGATTTAGGCACCTTTTGATGCCAACTGAAGTGAGGTGGAACTTCTCTCTTAGGTGCTCGTTGTAACAGTGATATTGGCCACCAGGGCAGGGGAGCGACAATGGCCCCCTCGTTCTTGTTTATTACGAATCGATCTCGGTAGAAAGAGAAGGGAAAAGAAACTACGACGTACGTACCCAGGGTCGGAACACGTGATCCAAAGCGTCACTGGCTACCAAACCTCTGGTCGGCATGAGCTCATGGACAGACTCAGAGGTGAAGTTAGTTATGGGAACACAGTCATCCTCTTTGTTCTGTCCAGTGCAGATATCCTCCCAACTTGGAGCATCAGTTGCAGATGTGAAAGTGAATTTGTTGCCACTGACTGTAACCAATCCGGGATGGGTGTTTTGTGGGTTTGTGGAACTGTAATTAAACTTTATAAATGTGTTATTAATAACCAAATGCTGCGGGCTGTTCATATTAAAGATGCCACTTGATTAAAGATTCTGTCAAGATTCTATATGAGGTCCATCAAGCCCTTGCAGAGGACCTAGTCAGATTTAAAGAGGCTGGACTACAGTAGCTTAATGACTCTTAATCCTTACTTATTGGCATCATAATATTTTTGAGACATCTGAAATCATCGTTACTTCACTTTGAGTAGCACATGTATAACTGGAGATGATCAAATATTCAAGTGACAATAGTTGCATGCTTTTTCATGGTCCACTTTATTCGTTTATACCAATCAAAATTCACCGTATGCATAAGATGAGGGAAATGGAGAACAAACCAGATGGTATGTATCATTCATTCATTCATTCACTTGCTCGTTCATCGATTCATTCACTAATTCATTCATTCGACCAGAGTCCGTCTTCCAACAGAAGACGTCGCTGTTTGATTTTTAGAGACTTTCCAATGGTTCACTACTTGGAGCGTGCGGGAACCGGCGTGAACGTCGCATTTTATCATTGGCTCTCGCACTGGGGTCAAATGTTTTCTGCGCATGCCTGAGCAGTGCGGCTTTGGAGATCTTCGACAACGATTTGAGGAGTCAGCAGTGCATTTATTTCGAGTTATCTGCTTCTCAGTTGAATCAGAGATATCTCACACAATTTCCAAAATTGTGTCGCTCTGTTCACAGATTCGGCTAATACCCGGCGGTAGTTTCAGAGAATGACGAGCAGTTCAAAAAAGAAAGAAGAAGTTCATCTCGCCAACGGTGGAGTGAAGCAGTCCACATGGAGCAAAGCCTTCAGTTGTAAAGCCGTGTGGGAAGAGAAGGTGGGCTACTGATTAAGAAGTCTGTAAATATGTGCCCTCCTAACTGTTGGGTGAATTTTGAATTTGTTTTAGTTGTATCTGCTTACAAACTCGGCTAGGTGTCTAGTTAGCTTGCTAACTAGTATGGTTAATGTATTGTACTGTCAGATTATTTGACATGGGGGTCATGGATTATTGCAAGATTTAAAATCTGAGGGGAGGGTGGGGGGTCGCCGACGCCCAAAATTATTAAATTAGCAGATTCTGTCGTACACGTAAATAAGGATTTCTCTGATCTACGCTTAAAGCGAAGTAACCGATCACTTGTTTAGCTAACGTTAAAGCTGTACCCACTTGAGGTGGCGATTTGTCAAGTTGTTGTGAAAAAAACAGGACGAGGAAAGTAGTTGATCTACAACGAAGACAACAAAGTACATCCAGCGATATTCTTCGTAAACTTAACATAAAAACAACCTTGAGAGTCTAGTCAGAAAGTGTTGAACAGGATCTGTGGTGTACTGATTGATCTGACACAAAGTAACTGCAGTGTCCGGTAAACTGACAAGGTTTCTTATTTCTGGTGTTCGAATCAATGACTCGAACCTCCTTGATAATAAACTCGTCTAACAGTTTGCTTTGTTTCACAGGACGAGTTCCTGGATGTGATCTACTGGTTCAGGCAAATCATAGCAGTTATTCTCGGAGTAATATGGGGAATTGCACCGCTGAAAGGATTTCTGGGAATAGCAATGTAGGCATATTTTCCATCCCATCATGTTCAGAATGTGCTTTTGTCGAGTTCCCACTCATTGTCTCATTTTTATCCATGCATTTTCAATCAGCTGTATTTTGTACTTTTTATACATTATATAAATCCATATAATTGTCTGCTTTAGTAAAGAACCCCTCAGGCTTGAGAATGTATCCCACAGTCTGGTGGACACTAGAGCTCTAATCTTAAAGCAGAAATCTGGTGTGATTCAATCCATAGCCCTGGTCACATCCAGGTCACTGAGCATTGTTGTGAGTAACTTAGGCCAAAGAATAAAATATGTTACAGCATTTACATTTATGCATTTTATCCAAAGTGACTTACAAAAGAAAATAGCATTCAAGCTACAACACAATGAAAAAACTAACAAAGAGTGCATATTGCTAACATAAAATTTGCAGTGTTTTAAGTTGGAAGTGCAATAGTGTAATAAAGATGCAGTATAAAGAGAGATTAAGTATAAGGTTAAATGCATTCCTGGTGTTCAGAAATTTAAGCCAGGAGATATTCTTGGATGAGCTGGGTCTTCTAGAGTTTCTTGAAAGTGGAGAGGTATCTGTTGATCTTGTAGCGCTTGGAAGGTCATTCCACCAGCATGAAGCAACACATGAGAAAAGTCTGGAGTGACCTGCGCGAGGTGTTGGTCGTGCTAGATAATGTTTCCTGTAGGAGTGAAGTGGTCGGTGGGTGACATAGGGCTTTAAGAGAGTATTCAGGTAGATGGCAGCAGAACCATCAGTCACCTTGTCGGCCACCATTAGTGCCTTCTGTTTGATGTGAGTGGCTAAGGGTAGCCAGTGGAGTTCAATGAACAGAGGTGTGACATGCGCCCTTTTTGGCTGGTTAAAAAACAGAAATGCAGCTGCATTCTGGATCATCTGTAGCGGTCTCACGGCACAGGCTGGAAGACCTGATAGGAGGGCATTGCAGTAGTCAAGGCTCAGCATAGACCAAATAGTGAACCGGCAGCTGAGGCATAGGAAAATTAACCTGAAAGTAAGTTTCTGTGCATCGCTCAGTTAGTTGCCAGTCACTATTTGGTCTATGTTCTATGAAATTTGGTCATTCTATTTCCTACCAACAGTACTCAGTGATCTCAAACAACAAAGCAATATGTGGATTGAATCACACCATATTTCTCCTTTAAACCAACACATGTATACATCTATTGACCATCGTTTAAGATATGCCTCTGTCTTGCAACTATTGTCTATGTACTACCTTCTATTCAGTTTGATCACTATCAGTGATTTGATAGGGAGTGGGTTTTATGTAAACTTTAAAATATAAAGCTCTAGTTCTATTTTTGTAATTGACATGGTGTAGTAATGTAGAAAAAATTGGAATGTTGGATACTCAACCATATCAGGATTGGTTCAGCCTATTTCTTGAGTTCCCGAGTTCTTAAAATGTTTGTGCTTGGAGACGATTATTAATGAACGGGAAAATGTTTGCTTTGTTGTGCTGTGCAATGTGCTGGTAAATTAGCAGATACATCGGACAATTAATTGTAGACCATTTAAGGATGACTGAGGTATGATAAGCATGCAGGAGATGTTTGTCATGTTAGGTCGGGTCAGACCTGATGCAATCTTTGTTTTTCTCCTTCAGATTCTGCATCATCAATGCAGGTGTGTTGTACCTATACTTCAGCAGCTTTCAGCAGGTAGATGAGGAGGAGTACGGCGGCACATGGGAGCTGACTAAAGAAGGATTTATGACATCTTTTGCATTATTCCTGGTGAGATGCCATCAAATTGCAAACAAAACTGTGCTATTGGGGGGTGGGCACTTGTTTAAACATCTGTTTAAATTGTACACAAATAACACAGTAGACTTTATTAACAGCATAACAGTTTGAACAGGCTTGCATGTTCATGTCAATTATAATGAGAATCTTCTCTACAGTTTTACAGAATATGATGCATGAATATTTGGAATTCAGGTTATATTATTTCCAAAATAAAGATATATATCACACATGTATTAGGCATATGTGCAAAATACGATTTGGAGCAATAACAGACTATATTTTTGCTTAACTTTAATGGCTGCAAGCTACATTTGCACTTCAAAAAGCAAAGAGGAAGTAGTTTGATTCCTGACAGTTCAGTCAAGTGAAGCAGTAGGCTATTTAAAAATAGCTAGACTACCTACAGTCTACAGATGGGGGTAAGGAAAAGTGCACGTTCACGATTGTAGTGCATTGGTCCTCAACCATAGGCAGGACTCCTATGGTTCCTATCCTATTTTACCTGGTCAGGTGAGGGTAAACTCACACAGCATCACATATATGTAGCCTACCTAACCTAACTGACCATGTTTTGGGTTAATGTGAAGTTTTTTTTGCCACAAAGTTAATGTTATAGCTAGCTTTATTTTGCATGCTAGTCTCCCATTAAAATCTGTATTGTTCTTTATGAAGATGAGTCCAGTACATTGTTATTTAAATACGCTGCACTAATGGTAACATTGGGTTTTTTTTCCCGCGTTAAAGTGAGATTGTGTTAACGCGCTACTAACGAATTAACTTCGACAGCCCTAGTTGTAATATAGATGGCACATGACCTAGTATTTACTGTACATTTAAACTTGGTCTCTTCTAAGTGTCAAAGCACACTTATGGTGCCAAGTATAAATCTAAATGCATTTTTATGAAGTCATTTCCAATATTTTGTATGTATTTCATTAGAAGGATTGCATGACTATTTCATTTCAGGGGATTGTTTTGGAGAAGTTGGAGAAGGTAATGTTTTAGTGTGGGTGCTTGAAATGAGTCATGAGGTCCTTCCACTGTAATCACCATTGACTATGATGCATTGTAGCTGTTTTTGGGACCTGTAATGTTAAAGACCAAGTACTTGCTACTTTTTAATGTCAATTCACTGTTTTATTTCAGGTCGTATGGATTATCTTTTACACGGCATTACACTACGATTGAAAACCTGTGGCAAAACCATTGCGTGGTAGAGTGAGACAAAAAGACATTTTCTTCAGTGTAAAATGTAAGAATATGCAGAACTTCCAGCTTCAAGGTGCGGGTGCATCACCTACAGCACACAGCATCCTTGACAAAGAAGTGCATTATGGGTACATTCAGTGAAATGGCCATTTTAGAGTCCTTGGTCATTGTGTCAGAGTTTTAAGCTAAAACTGTCCTGTGCACTGCCATGATTTATGATTTTTGAATGACATTGTATTTAGCAGGAGAATATATATTAATTTAATTTAATTTTGTTTTTCACGATTAGCTTCCAAATCAGATAGTCTTACCAAATCACCCAATGAATTTGTTTAAACCGTGTATAAATTCTGTACAATATGCATTTTATCATATCCTCAATGTATTAAACTGAATTATTTGTGTGTTTCTGTTATGTCTAGGTTGTGTAACATCTCAGTATTTTATAGTGTATTAACTGCAAGCAGATGTATTTGCTGTACCAGATACACTTGGCTGTATACAAGGCTTTTGAAAGACTGTATTTTCTGATGGAAATCTTTTGGGAATTGCATTAAACATGGACTTTGTTTGTCCCACATTTTATAACAGGCAAAGTGTTGCTCAGTAATGTTGGAAGGACAGTTAATCACTGTAAATGTATTTAGAGGTACAGTGTAAGCAGGGTAATTCAACCACTATCCTGCAATTATCCTCCCTAAAGCTCATACCCATTTTGTATTGTTTTAAAAACTGCTGCTTTTTGTTGCCAGATACGATGTAACCTAAAGTTGCTAATGGTTGATCTATTAGGTCTATGACAGGTTTTTGCTTATCCGGTAGTGGTAGAGGGATGTTTGGTAAAATTAGAAGGCTTTGTATTATTCTGTCATTGCGTATAATCCGCTACCAGGAACCATTTGGTAGGACTTTAAATGGCTCGAGAAGAGTAAGTACCAAACAACACAGACAGATACAACGCCACCTTTTAGGTTCAGACATGAAACGACGTGGGAATTTTAGATTTATCTGTGGTGTCTGATGGAAATAGGTGATATTTTAAGAACAGTACAATTTGACCAAATTATCGTATTTTTGTGGCGTTAATATAAGATAGTTTTGTGGTCTTCTGTTGAAGAGTGGGGAAGATTATGTACATCGAACAAATATAGATAATACAAACAGGCGAAAAGGCTATTATCTCCCTCTGAGCCCGATAATTTGCGGGCCTCACGTAGAACTACAATATATAGTCATTCCCTTAGATTTTTGGTGTAACCAGAAGAAACATACATGACATGGTTTACTTAGAATAAATTACTATTTCATTTCCAACCTACTAAGCCAACGTTCGACACGAATTAGTAAACAATTTATTCCTTTTGTGGGTTATAATGATAATCATAGGTTATAATAAAGTTTTGAAGTATGTGACGTCAGTTTCAAGATGGCGGCGCCCCACTCCACGATGAAATTCTGGAAACCCGGTAAGATGAAAATATATCCAACAAACATTAAGTTGTGCATTGTTTCACAGCGTCTGTGGGTTCTGAATGATGACATTTACCGTTATATCATTGGAAAATTGAAACAGTTGAAGATGGACAATGCAGTTCAGCAAGAAAGACGGTTTCGTGTTTGTAGTGGTACCTCTGCAGTGGCGCTTGCACCGATTTGCGTTCGTTGTAGATCTGCGCATTTTCAGTAACGTAAAGTTACTTCACAGAGTATAGTTGTAGTCAAACCTATCTTACACAGCTAATCATGACCTTTATCCTGAGGTGTCTCAGGCGCTTTCATGGTGGTCTCAACCAGCTTTGGATAAATAGAACTGTCGGAAATTTGTTACCAGTTAGCCGCGTCCTCCTCAAGTTTAGCTAGCCAAGCTAATTTTGTAACCGAAGACGTTAAAGGTAAAACATTAACGTTAGCTGAATAATATGAGAAAGAGTTTCTCGAATGTCCTACTGAAATCTAATATTTTGTGTTTTCTGATGATGCGATGATACAGGAGCTGATGCTCCTGGTGTCTCGGAGGAGCGAGAGCTAACGACAGAGACCACTGGCTCTCCAGTTATTTACAACCCCCACGCTGCGCTGTCTATTGAGAAGCAGCGACAGAAACTTCCCGTTTTTAAGGTATTCCCTGTTTGATGCTATTAATAGTATTCATTGAAATGTATGCAACTAACGACCAGAGTCAGTAATGTCTTAGAACTAAAGCTGAGGAATGGCAAATTGGCCGTCAATATTGCGTACAGAGGCGCAGTTATCCTCAATGACCTCATACAGTTATGAACGGTTTATCCCCTCTCTCTTTTTAGCACAGAAACAATATTCTCTATCTTGTGGAGAACTATCAGACAGTCGTAATTGTCGGAGAGACAGGATGTGGGAAAAGCACACAAATACCTCAGGTTAGTACTGAGTATCCCCCTCACGTAAATGCCAATAAATGATACAAAATGTGGGCAGAACTCTGTGCTGTGAATGACACGAGATTTCAGACGTGGGTTGGTTATTTCTCTCTTTTGACTGCTCTCTCTATCCTTCATTAGTACCTCTTAGAGGCAGGCTGGGCCACAGAGGGGAAGGTGGTAGGAGTGACTCAGCCTCGAAGAGTGGCAGCAACATCAGTAAGTGTAGCTCTGTTGGCACTACTATAGTTGCGATTTGCCTTGATTTCCTATGTCAGTTGTAATGATGTTTGTTCTCCGAGGTGGCCAACCGTGTAGCAGAGGAACGTGGGGCACTGCTTGGGCATGAGGTTGGCTACACCATCAGGTTTGATGACTGCTCTGACCCCCATGCCACCCGAATAAAGGTATTACTCCTCCTTCAAAATGCAAATCACTTCTTCAAGACACATTCCCTCTAGTGATGCCTCAGACTTAAAGTGCTCTTTTCATATACAGCAATATTATTTTGAACACATTTTTACATGGTTTTATTTCTTATAGTTTAAGCATGAACCGGCAACTGAAATGTCAGTATATCCCCATGGTGTTGATCAGTGGGGAGGAAATTATTGAATGGATTTTGCCACTAGCAGAAGACTACATACGAAGAGTTATGTAGCCCACCTGAATCTAATGGCCGCTGTCTCTTTTTTAGTTCCTTACAGATGGAATGTTGGTTAGGGAGATGATGGCAGACCCTCTGCTGAAGAAATACAGGTGAGATTTTGTGCCCCAGTCTGGTCTTGTATTACTTACAGAAGAAACTTACTTACTTAAGAAAGAGTATTCAATTATATTTATACAGCACCATTTACAATAGTATTGTCTCATGGCGCTTTACAGCAAGGAGCACCCAAGAGCAACAGGGGCAAGGAAAAATTCCCTTATGTTAGTTAGCTTATTATATCTCCTTTCCATCAAGATAAGTAGATAGCAAATGCATGGTGTTACTGCTGTTTTTTGTTATTTAAGTTGCGTCTTATGAAATTGCATTTGTGAGGACTTGGCACAGTCTGTTTTGTCTGTAAACCCCTGGTTGTCCCCAGATACTGATTGCTCTTTTGTCCTGTCTCAGTGTCCTCATGTTGGATGAGGCTCATGAAAGGACCCTGTACACAGACATTGCCATTGGACTCTTGAAAAAGGTGACTTTGCCAGCGTGACCTGAAATAGATTGGTTTTATTTAGTTGCACCAGACTAAAGGGAAACCATTGCAAACTGTCCATTAAGCCCCTTACTCCATCTGCTCTGTGACAGATACAAAAGAAGAGGAGGGACTTGCGAGTGATTGTCGCATCTGCTACCCTGGATGCCAAGGTAGGTCATTGAGCTGAGTCTGCATGGAGATGTCAACATTTTTAACAAACTGTTTTTGTGTGTGTGTGTGTGTGTGTGTGTGTTTGTTTGTTTGGGACAGGGGGGCTGTAAGTCTGTAACTGTAAGTGACACTGTAAAAGTTACTCATGTGTCGAGTTGCTTGTGTTACAAATGTAGATCAAACAGTTTGCAGCATCAAAAGCCAAATATTATTTTGCCCTCTGCAGACCTTGGTTAAAACTTGTAGAGGCTAGACATGCTTTGAAGACCCCACTGACGTTGGTAACAAATGTCTATTCATTCATTTGTTCAGTGTCTGACTTATTGTGTGGGTGACATTTTACAGAAATTTCAGGAGTTCTTCAATCTGAATGAGTCTGGAGACCCCAGCAAAGACACCTGCGGCATTCTCACAGTCGAGGGCCGAACCTTTCCTGTGGATGTCTTTTATACTGTCAGGTATTCAACCTGCCTCTCTTTATGCCTTTTGAAAAGCTTGGAAGTGAACAGAATATTTTGTCCAGACATGCTTCCAGTGTTGGATGACTGCACAATGGCTTAGACCGTTCCATTTGAAAGCATTAGGTTGGCCTTGGCCATACTGCATCTCTGACATCCAGTTTATTGGCTCATGTTTCAACAGGAAACAAGCTGAATGAATCAACATTACTGGTTAAAAGCTCTGAAGCACAAACTTTAGTTTTGTTAAAGTTTTTTACTAGGCATGGGAATTGATAGATTGCTGATTCTGCTTATTGGTCAAGTTCTTTATCAGTTCCTTACTGTGTAGATGGTACTCTACGCAGGTTTTCAGTATTAGCACATAGGCCTATAATACAGCCTATATTACTAAAGAGACCATAGTAGCTTACTAGAATAAAGAAAACCATGTAGAACTGTGTGTATACAGAAAGACCCATTGACCACTGTCTGAAAAGAACTGCAGCATTGATAAGAGGAATTGGTAATGTCAGAGGGGTACGATTCCAGTGAATTGAAGCATTCAATTATCGGTTCTGCTGTATTCCCGGTTCTGGACTCCCATTCTTAATTTTTGTATTGTATAGCAAGGCTGAAAACACTGTGAATTAACACTTATGGGTCTATGTAGTACACAAAACAGTACTAATAGTAAAAATGTTCTATGGTATATTCCAGGGTTTTCAATGCTGCCAGCTTTTGCTATGATTTAATTTTGTTAAAGTTAGACACTAGAAATGGTTTGCTAACAGCCCTGAAGGATTTGTCATACGTGAGCACTATTTGGCTGTATTTTGTTCATTTATGTTAATTGGGAAGCATTACTTATAACTATTTCATGAAACTGGTTATGATGCCCACAGTTTTCAAATCAGTCATGGCGGTGAATGAGGGCTGTTATGAAGAATCAAATACATGAAATATATTTAGATTTTTTTTCTCTAAAAAAGACAAATAAGCATGTTTCACAAAGCTGTCTACAGAATAAAAACAGTCACAAAAAGAGACCAATAGGAGTAGGTGCTTCAAAACTTCGAACCTGTAGTTTACGCATGCATGTATGTATGTTGCTACGCTCTTCTGTTATATATTGCCAAAAGATCCGTACAATTATCTTCAAGTTGTACACTGCTCATAACCATGTATGTGTCAAATAAACAACTTTAATTTTAACTTTTGGGTTCTTCCTTTTTTTTCCTCTCTCTCTCTCTTTTCTCTCTCTCTTTTCTCTCAAAGTCCTGTTCCTGACTATGTGAAGGCCACCGTGGAGACGGTGCTGAAGATTCACGAGACGGAGGATGATGGAGATGTGCTGGCATTTCTCACTGGACAGGTTTGGGAGCATTGCAAGCACTTTGATAATGCATGAGCACAGCAGCGTGCTGCAGGGAACATCCAAGTTAACATAACTTCCTGGCTTTTCAAAAATGATCAATGTTCCCAAGCTTTGCAACATTATTGTATTCTTGCTTGTGCTATTTTGGTAAAATCTAAATATACAAAATAGAAACTGAGAAGCAAGACCTAAAATTTTTTTATTAAATGCAGCTCTTAGGATGTAGAATGTTTAGAATGTGTCTTGGGTCATTCCCGTAGCTTTCACAGGCTTGCTTGTTTTCATCCTTTGTTGTTAAATGTACTTACAACGTTGTTAAATGTACTTACAATGATCTTCCTCATGTTTCTCCACAGGAAGAAGTGGAGAAGGTGGTGTCCATGTTACAGGAGCAAGCACGAACGCTCTCTCGCTACGGCATGAAGAAGCATCTGCGGGTTTTGCCTATGTATGCTGGGCTCCTATACGTCGAGCAGATGAAAGTGTTTGAAAGGATGCCCCCTTCAGTGCGCAAGGTGAAACTGACTTCAACGCTGTACAGAAGCCACTCATTTCACAAAACACACTTTTTTTTATATTGGGTAGTGTTACATCTGCAAACCTGCATGTTGTATGTCTTCTACAACATTTGAATTTATATGATATATATTTAATTTATATGTGTTTTAGAATTGAAAAAATTAAGATTAGATGAAACCTTAAAGTATAGTTTAGACCGGACGTGATTATTTAGTGGTCACACCCACAGAATAAATGAACTGTTAAATCTGCCAATCAGAATAATTTCAGTGCCTCTGTAAATAACAACCACATTATTTTTCTCTGTTCAGGTGGTGGTGGCAACTAATATCGCAGAGACCTCCATCACCATCAACGGGATTGTTTTTGTCATCGACTGTGCGTTTGTCAAGCTGAGGGCCTACAATCCTCACACAGGCATCGAATCGCTCTTGGTGACCCCCATCTCTAAGGCCTCGGCCGCCCAGAGGGCTGGTCGAGGCGGACGCAACCGCCCAGGGAAATGCTTCCGGCTTTACACTGGTAAATCCTAATCCACATTGAGCACAGAATGCATAAAAAATTTACAACTATTGCTGGTTTGCAACTTTTAACTGGGATGTCATCATGGGATCTGTCTCCAGTGTTCAACGGGGTGTGTGTCTGTCTGTGTGTGTGTGTGTGTGTGTGTGTGTGTGTGTGTGTGTGTGTGTGTGTGTGTGTGTGTGTGTCTTCCAGAGGAAGACTATGAGAAGCTCCCACCATCCACAGTGCCAGAGATGCAACGCACTAACCTGGCACCAGTGATCCTGCAGCTGAAGGCCCTGGGTATCGATAATGTGCTGCGCTTCAGCTTCCTGTCGGTACGCAGTCCAGCCCAGCCCAGCACAGGCCAGCACAGCTCAGCTTTGACCTGTAGGCCACTAGACACAGTCCTTGGCCTGTCTTTCTAATGTTAGCACAGCTTACAGACCACAGGGGTGCACATCTTTCTTGACACCAGCATGACTGGTTGATTGCTGGAGCTGGTGAAAACTTCAGAGAGGGATTGTTTTGTACTTTTTTTAATCAACCATAGTGATTACGATCTCCTTCACTAACACTGATATTTTACTACTGCTATTCCGAGAAAAGTTATCTACAGTAACTGTAGAGTACAGTAACTAAGTCTACTTAGTTGTGGCTTGAGTATGTGAGTGTGTGTGTGTGTGTGTGTGTGTGTGTGTGTGTTTGTATGTATGTGTGCATGTGGTTGTATTGGTGTGTGGGTAGAGATCCCATTAGTGAATCCTATCTTTGTCTCCTCTCTTCAGCCCCCTCCAGCCCAGTCAATGGTCCAGGCCCTTGAGCTCCTCTATGCACTCGGAGGTAAGGAGATGATAATGTTCTATATAGTCCAACTGTGATACCATATGGAAAAATTGTGACTAGTACTAAAATGAAGAGTGAAATGGTAAAATGAGTAGAGAATAACCATTACAATTAATGATAATACACTAAATACACTCCTTTAGCATCAACATAACACAACATTTCTCTATGAGTAAATGTTATTAAGCAATTAGCATGATGGAATTCTAATGCTGCTGTTGTCCATGCAGGACTGGACCAGTATGGCCGTCTGACTGATCCCATGGGCGTCCGCATGGCTGAGTTCCCCCTGAGCCCCATGTTCGCCAAGATGCTGCTGGAGTCGGGCAACTTTGGCTGTTCCAAGGAGATTGTCACCATAGCAGCCATGATGCAGATCCAAAACATCTTCGTGGTACATCCCAATCAGAAGAAAGCTGCAGTAAGTCCCAACATAGAAGTTGCATTGTGTGTGTGTGTGTGCATGTGTGTGTTTGTGTTTTAGAGTATTGGTAGTCCTCTTTTGTTTTACACTCTCCTTTTTCTGCTGCTTTCCCGCTTTGTTTGTCTGTGTATTCCCCTGACCATGCTCCTTCTCTGTCTAATTTTGCTTCTCTGAGGGTCCTACCCTGAACATAAGCGCACGTGCGTGTGTGTGTTTGTGTGTGTATTTGTGTTTTATTTACCTGGCCAGATGGGTCAGCAGAGCTCAATGACGGAGGCCTAATCTGTTAATGTTTAGGGAGGAGCTCAGTGCTCTTGTAAAGTTCCAGCTGCAGCAGCTGTTAAGCGTGACCTCCGTCCTGCTCGTTCTGTCGTCTGCGCAAAAACAGCATTTGCCTCTGACCTTCTGACTAGCCTTTATTTGCTGCTCCATCTGTTTGTGCGTGTATGTGTTTATGCTGGTGGTGTCTGTGTATACGCTTCTGTTTGTTTTTGTGTTTCCATCTGTGTATGTGTGTGCGCGCTTGTCTGTGTGCGTTGTTTGTGTCTGACTCTCCCTGCTTGCCTCAGGCCAGAGAACACAGGAAGTTTGCTGTGGCCGAAGGCGACCATCTCACCATGCTTAACGTCTATGAAGCCTTCATCAAGGTATGTGATTAGCAGCTGAGAAAACTTAATATCAGGAAGGAGAATGGAAAAGGATAGGCCACCCCTTTCAATGTATGTATTTTCTGTATGTTGTCCATTATGGCAGTTTGAGTTCATAGGAGTGAATCAAGACTCCTTATGCACAGGGCTTTATAGGCACAAATGCGTATGTGTCTGCTAGGCAATTTTGAAACCGAATGTTGGCAAACAAAGTGATTGCACGTGTGCTACTGGTCCTGTTGGAGTCTTGGTGAATGAAATGTAGAGAACTCAAAAACAGCAGACACACTACACTACAAGAGGGAGTTAAAAGAGTTAACTGAATGAATTAGATAGATGTTACTAAAATCAGTTGTTTGACCGACAATTTTATGAATATGCATTCAGTATTTTTGCACAGCATTCTTGCTTACTTGCTAATCAACAAAGAACACAGCGGATCCTAATTAGCTACGACCTTTTGTGTAGGCAAAACCGTTTTCCCTCTCTGAATGTCCTGGGATATGTTGGGTAGTGATAATGCCAGAGCTAACTAGACAGTAAAGTTCATGCAGTGTGGTTGGGAATGGTTTAACATCAACAGCATTTGGAAGAATCTGAGCCAATGCAAACCACCTCCTAAAGCCTGGGCTTTGAGCAGGATTGGAGTTCTTTAGTCTGAGGTTAGGCAGATGTTGGCAGATGTTGGCTGTCGATGAGGCTTTGGTTTAAAATGTGTCCACAAATTTGTTGATCTTTTCTCGCATGTTTCTAGGCCACAATTTAAGCTTTTTCAAATTGTTTCTTGACTGAGCTCTTGTCACAGGGCATCAAGGTCAGCTCTGGCCTGGATCAACTACAGACCTCCCAACCTGTACGCATTTTACATAGCAGCCATGCGTTTTGACACTGAAATATGCTGATATGCATTGCTACTTAAAAGTATGCAAATCTAGTTGAGTTTGGCTAATTTGAAATTAACCTGAATTTTTAGACGAGCTCCAGTGCTGCTGCAGATTGGCTACTAAAAAAGCTTAGACCAATCATAGTGCAGTATCCGTTCTCTTTGGCACTCTGGTACTAAAAGAAATATCAAGCAAGAACAATAGAAGCAAAGGCTATGGCAGCGCTGACCTCTTGAGTTCCCGACCCCTCCCCACTGTGCTTGTGTTCCTTGCGTCAGGTTATGAGCTGTTTTGCAAAGTTGTATAACCTGGGAGGGAAATTGGAAACCGAGATTATAAATTAGGTTGAATTAGTTGTAATGTTGGCCTAACGTTAATGTTGCAGTCACAAGACAGCTAGTTATTGTCCATGTCTTGTGCAAAACTTTGCTTTTCAAAATACACATAGCATAATAAATGCTTGCTTTACGAAAGTAGGCTAAAACTAAATGGCCTGTTAATCAGGCAGGTTTTTCATAAACCTTTAGACACAGACGAACCGCTCATATCATTGACGGCGGTAGTTACTGCGACCAAACTGGCATCATAAAAACTGCCCAATGGCTATGGCATTTTGTGACTTTCCATGTGAACATTTGGACTTAAGAGATGGGAACACAATATAGGCTTGTGCGCTACAGGCACATGCATGGCTCTGGGCACATATAAAGAATAACATGAAGTTCTCATGTTGCCATAAAGGAGATATCTGCCGTTCTTATTGGTAAAGTCTTACATGTTAAGAGTCAAGTCAGCTTTATTGTCAGTTTCCCCACATATACTTAGACAACAAGTATGTTTCTCGCTACCCCACAGTGAAGAAGAGATGCACAACAGATAAGACATTTCAAAAAAATGCATAGTCGATAAGGACACTGGACACGAAACACTAAACGAGACAAGATCACAATAACAAAAACCCAATAATGTCACAAGCAGCAAAAATGCTGTCACACATCCTGTCATCCTGTAAGATGTGTTGTGATAGTGCAGAATGATGTGCAAAACATTTAATAGTGCAAAAGGATGTGCTGTAATAGTGTAAAAAGAAATACTACATACAAAACCAGAAGCCACTTCAGTGTCTAGAGTTTTTCAAAAAGTATATGTAAGTAATAGTACAAAGATGTAATGTGCAATTTAAAAAATGCTGTGTACAAAAAAATTAGGTTAGAACAATCAGAATATTATAATAATGATTACACAAATTTCCACAAACATAGGCAACTCTATTTCTGATGATCAAAGAACAGAATTGTCAAGCAAGGGTTTTTATGATTTTATGCATTTACAACGCCTCCTTCTGGTCGCTGATTGGACAGGTTAAAAAGCCTCCTAAGACAACAAGCTCAGTGGGTTCAAATCTAGACCAGCACTCTAGGGAGATGATAATCAAGTGGAGGCTAGTGACTCATCATAGTTCATGTGGTTTGCCAAATTGTAAAATTTGTAAAAAGAATGTAGCCAACAAACATGTCTTATATATTAGTTTGTTGATAACTGATGATTACCTTAATGACTATAAAATACTGACCTTAGAGGCCACATATGAACATTGACCTAATTGATTTGACTGAAGCTATAGGCCTAGGCCTTCCATGTGAAATTCTAGGTAATAGCCTATGGGGTAAATCTACTGAGGGGTACGTCTCTGAATGCCAGGGGATTCTTTGCCTGTAAAACATTGATGACTGATGTATACTATCCAGAATCAGTCATACGCTGATAGCCTATTTGGTTGCAGTTTTAGGCCGCTGTTTTTTCCGCCGACGAGGTGCTACTAAAAAAAAATCTTAAAGGTTGGCAGGTATGCAACTAGCCAGCCTGTCCTCTGATCGCTGTGCTTTTGCCATCTGTGCCCCCAGCACCAGAAGAGTTCCCAGTGGTGCCAGGACCGCTTCCTCAACTACAAGGGTCTGATGCGGGCCCTGACCGTTCGAGAGCAGCTCAGGCGACTCATGAACAAGTTCAAGGTGCCACGAACATCCAGTGAAGGTCTGCACTCCTCTCTCTCTCTCTCTCTCTCTCTCTCTCTTTCTTTCTTCTCTTTCTTTCTTTCTTTCTTTTTTTTTTTTTTCTTTCTTTCTTTCTTTCTTTTCTTTCTTTCTTTCTTTCTTTTCTTTCTTCATCTCTGTCTTGTCCTCCAAGGCCCGTTCCATTGCTCTGTTTGTTTGTTTGTTTGTTTGTTTGTTCTAAGAGGCTCTGATTTGGATTTTCATTCTTCTGGCCAGGAGACCCAGATGTGATCCTCAGGTGCATTGTTTCAGGATTCTTTGCCAATGCTGCCCGCTTGCACCACTCTGGATCGTACAGGTACAAGCACCACATTGTGCTTAAGTAAGAGTCCTTTGGGCCTCATAGCTGTAGGTGTCTTGTCTCAGTGACCGCAAATTCAGATTGAAAACATCTTTATCTTTTATCTCTAATGCTACTAAATATTTTATCCTGCTTCCTTCTCCTTAATCTTTCTCGCTTTCTCTCTCTCTCTTTCTCTTCCCCATTCTTTCTTGCCCTCTCTCAGGACCCTGCGGGATGACCGGGAACTGCACATCCACCCCAACTCTGTCCTCTTTGGGGAGAAGCCCCCCAAATGGTCAGTAAATCCTCCCTGTCCTCCTTTGTGTGTATGCATGAAGATGAGGCATAAAGCCTTTATGTGTGTAGTTTACCTATTTGACCATCAACCAAACATAGTTGAGCCCAAAGATTCTGTATGCTCTTGTACTCGTGTTCAAAGCCTCAGGCGTATACGATACTGTGCGTGCGCGTGTGTGTATGTGCGCATGCAGGGTTGTGTTTAATGAGGTGGTGCAGACGTCCAAGTACTACATGCGGGACGTGACGGCCGTGGAGTCTGCTTGGCTGGTGGAGCTGGCCCCACACTTCTACAAGCAGGCCAAGGTAGGGATTTGCGCTTGGAGTGGGAGGTCTGGGGAGGAGGAAGACTGAGACTCAAAAGCATGGATATTTAAAGTAAAGTTTATAAAGTTTAGTTGTAGATGTGATATGTTCATTCCTTTGGTTTGACATGTACTACCAAGCTGATATGCATTTCCAAACTGTGTCAAATATAATATTCGTTCTTTTCCTGTCTCCCTGTCTCTCCATATCTGCCTTTCCCTCTCTCTCTCTCTCTCTGTCTGTCTGTTTCTTATCTCTGTCATCATCCCTTCATTTCTCGTTCTCCCTGTTAGCACGGCTCGCTGGGAAGCAAGAGAGCTAAGGTCTTTTAAGCAGGCAAGCCATACCTGCTGCGTGGTCGCACACAGACACAGACACACACACACACACACATATACAAACCTCTGAAGTCCTTCATAAAGAGACACTGTGTTCCCCCATCCTCTTGTATATAGAGATAAGTGATTATATATATATATATGATCTATTTATTGCATCATTCCCACTCTTCTGAACCCCTATGTCCCCACTCATGTACAGTATATATATATATATATACCTTAAGTAGAGCAGGCTTAAGTCCAGGGATTTGAGGTTATAAGCCATATGCCCCTGGCCATGAGCATCTTTTAAATGTATTTTTTTGATAATAGCTTTTTAAAATTCTGTTTTGGCATGGCTTGGTAGTTGAGGAACAATGGTTAAGGAAAACTGTGAATGTACGTATTATTATGTCCATCCTCTAGCATGAGGCAGAGTGAGTGTGTGAGTGGTCAGTAATGAGAGAGAGAGAGTGCTGAAGAAAGCATTACAATGACAGGTACGGGACCTGACAGTGAATGTACCGTGTGTATTTACCTCCCAGTAAACAGGGGGAGGAAAAAAGTCATTGTAGTAATGACCACAATTCTCCCCTAATCTACCACTGTGTTTTACCACATTCAGTGGCCTTTTTGTAACCATTGTGTGCCAAATTATTTAATTTTATTTGACATTTCATGGCACATGATACTATGATACATGAAATGGGCAAATAAATTGTAGTTACAATTGCACAAGACGCAATCAAGAGGAAAGTGCCAGTTTTTTAAAAGTGTGCTTAAAAATGAGCATTTAGATGTGTGGAATGCCTCAGAACTATTAATTTGACCATTGTCATGTTTTTGTCACGCACTTAATTGTTACCCAGTTTTATTCCTTATTAAATTTTTTTTACAATATTTCAAGTTCATTTGTGTTCAGGGTATTAACATGTGTCCATATCTCACCTATAGTCTGTACATTCCTCTTTTCTACTTTTTTATTTGGTTTATTTGTTATTTATTTTTTATTTTTAAAAAAAATCTCAAACAGTTCTCTTCATCATGATGGACACTCCCTTCTTCTTTCACTCCCTTTTGGCCCCGGCGAAACTCGATTCTCGGAAACCATATATTTTTGGGGAAGAGCGAGCCAAATCAAACAGTTGTGATTTGTTTCACTTTTATTTAGCTCCAATAAAACCGGCTTTCATTTCAGTAAGGTTAGCATTATAACTTTATTGGTAAATGTCTGCATGGTGAAATATATCAGATTAGATGTAGCGGTCACGCCACTGGATAGCCTTAGATGTAGTTCTTACAGGACACTGCAGATACTGGTAGACTGAGGTCAACTACAATCAAATTAGTCAAAATATTCCGTCTTGCTACATATTCTTGCATGTGCGATGAAACTACGACACTTTGAAGCTCACAAGTAGTTTTACTCTCATAGTTCACACTAGTTGCCAATGTGAAGAGATGTTTGTGTAGACTAATCATCTCTAGAATGTCTGAACACAGGCAGAATGTTATTCTACAGAATTACAGAATTGTAATCAGTGAATTCTACTGAGGTCCACTCATTGCCCAAGTCTGTTCAACATATCTTCAAATAAAGCCAAGTGGTCATGCGTTCACAAAGTGGTGGTGTTTTCATTTTTGATGCCCTTGATGCCTTTGGACAAACCCAAGTGCAAAAAAGTTGGGACGTTGTGTAAACTGAATAAAAAAATATATGCTGTAATTCTCAGATCATACAAGCAACATATTTGTTTGAGATTAGTCCAAGGACAACATATCACTTGTTGAAAGTGGATTTTTTTTTTTTTGCTTCAAGGGATATTTATGGTCATTTTAACTTTGAGACCAGCAACATGCCTCAAAAAAGGTGGGATGGTGTCTAAAAGGCAGGAGAAGTTGTGTAAGACAAGTCAAAGAAAGACACTTTACAGTTAACTGTTAACTGCCAAAATGGTTTTGAATAAAAAGAGCATTCTCTTATCCTAGACATTCTTTCAGCAGCCCAACTGGTAGGTGTCTTCATCATGTTTTCCTTCTGCACCTCTGCACCCCCATACCATCATAGATGCTGCCTTTTGAACTGAGCACTAAAACAAGTTGGATGATTTGTCTCTTCTGTTGCCTGGGGGATGCAAGACTTTCACATTGCAAGACATTGATGATTTCCAAAAAGACTGACGAATTTTCATTTGTGTAACCAGAAGACAGTTTTCCGTGTCCTCCGAGTCCATCTCAAATGACCTCGTGTGAATGACTGTTAAACCTCTGGATCATGCCTAAATATGAAGTTCTTTGCATGTTCGAGTATGGTTGGAGCATGCTTATAGACAATAGGCAGTTTATGATCTCATGAACCCATACAATGATTTTTATTACAGAATTAGATCTTATACTCATGCAATATTGGTTAAACAAGTAATGAATGCCTCCACGTCTGAGGGACTCAGCCTCTCTGTGATTGTCTATTATGTATACATTCATGTTGGCAGCTAATATTCATTAGCTTTGAAATGTTCCTCCTTGTGTTCAACAATTCAACTTTGCAACATTTTTTTGGTCAACGTTTTTGAGACATGTTGAAAGTATCACATTTTAAATGAGGGTATATTCCCCCCAAAGAATAATTTTGCCCAGTTTCAACAGTTTAACAGTATTGTCTTTGTTTTTTTTTGTTGTTGTTGTAGTGTTGTTTTGCAAACTTGGCGCTCATTTCACTCTTCTTCCATTGCAGAAGTTGAAGCCTGAGCAATGGGGAATGATATGAAGTGAGTATAGAACCATGTGAGCTGAAATGAATGTAATCAACTCAACTCAAGTAAACTACTCAGTCCATTTAAGAAAGTCTTATTAGGAATCAGGGCTGGCCAACGAGCTGGCCACTGTGTAGTTTTCATATCGACCAGAAGATGTCAGTGTTGACATAGAGGAACAAATGTTTCACAGTGGATTTGATCATTTCGCACACCAGGCAGAGTTAGTTTTGCCTTTGCTAATAGATATTGGGAAACACACAGGCTAAACTGTTTTTCACTTTGTGAGTATAGGGGATGTTATGTTGATGTAGTCATGGATGCTAGCATTTTTTCATAAATGTAGATGACGATAATTAAATATCTACAAAATGTCCTACTATGTGTGGTGCATGGGAATCAAGGATGTGTCATTTCACGGGTATCAATACGAAATATAGTTCTGCCACCTCTGTCCACTGCATTTTTTTTATTAGTTGTTTTGTCTATTAAATAATTACGCAGAGTGCTTTTTCTTCATTGGAGCACTTTCTTCAAACTATGCTGTATGTCAATGAGAAAGAGGTAGTAAAAGTCAGTGGTGTGTGAGTGAGTGTGGGTGTGGTAAATACCCCTTTCTTCCCGAGGGGCAGCATGAAAAAGTGTGTCTGACTGTCTTGCTTAGGACTCCAGTTGCTCTGCGGAGGTGGACAAAAGCTCGTCCTCAGGACCCATGGGAGAGGGGATGCCGCTGTCGCAATGCTGGGACACAGCCCAGATTCAATCACCCCTGACCAGCCCTCAAGGCACAAGGCAAGAGGGGGCTGGCACTAGTTCACTGGTGGTAGGGGGAATGGAGGGACTATGGAGGAAGGATGAGCAGGAGAGATGGGGGCAGGAGGGGCAATCTGTAGGTCATCTTAAGTGTTGGTCCGTGTCCCTGTGTCGGCACATTCAATTTCTGCCCCTCCTGAATTACGTGATGGGCCAGTGTGGACTGGAGGTGTACTACTGCCAATGTTGTAACAAATCCCATTGAGTTGCACATGATGGGCCAAATTACACAGCCAGCCCTCCTCAGAACGTGGTCTGGCCTTGACCTGGCAGGGGTCTGCTAAGACAGACAGTCATAGCCCACATACCTTTGAGCCCTCTTTAATTTATCACTCAGAAAAAAAAAAATCAATGGCAAGTTTTTTTATGGTGCAGTGTTGCACATTTATTTTTGTATTAAATAATTGCTTGAGTTAAAAGAAAACAAAACAAAACGGGCATTTAAGAATGGCTTTAGGCCATCCGACCAATGCTATCTATATCAATTGCTGGGGATGGGCAATAGTTAAATGATTAATGCAGTGCTCACATTTTAAGCTGGGCTGTTTTGTTTTTCCTTGAAAATGTTTACATTAAGAGCTTCCTGATCCTGTTTTTGGTTCCACCTCAACAGCCACATTTGTTGTGCAACCATCAACATGCAATGAAGGCTGACAGCCATAGCAATTAGTGATTAATAGATGCCTGTGGTTCTGATGACACTGCAATATGTTCTCTGTGTGTCAATGCTAGTATTTTGGGAGCCTGTTTTAAAAAATGTTTTACATGTTTCTCTTGCCAGGGGAGAATATTTAACACTTTATACATGTCTTGTGTGAGAATGGGGGAAGTCATGCATGCCGTGTAATTGTTCCTGCTCAAAGTTTACAAATGTTTTGAATGAAAACAATCCAGTTAATTTTTCCCCTCCTTAAAGCCAGTCAAGGGTGACGTGGAGCTTGTGTCACAGCAGAGTCTTTAGATACTCTATTAATATTTTGGTGTTACATCAAACATACAGTTATAGATCAATAAAAATCAGTAATGTTGTTGTGCATCTGTTTTGGCCTATTTCCATTTCAGATAGACATTATTTACTAATGGGAAAGAATACAGTAATGTTTGCTATCAATTGATCCATGTGCAGACAAGATAAATAGACAAAGGGTTAATAATTAGGATGTGCTTAAAAGAACATCCCCTGTTGTGAATTACTTAAGTTAAGTCTTCTTCCTGGAAGAGTTAACCTTATGTACTTGAAGCCTTGTGACTTGCAAGTGTTTCATAACGGTCTTCTTTCACAGGAGTTAATGCTGTTAAACAGACATTCATTTTGTTATAAAGAATAAAAGCAGGTATTTTGCAAATACAATGGCTGTGGATGGTAAGGACAGGTCATACTTTTTTGTGCTTTGTTTCTCTTGCAGTTAAAGAAGCCGTTGCAGAGGTGAAGTGTTAAATGGGAGTGTGTTGCCAAGGAAGATTTTGAGGTGGGAGGAATTTTTACATCTGTGCTTGCACTCAGTACTGTTTCAGGCAGGGATGCAATCAGTGGCTGATGCCTCGCCTCCCTCCCCATTCCACCCTGCACCAACACCCCCCCACATGCGCACACACACACACACACACACTCACACTCACACTCACACTCACACCACCCCCGTGACAAATTGAAAGTGTCTCAGTCTAGTTTATTGCCCTGATCAGGTCAAACGAAAAATATTGGAGGTCCGTGCAAGGAGACAGTCCCGTCTGCCGCAGATAAATGGACTGATCATTTCTTATTGAGAAACAATTCCTAAAAGGTAGTTTACAGCGTGACTGAGGGGAAGCTCTGATCTGCTCCACGCCGAGAAAGAGAGAGAGAGAGGGAGAGGGGGGGAGCTGTAGAGAAAGAGAGAGAAATGGAGAGAGAGAGAGAGAGCGAGGGAGAGGGAGAGGGGGTTCTCTGCAGCCCACTGCTCCCCACCCTGACCCTGCCGCCCGGCGCCGGGATTAAATGGATAGAGAGAACGCCCGTTTCTGATGGCACTACTCCTCCACCCAGACACACCATTTGTTATGAAGTAGGGGTCCTGATGAAGTGTAGGGAGAGCCTTTCTCTATTTATTTATTTATTTTCTTCTCACACACCTCCCTGCAACACCCCCCCCCCCACCCCCCCATTCCCTCCTCCTCTTCTTTCTTTTACCCTGCCCCTCGTACCCCTTCTCTCTCTCTCTCTCTCTCTCTCTCTCTCTTTCTCTCTCTCTCTCTCTCTCTTGCTCTCTTTCTCTCTTTGGCGGGTGAGTACAAGGCCGGCCTTCAGACCGAA